>CM076976.1:29877705-30270205 GCA_039105355.1 Benthosema pterotum
TGGAAGTGCATTTTGGATTTTGGCGGTTGGCAACACTGGTGACATTCCCCTTTAAAAGGCAATTGAATCTCAGACAGGATTGCACTACCTAAAACAAAAAATCAAAAAAGAAGGAAGAAACACATCTGGGCTTAGGCTATGTCATTTCCAGGGCTCTATGACCAAAGAAGAGACATGCAGCGCCTGATCGGCCACAGACAGGGTCATTACATTTAAACAGTCTGAGGCAGATCTGGCTCTACAACACTAAAGTGCGGTTTCAAAGAAAGACATTATGTCTGAGTCAGACTGAGTGAACACTGAACACAATACACACACCTGGGCTGACATCAAAGAGGCCTGTTTGGAGAGTCGAGCACCAGTGATAAATCTCCCATCCTGGGCTCCGTGCTGTCCGTAATGATAAGCATTCTACGCAAGCTCACACACGCACGTAGATGCAGTGACCGGCAAGGGGCGGATGTAACATATCCCGATTGGGGGGGGGGGGGGGCAGGAGGAAATGGTGTGGGGTGCGGCTTCATCGCCCGTGGCGTGAAGCGGCACGTGTGATGAAGTCGCCCCCATACCATTTACAGTTACAGGACTTATATAAGGCAAGTAAAGCATCAATAATAACATGAGTTGTTGTTGAAGTTGCAACAGACACGCAACATGCATAAAGCTAAAGGTCTGACTCAAAGAGTTTTCTGTTTTCAATGATGAAATGTTTAGTGGTGAGACAATTGTAGTTAGTTAGTAGCTGTAGTAGTGTTTCAAATCGTTTTAAATCTAAGCATTTGAAATATCTTGGGTTGTTTTGCATGCCATTGTGATTGGTGGGGCAGACTGGGCATTTAGGGGGGCACTGTCTTTTGCCCCTCTCCCATGCCCATGCCTACATCTGCCCCTGTGACCGACCGTATGGCGGTGATGCAGACCGGGGGTGACTCACATTGCAGGAAGTGGTTGGCGTGGTGACAAGAGGAAGTGACCTGTGCTGCTTAAGTGCGTGTTTGTCTGTCTCCTCGCCTGGTTGCGTTTTGAGTCTGTCACAGTCACAGTGTGTGTGTGTGTGTGTGTGTGTGTGTGTGTGTGTGTGTGTGTGTGTGTGTGTGTGTGTGTGTGTGTGTGTGTGTGTGTGTGTGTGTGTGTGTGTGTGTGTGTGTGTGTGTGTGTGCCCACACAGACAGACACCCGTGTGGGTCATAGCTCAGTCTGGTTCACCAGCAATATACCACTTGCTGTTGACAGTCAAGATGGTAGACGACGACGAGTCGACCCAAAAGAAGGAATGCAGCCGTTCTTGTGATATAGCACCACACACACGCACGCACACGCACACGCACGCACGCACGCACGCGCGCGCACGCTGTTAACGTATATATTGCATCATATCAGAGTCCATACTCCATACTCCATACTGTCTTAAAGTTCCTTCGAGACAATCACTGTCACTGCAGTTTTGCTTAACAAGCTTGGGCAACATTATTTTCACTGTAATGATTATAATTCATAATTCATATTAATAGTTTTTTTTACCATTAAAGCACAATTGGCAGCTTTTAGGAAGGCCACTTAACAAACCTGTTTTTTTGTTGTTTTTTTAATCAAAAACACAAAAGTAATGTATTTCTTCCCTTTCATTTTCCATTCTGTAATAATGTATTCGCGTGCAAATAAACACAACTAAACTACAGTTGCTGCTATTCTTATCAGAATTAAAGTATCTGGAACTAAGGTCGACGGCAGACAAAAAGAAATCCCCCAGCGTGTGTGTCTGTCTGGAAGCAATTGATATTCTCTATGTGTGTTGCATCAGGACTAAGGATGCAGCTGAGACGGATCATTAAAAACAAGAGACGACGACGATGATGATGAAATGGATGTGTCTGCGCTGCGCAGTGACGGCGGCAGGAGTCACAGCCAGTTGGCTAATGGCTGCACCACAGCACAAAACCCTTTCCACATTTATAAAGCAACAGCCACAGAGTTCACCAGAGACACACATTGCGTGACAGAGAGAGGACTTAGCAGACAGTCGCCCCGTAGAACGAGAGCAGAAACAGTCATGCGAATGGAAAGATTCAAGCACGCACGCATATGCAGTGCACACTCACAACAACACAAGGAGCAGACAACTTGTTTATGTGTGCAAATATATCTTGCTCGATTTTCAAGCGATTCTCATTTTTTTCCATGAAACTTTTTTTTTTGTCTTTAATCCGTGTTACTGAACAGTATTACATGATTCAAAACAGCATCACCCTGGTTGATGGGACTGGTATGCTTTAAAACACTGGTTGTCAACCATTTTCATACCAGCTTAGGTTGCACTGTTTTAGCCACAGACCACCATTTGATGTTTAGTTTAGTTTTTCGGACCAAAAACTAAAGATTTTCAAGTTTGTGTCCACAATTTAGGAGAGATAACTAGCCCTACGTTCAAAATAACACTTGTTCTACATTTTCTAATTGTGTATATTCTTGAAAATTAAGTACCAATAACCACTGGTTAAGTATAAGACCACTGGTTGAAAACCACTGCCTTAAAACACTATGTGTGTCCTCTGTAACATGCCGCACGATTCTTGCTCAGGTTTAGAAACAAGACGGCACCTGAATCTAGAATCTTCTTCCGAATGTGCAGCACTAATACAGACACACTAACTAAGTCCTTTACCATGTTTCTTCTGTAGAGCATAATAACTTACGCATAGACAGATACCAAGTCATTTGCTGTAACTGGAGGTCATTGACCTAAAACGATCGGCTCTACGGTAGGTAGTTAATACAGCAGAGACTGTATGGGTGGTGGGGGTGGAGGTGGTGGTGGGTGGAGGTACGGGTGCCGCAGAGGAGACACAGAATAACAGGCTGCTATTTAAAGGCTACAGATGCAACGGTTCGGAAGCCCTAGGGGGAGCGCTGAGAGGCGAAGAGGCTTATACACCTGGGGTGTGTGTGTGTGTGTGTACTGTATATTAGCGTGTCTGTGTGTCCCGTAGTGAGGCCAAGGAGAGAGAGAGACATAGAGAGAGAGAGGCCATCCCCATGCGTGTTGTCACTGAGGGTGGTGGGTACTGGGAATAGTGGAGAGATAAACACACAGCGAGGCTGGAGGGGGTTGGTGGTGGTGGTGGGGGGGTGTTGGCTGTAGCGGGGGAAGGTGGGGGCGGTTGAAAGTCGCGGACCAGTAAATGTCACTCGTTTCAATGGCCGTTGCAAAAAGTCTGTTTACCCGACTCTTGGCTTTTTTTTTTCAGAGCTTGGTGTGTCCTTTTTGCAGATCAGTGAGTCCCCCCAACCACCTACCCACCCACCCCACCCCCCCTGCTGTGATAAGCAGTTACAAGGAATAGGGGCCGCGGCATTGTGGGAGAAAAAGAAAAAAAAGAGAAAGAAAAAAGGAGAAGGAAAAAACAGCTTACGGGTGTTTGATGTTACTTTGAGCCAAAGGTGAGGCCGCATGCAGCCACATCATGAATGGCTGGAGGTGCAGATAATAAGTTAGCTGAATCCGAGCATGCAGCCGCCATCCATGCCATGCGCTGGCTGTCCACTTTGATCCGCTGGCTGACTGCGTAGGCTGAAGCCTATAACCAAAAAAACCCACCGGAACGCTCTGGTATCGGCAACGCTGTTCTGCACTATTAAGCACATAATGGCCTATTTGGCAACCCCCCCCCCCCCCCCCCTCCTCCCACACTGCACCGCACCGCACCACAACCACGCACACACATACAAAGAACATGAAAAATCAGAATGGCTTCCCATATGGAAATGACAGAGCCGTTTACTGAAACACGCAAATAAATTAGCGGCAAAGTGGACGGATGGGGATTCCTTTTAATTGCATGGCGGCCTGTGTTTCTTTCTTTTTTCCCTTCGTCTTGTTCTGCCCCCCCCCCCCCCCCATCACACACACACACACCCCATCTCTTCTTATTCTTTCCCTGTGTTTGCATCATGCATAATGGATCAGCGGAGCGGGCAGCTCGGGTCCTAATGTGTTGTGGATGTGCCGAGTGGCGGCCCGGCGGGACGCGTGACACGCCTTTGATATCCACTGTTTATCTGCCTGTCTGGAAGACTGTGGGGCTGTGTGTGGGTGGGAGGGGGGGAGAAGAGAGAGAGGGTGTGCTGTGTTCTGTGTTCGTGTGTGTGTGTGTGTTGTGTGCAGCATGCACGCAACTTTGCGGCACATTTGCGTTTCATGCTCTTAAGGCTCTGATGAGCGCTGTGAAAGTTAGCCCTGTGTGTGTTTGCCTGTGCGTGTGTGTGCGTGTGTGTGTGTGTGTGTCTCTGCTGTGTAGTGTATGATGCTGGCGCGCCTATGGAAAGCAGCGCTGCCGCCGCGTCTCTCTGGATCTCTCCATTTATATCTCCATTAATCACCGTTCCCACTGGGAGAGGGGGCACAGAGGAGCCTTTCAAATGCAAAAACGCACTCTCTCTCTCCCTCCCTGCCTGTACACACTGTAGCGCACACACACACACACACACAGGTTGGAAGACCCTTCTTTTTTAAACTACGAGCCTGTCTTCCTTTCTCCTGTCTCCCACACCTCCCTCCATCCATCCATCCCTCGCTCCTTCCCTGACCGTCTCCCGGGGAGACGAGGAGGGGAGACGGCGGACAGTTAATCTTCTCATCAAGCATCATGTCTGTCCGTTAATTAATACCAAGGCTGCTCATTATTCTCGGGTCTCGTCATGTACAAAAAAAGGAGAAAAAGGAAAACTCCGCCGCTGTGTAACCATCTGACATGCTTCCTTTTCCCTTCTTTTTTTTGCCGTCTGAATGTTTGAACTGTAGCGGCTCATTATGTCGGCACCTCTCCCTCTCCTTCCTACTCATACCACACCCGCATGAATGAATGTATGTGTGTGTGTGTCTGTGTATACACACAATGGTACACAGTGAAATCCTCCATGCTAATGAAGCCACGGTTTATTCTTTGTTTGTCTACTCTATTCGATGTACATGAATTGCGTGGAATTATATATATCCACATTTGCCCAGAATACAGGCACTGAAAAGGGCTGAATTAAAAAAGAAAAAGATGCAAATGGACCAGTGTTTATACCCACCCCGAATTTAGATGTGAGAACATACTGTATGTGCCGCCTCATAGCTTTTAACCACATACTATTTTTAAGCACAAATAACATACATTCTTAAATGTTGAAAATGGGTGGAATTTGTTACACTTAGCAGTGGAAAAACTATGGTTAAGTGGGAAAATATGGGTAAAAACTTCAGTGATTCGTTGACGAACCGATGAATCCATTACTAAAATGGTTGGCAACTAATTGAATAATCGATTCGATTACAATTCATTGATTAATCATTACAGCCCTGGTTGAATTTCATGTCATTCCCACCTTTAAACCTAACTGTTGATCTACTGTACAAGTGAGCTTGTTGGGTTAAGCTCAGTAGGTTAAACGAAGGCTAAGGATTTGCCAGTGTTTCAGAGAGTGCAGCGGCAGACAGACATCCAAACAGGCTTGTCCGGGTCGGTGGAGGGAGGAAGGCTTTGTTTAGTCTATGTGTCTGCTGCCTGGCTGGCTGGCTGGCTGGCTGGCTGGCTGGCAGGCTGCCTGGCTGCCTGGCTGGCAGACGTGGCAGAGAGAGGCTACAGGGCTGTATCTGGGTCTGGACCAGCCTATCTGAGAGCTCATGTCAGTCCCACGGCCGTCCGCCATCTATCTCCAACCTCCTCCACCTCCCTCCCATCCCGCAGCCTGGGAAATGATCACCAATAACGGAACGTAATGATAATAAATTATCATTTAAAAAAAATGGCGGGGAGGATGGATGTGGAAGTGAGTTCCAGTATTAGCTTCAGCTATTGAAAAATAGCAGATCTATGAGCTTGTAGGTCTGCTTTTTTTTTTATAAGAAAAAATGTGAAAAACCTGGTGCAAATCTTTGACAAAACCCACTTCTCGGGTTGTCCCTGGAAATGCCTATTTCCAGAAGGGGGTCCCTCAAAAAACCCAAGACAACACAGCCAGGGCCCCCTGGCTTGGCCCCACCCACTGGGGGCCCCCCTTTTAGCCCCGCCAGTATGTCGGACATGTGGGCCCCGGGGAGCTGAGGCCCATTCTCGCCGTCTACTACTGTATATCATGGGGCACGTCAGCTCATAATAGACCTATAAAAGGGGTTATTGTGAGCGCGCATTCGCAGATTTAAGATTTATTTTCTTTTTTTTCCTCCTTTTTTTAATTGCGCTTCAATGTTTGTTTGGGGGCGGTTTTGGAAAAGCACACAGAACAGAGAAATATGCAACGGCCAGCCGCGGTGGGGTGGGGTGAGAGAGAGAGAGAGAGAGAGAGAGAGAGAGAGAGAGAGAGAGAGAGAGAGAGAGAGAGAGAGAGAGAGAGAGAGAGAGAGAGAGAGAGAGAGAGGACAAGCGAATGCCCCTAGGGGGAGAACTGCACAACGTGATTGGACGATCAGGAGGGCTGTTCCAGACGCTGTGAAGTTAGTGTTTCACTCACTGAGAGGGAGACAGAGAGAGAGAGAGAGAGAGAGAGAGAGAGGAAGAGAGAGAGAGAGAGAGAGAGAGAGAGAAGAGAGAGAGAGAGAGAGAGAGAGAGAGAGAGAGAGAGAGAGAGAGAGAGAGAGAGAGAGAGAGAGAGAGAGGCCCAGGCCCCCATATTCCATAACTAACCCACACTAGTTGTAGCATTGCAGGGTAGAAGAGAAGCAGCAGAAAGCAGAGAGAGAGAGAGAGAGAGAGACAGACAGAGTGAGACAGAGTGAGAGGCTGTGCTGCCGTGTCGACTCTGGCTCTCCTTCTCTCTCACGTGCCTTCTTCTACTCCCATGAGAGGAGCAGTGTTTTCACAGTCAAGTGTCTGTCTGTGTGTCTGTGTGTCTGTGTCTGTCTGTCTGTCCGTCCAAATCCTCTGGTCTGGAAGAGCCTCAGATCAGACCAATGCCAGATACAGTATATGACCTCCGCAACTGTGTTAGTTATATATACTGTATTGTATTATTACATGGCTTGAATGAATGCTCCAATCAGAAGCCAGCGTTCTGGTCATGTGAGCAGTCACAACATATTCTACCAAACAGATGAATCAAAACTATTGTACTGCATATAAGATGACCCTGGTTATAAGACGACCCCCATTTTTCAACATTTGAATGTAAAATAATTTAGTCCCCAAATATAAGACGACTCCATTTTTATGTTTGTTTTGTGGTAAAAAACAACAACTCTGTCTTATATTCAGGCCAATAGGGATATTTATTCCAAAGTAGAAGTGTGCGTGTTGCCTAAACACTGTATACTATACTACCGGTATATACTGTAGTAATATACTGTACTGATAGAGTAGGGATTTATTTTTACAAAAATAAAAAGTTAAAATATGAAGAAAGGGGATTTCTGCCCGACAACAAGTCCGAACACAGACACATCATCCTTATGTAATTCATTTCTGTCCACAGCTGGTTGTGTCCTTGTGATTGAAATCGCATCATTTCACTCTTCTCCTCTTTCTTCCGTCACCCCCCCCCCCCCCCCCCCCCCCCCCCCCCCCCCCACACACACACACACACACACACACACACACCCCTCCGGTGTCACTAGACGCCCCGCCGCATCCATCAAGGTCGGGAGGCCCGTTCAATCAATACCTGCCATCTCTCCTCCGCGTCCGACTTGCAGACATAGCGCACAAGTGGTCCTTTGCTTATGTAACCATCGACTTATCGGGTCATTGGGCCGCTTATTTTGTTACTGTCCTGCTAATTGGGGCCCCCGGGGGCGTATTGTCTGCTCGGAAGAAAGGAGGACACACGTGTGTGTTTTTTTTTTGTTTATCGTGCTGGAGAATCGGTCTGGCTTTCTGGACGAAGAGAAGAGAGAGAGAGAGAGAGAGAGAGAGAGAGAGAGAGAGAGAGAGAGAGAGAGAGAGAGAGAGAGAGAGAGAGAGAGAGAGAGAGAGAGAGAGAGAGAGAGAGAGAGAGAGAGAGAGAGAAGAGAGGCACAAGGAAGGCACAAGGCAGAGCGTGTGTGTGTGTGTGTGTGTGTGTGTGTGTGTGTGTGTGTGTGTGTGTGTGTGTGCGTGTGTGTGTGTGTGTGTGTGTGTGTTAATAATGACACGACGACCTCGAGGGCAGGGGGAGAGTGGGAGACACTACGCAAGAGGACGTATGGGATGGAGGGGACAGGAAGGAAGGGGACAAGTGGCGAGGAGATAAAGGGGAAGTAAATGAGAAGAAATAGAAGAGAGTACAGAGAGAGAGAGCGAGAGAGAGAGAAAGAGTGCGCCACAGAAAATAAGCCAGAGTAGTGAATTATAAGCAGAGCTCGCCAAAATCCAATTAGACATCTGAGCCGACAGACCCACAGACGCAAGAGAGAGACTGACAGACAGAGAAGAAGAGAGAGAGAGAGGGAGGGGAGACAGACGGATGAGAACAGACAGCCAAGGAAACAGGCTCTCTTGAAGTGCAGCTGCGCTGGTCTGCGGTAATGAAGTCACTGGTTTCCAAATAGCAAAGAAGAGGAAGCCGGGCGAGAGGCAGCTGTCTGACGTCTGCACCGCAGCCACTGTCTCAGTCTCGGTCGGGCCGGGGAGACAACACAGAGGAAGGCTGTTCTCTCTGTCTGACGCTAGCTGACTCTGGGCCAAGAGGCAAGGCTATAAACAGGACACTGGCGAACCCGCAGACAGGGGCCCGTTGGGGCACGCAGGGCGACGATGCCAACATCGCTCCTCAGCGAGCAGTTGAATCGAATGGCGAATATACAAATTACAAAATATTGTTGTGAAAAAGTGCAAGAATATGAGATACCGCCCCAAATGTGTATAGAGACAGATTCAGACTGTTTCGTTCAATCTTGTCACGGTGTATAAAAGATAGTGTTAAGTGCAGCCTATCTCCAGAAGATATATAATATTGCCCGGTGCCCAGGATTCTTAATAACCACCGTGTCAGTTTAATTATCTCCTGGGGAGTTCTCCAGATATGCTGCAACACACAGAGACGTGTCATAGCTCATGTCTGATGACAGGGCCATGTAAACATGTAGCCCAAACAGACACAATGTCCTTCCAGCTAGACAGATATTTCACAAGGGAGGAACAGATCATCGACGGCCGACGGGGGAAGTTCTTCCCTTTTAATCTAAACGAAAGAAAGAAAGGGGGGGAGAAAAAAAAAGAACAGACAGATATGACGACACGCTATCTTGTCTGAGGAAACGTGTGGACGCTCGTCATTCCCCCTGAAGGACAAATGAACTCATTGTGTTTCGGGATAATGCAGTGACTCTGGTAGATAAGCGGTTATAGCTTGCCGCTGGTCCAGTCAGTGTCGGCATCTTTCCTTGTTGAACCTTGTTTACATTGCAGGGAGGGAGCGGCTCGGTTAGGTATAAACTGTACCTGAAGGCACAAAGGGCAGGTTTTTCCTATACTATATGAGGGTAAAAAGAAAAAAAAAACGGGGGTTTGAACTGCCCTGCTGCTTCTCACACCAAACACTCCCAACAGGATGCCGTTACTAGTAGCAGTTTGGGAGAGTGTGGGGGGGTGGGAGGGGGGGCAAGAAACTTCCAGAAGGCCAGTCTTGTTCCATGTCTCCTGGCCTTGTGTGCCCCACCCCCCGCCCCGAACCTACCCACCCCCCAACCCCCCATACACTCTCTCTCTCTCTCTCTGGAGAAAAAAAAAGAAAACCTTGAACTAGCCGTCAATGTGCACATTGACACTGTGTGTAAATAAGGGCCCATTGGGGTAGAGGGTCTGGAGTCGGGGTTAAACCAACATGCCAGGCCATCTCTCTCTCTCTCTCTATGAAGGTATGTGTGGTGGTGGTGGGTGGCGGTGGGCGGTGTTTCTAACAGCCCCCCCTGGCTGCCTGGCTGGCCTTTCACTAACATCCACTGGGATGTGGAAACTGTGAGTCACTCTGGCACGGCGCAGTGGGAGAGCCTAGACGATACGAGGTCTGGAGGATGTTCAGGGTGAGAGACATGTCCGTCTGCTTCGCTTCCTGCTAGCCCAAAAAACACACACACACACACACACACACACACACACACACACACACACACACACACACACACACAAAACCCAACGAACGCATGTACGCGATTTTCAGGCGTACACCGTACATAAACACACATTGTTGTTGTTGTTTTTTTCATTCAAGCGCGTGTGCGCACGGGCCGGTACAGAGAGAATAAGGGGTGGGAAATTTGGAAAGCGGAGCTCCGTGTCCTGAGCGGAGGGGCCAACAGTACTGGCTGGGTCACCTTGTTCCCTACATGTACGCTGGCCTTTCGCACGTCGGTGCATCCGCTCTGGGAAAAAGTGGTTCCTCTTCCAGCTCTGAAAAAAAGTCACCTGCTTCCTGAAGTCACGCAAAGCGAAGCGGCTTTCCAGGAACTTGTTGTACCAAATGTGACCGGGGGTGTCTGACTGTCTGTCTGCACTGTCTGTACAGTACGCCACAATAATGACATGACTGTGTTTTTGTCTGCGCGATTGCGTAAAAACAAAAAAGTCACTTCCACAACTTGCACAACACCGTTGGTGATCAGACCCTGCCCACAGGAGATCGAGAAACGACGGTGCAGGTCGACCAAAAAAAAGGTAATTATTTAAACAAAAAGTAAAAGTAAAAGTAAAAAGAAACCCAATAGCATGGCAGAGGGAGGGAGAAAAAATCCCCTAGTTGCAGACGACACCTGAAAATTGTGGCGAGACAGTCAGACAGACAGAGGCTCCAGAGAGACTGGTGAGGTGTGAGACATAGAGACAAAGATGCGTCATACTTGCCTCCAGTTACCAGCTTATTGCATAGTGATGGCGGCACACTGCGTGCCCACACACAAACACACACACACACACACACACACACACACACACACACACACACACACACACACACACACACACACACACACACACACACACACACACACAGCAAGGGACATTGGACTTGTCACACTGGCCCACGGGCCTTGTGGGTGTATGTATTTGCCTGTATGTACCATTACTGCACTGTATGTTCACATCACAAGTGTAAAATCCAGTACAGTAGTAGTGCACCAGTTAGTACTAGTATATCTTGTAGCAACATACAACATGTGGACGTCGCCTTGTGGGAAAATAAATACGATAACGATAATGGTCGTGGCCGCCATAGGGACACCACCTCGTTGATAGCGGTTAAGTCTTTTAAATAAATCTCTAGCCAAGAAACAGGCGGGGGGTTGGGGCTGAGGAATGCTGTTGGGGCGCTAGACGAGACAGCAGACGGCATTTCCGGCACACTCACACCAAGTTAAAGACGACGCAGGGAGAAGGAGGGAGAGAGAGTGAGAGAGAGAGAGAGAGAGAGAGAGAGAGAGAGAGAGAGAGAGAGAGAGAGAGAGAGAGCAAGAGAGAGAGAGCGGGAGCTTCCCCTATGGCTGGCGTAGACATAACTGAATAGAATGGGAGCGGCGCTGGATTACAGTAGAGTGTGCGCGACACTCTCATACCTGCACACACTATAAATACACGCTCTCATCTCCTGCACGTCTGCTGCTCGGCACGCGCGTGCGCAAGGGTCACACACACGCGCAGTCGCGCACGCACACACACACACACACACACACACACACATTGTGGTGGCTTAACCCGCTGCCTGTCGCAGAGCTGCCACCGCTAAGCTCCGTGAATCAGGGTTTTGCGGTGGGGTTCACTTCCAGTTCAATCCCTTTTAAAAAAGGGAAACGCATGGCGAAAAATACTGATGGGTAATGTGTTCTTTAGCACTCCCTCCTACAAGATAAGGACACATTCACCTTTTCAGGGCGGTGCACCTTTTAAAGATTTTCTTTTCCCTTAGATATCCCTTTAATCCCTTTAGATATTGTTGTTGTTTACTCTCAAATGTTGTTTTTCTTTTGGAAATAACAACAAAAGCCAGGCAAAACAAAACAAAAAAAGCTTTCTGGATTGCTTGAATTGACAAAATGTGCCAAAGTCTCCTACTGTAACAAGTCAAACCACATCAAACGAAAAAAAGAAAAGAAATGCAAGCCAACCCTTCCTGACAAAATGTAACAAAAGCAACAAAGAACCGCTAGAGTCCACTGTGGTCAGGGGGAGGTCATGAGACATATACCCGTCAATGGCACAGAAACAATCTAGAGCTTTTTTACCCCCTACTGACCGCTGACTTTTAGAATAGGCTCGTTGGTACCACTGCTTTTTGTCCTCCAAAAAAAAGTAATGAAAAAAAAATCTAAAGCCACGAACAGCCAACTCACTCTCCATAGGCTTCTGGCACATGACACAAACTGCCAGCAGGGTAATTGAGTCATCAGCCCTGTCTGTGACATGTGGACGAAGATGACAGATATGGAGAAAGACAATTCCAGTTATTATACAAATATTTGTTATCCAAATGAAGCTAGTATTCAAAAGTCTGCCTGCATGAGGGCTTTTAAAACTAATCATTTGGTTTTAAAAGCCCTCACATACGCCGACTAACCCGGAGTTAAAAAGGGAGTGAAATGGCCCTTTTGTTCAATTACATTCCAAGCGACCCCTAGGTGACCTAAAGGAACAAATGATGCACTTCCCCTCTGCCTGCAGCCAGTTGGCCCGGCCTCATAAGATCAGATCAGGCCACGCATAATGTCACCACCTGTCCCAAGCCTCACTCACTCACAACATACTGGGTCAGTGCTGGTTTAAGAAAACACCAGCACTGATCGCGTCTAGCCGCAGCTGCAGGACACGGCGAAGGGAACGCAGGGCTGGATCATTACAGAAAGGAAGCGAGGGGAACCAAGTACAACAGCCAACATGGAAGGTTTCTGAGCAAAACCAAAACAGAACGACCACAGCTTGAATGCGTCTCCCTAGCAGCAGCAAGGTTGACAGCACATTTAAGCAAAAAAAAAAAAAAACAGCCCTAAGACACTCATTACCGAGACAACCTTTAATTCGTCAATTAGGGATGGACTTACTTTGTCTAGCGACCTCTTGAGCTGATAGTGGAACTTCTCCTTGACCTCGTCTAAGAGCTGTTTGAGTTGGGGTTCCTCGGGCGTGCCCTGATACTTCCTGGCCAGCTGCAGGTAGCACGGCCATTTGGCAGAGTCAAAGCCCCAGTGGCAGGTCCTCTTGTCGGGCGATTTGTGAGAGTGCATGACGAACTTCTGCGGCGAAAACAGCAGTTGGCACTCCACGCACTGGATGCAGGGCGCCTCGGGCTGCGTGTAGAACTGACGGACGAAGAGGCCCTGGCACTTGCCCAGGCATTGGTGCTCGACCTGGAAGCTGGCCTCGCTCTCCTTGAGCAGGCCCTGCGCGGGCAGCTTACCGCTGGCGTCGGCCGGCAGCGCGGCCCCAGGGCGCAGCAGCGCGTTGCACAGCCGCTGGGCGTCCGTCAGCGTGATGAGGCCGCAGGAGGGCGCGTTGAACGGCAGGATGCCCAGCACCTTGAGGATGTGCAGCTGCTCGCCGTCGCAGCGCGAGCAGTAGACGTAGAGCTCGTCGCACACGGCGTTGATCTGCTGCAGGGAAAAGTCCCGCAGCACCGAGTTGAGCACCTGTGGCAGGCAGAGGCGCTTCTCGCCGCCGACGGCGAAGCACGATATGGACTCTCCCTCCAGCAGGGAGTGGGTCAGCTCAGTGGAGCTGTCGCAGGGCACCAGCAGCGGCCCGCCTCCCAGTACCGGAGGGGAAGGTAGAGGGGCCATGCCGCCAGCGGCGGGAGACGCCTCCTGGCCCGTGCGGGCCGAGAAGGCAGCCGGACCGCCCAGGGAGCTCTGGCTGCTGAGGGTGAACTGGGCGAGCGTGTGTTTCAGGCCCGGACTCAGGTCCAGAGCTTTGGCCGAGGCCACCAAGTGCAGTTCGGCGCGGCCCTCCAGGTCGGCCTGCTCGGACTCGCGCTCCTCCATCTGCTCCCTCTTCACCTTGGGGGTGCGGGGCAGGGACTCCATGCTGCGCCGCTTAAGGTTCATCTCCGCCATGACGCGCTTCTTTATGGGCGCGTCCTCCAGGCGCTCCCGGTAAAGTCGTTTCATGTTGCCCTTGAACGAGGTCAAGTCTTTGAAAGGCGTTTTCAAACTGGTCTGAGTGCTGGCCATGTCTGGGCACTGGGGTTTCGTCGTTCTGTGGGTCAGTTTGGCTGAGCTCCTCGTATATCCCTCCCGAGTCTGTCTTTTCTCCTTATGAATGGTTTCAAATGATACAAATCTTCTGGTACGCAGACACGTGCATGATGCTGATTGAAGGTCTCAGTGTTTTGGTCTGTTTCCTACACAGCAAGAAGAGAAATGGAGTCATTTAGAACAAAAATAAGACATAAAACACAGAGACTTCAGTTAATTCGAAATACCTGTAATGTATCTGCTTTCTGCAGAGAGTACGGGAAATTATCTCATCCACAAATGTTGTGGGCCATGAAATACCCATACGGATTCAAAATGTTTTATGGCCACTGGCGATTGGGGGTTTAAGAGGTCAATGACTGCTTACATGGACCACTAAGCCAAAAGGCCATTACCATACTTCACACAAACACAGGCCCTTTTAAAGTCCTTGTAATTGAACCCCGGGTTGAATTTGCATCCAAGTTGTCACCAAATGCAGTGAAACACAATTTCCAAGACACTGAAGACTGAAGAGTGCTAATTTTAACAGGTGGTGAAGCCAGTTGGTCCGAACCCAGCTAAATCCACTGCCAAAGAGCAATTTCACCATACACTGTGAACTATAGTATGTAGTCTATAAATTAAACAATTTACATTAAAGCAACCTTCCCAATCCGCTGTGTTGTCTGCCCCCCCCACCCCCAACCCACCCCCACCAGCCTCTTTAACACAATATAAATGTAAAAAGGGCTAACCGCATACATTTCTTTACTTGATTTAGTCATTACCTCCACCCAGCATGACACCCCGTAGTGTGGAATGAGGCATTTTGTAGTGCTTATTAGGCTAGGGCTACACTTTCAGTCGCTGAATGTTAACAGGAATAGCAAGTAAATGATGGATGGCTATACTACTGCAATATGACACCACCATTTTAAATAAATTACAGATCAAAAGATACATTATTAGTTACTTTGACGTTACCATACTGTAGCCCCGATCAAGTTATTATTACGTTATTTGAGATTCATGCAATGACATTTTCTTTCTGATTGTGCTCTAAATGCATTCAGGCAGCCCATTGTAGTAGAAAATTATTTTGGTGCACATACATTTTTGGTTTGGTTAATTGGATTTTAATACAATAAGTTTCCCCACACAACAGAACCCCATGCATACGAAAATAGCAAACTCCTCTACACAGCGCATTTCGAATCGCTGCGATGAATCTCACCAATAAAGGGGAGCGCCCCATACAGTCAGTACAGTAGTGAAGCTCAACCCTCTCTAACCAAAACCACAGCACCAAAACACTAGTTTCCTTCAACAAGGGCGGTGGTGGCTCAGAGTCACCAGATGGTAACCGCAACAAGGTTGCCGGTTCGAACCTGGGCCCCCGCACCCAGGTTCGAAGTGTCAAAGTGTCTTTGAGCAAGAAAGAAGACTTGTAATTGCTCCTATGAGGGGCTGCTGGTTGTTGCCTTGCATGGTTCCCGCCGCCCCAGGTGTGTGAATGGGTGGAATCATGTGATGCACAATCCATGTGAAGCGCCTTGGAAAGGCGCTGAAAGAAAAAAAATTGGCTGCTCTATTAAAACGCATAAATGCATTGACGTGACAGCAAAATGGGGGTTATGTACATTGAAAGAAACGGTGACATTATGGAGTTGAGATGGGATATGATCGTCTCCCAGTCCCAAGGACACCAAGAACACCCCCTTCCCCCCGTCCAACACCCACCCACGTCTGCATGGTGAACTGTACTTCAGCCCAGCCTCCTCCTCTCCTCCCCCGGACCAGCCAGCCAGCCAGCCACGACGGCAGCGGTATGCAGACACACCACTGATAATGACATTCACTAGTGTCTACACACAGTCTGGCTCTGGTCATAACACACACACACACGTTGTTACAAGTAAATCCTCTGGGCGTTTTATAGCGTTGTTTTTGCTTTTGCTTCATCGTACATGTCACAATCACAGCGAGACGGCTCCTGTGTTATACTACATACATACACCCCCACAATCTCCCCTCTCCGTCTCCAATTGATTCCGTTTGGGGAGAGTGAAAACATATCCAGCGAAGCGTTAGTTCATTGAGGCACGGAGGGCAGAAGGTTTATTTAATTCCCCTTATTTTCAATCAGTAATTCATTCTGTTCCTTTAAATCTGCAGTCTCTCCATGTCAACTCCCCTCACTCTCTTTGGCTGTCACCATGTCAACTCCCCTCACCGTCATTGGCTGTCAGCTAGTCAGTCACACCCACATTCAATCATGTGCTCTATATAAGCAGTCTCTTCTCTCTCCCTCTCCTCTCTGTCTCTTCCTGCTAAGCTGACTCTGTCCTGTTGATCAGATATGTGTTCAAATTTGCATCAGTTGGTCTGTGCTCTTCCATGCTAATCCTTCACCACATTTGTAACTCACCAGTAGGATTGGATTGGTTTCTGAGTTGTGTTTTTGATGAGTAGTTGTTGGTTGGGAGTCTGGCTGCCTAAATCCATAATGTATCCTGGTTTTCTTGTCATCTTGCCACTCCTCATGGATTGTTTGCCCATCCATCAGTTCCATTCCTGTTTCTCTCCAAGGACCTTATATGCCAGGTGACGTGCTTGTTCTAAATATGTGATTGATTTTGACATTATCTGATCAATAACTGGTTAGATAGCATTAGCATCTTCAGGCTATTGTTTGTTTGCCATGTGGGGAAATCCAGGAAGTGTCTCACATGCATCATGGGTACTGTAGTCTATGCAACTCAACTAACCACATTAGGAGGGGTGAAGTTTTATTTTACTTGCCAATGGGATTGCAGGCGAAGGTAGCCTTAGTGTAAGTGTGGTGGGATGATATAAGTTCTTTGGTTAGGTTCCTTCATGGGAAATAAAATGAACATGTATGCAGGCCCAGTCTTTGATTGGTCAGAACCAAGTAGCATATACTGTACTAAGTGTTTCTGGGGATCTGTAATGTCACACTCAGTCAGGGCAAACTTTTGTTCTGGTGGTGTTTGTTCCTAAGTTCCTATTATGGTAGATGATAGGAAGCTCCCTTCTGTACAGGCAGCCGGTCCTCCATTTATGCGTTTGATTAGGAGTTTTTGAGATTCATGTTGTGTTGCAAACTTGTACCATGTGTTGAGTATAAATTGCTGACTGCCATTGTTCACATGGTGTTATTTGAGTAGCTTAGCCAAATGCTAACTCTCTGCTAAGGGCCACATGGTGTTTGCAGTAGCCAAATGCTAACTCTGTTGGCTAATGGCCTCATTTGTAAATAACTATTTTACTTATAAATATAATCTGTATAATTCAGACCATCCTTGAATTTATTTTTAAACTGTTTTCTTGTGTCACTTGTCCAGTTGTTTATGCTCTACTTGTCCTTCAGATGGGAAAAGGAGCATATTTCAAGTATACATATCCAGTCTATGATATGGATATATGGCTGATGTCTCCCAATGCTCAGTCGGAGCTAAAGTTTACCCTATGTGGACCAATCATTAGGATGATTTGCCTTGTGGTCGAGGCTTGTCGTTCCTCTCTGGAAATGACTATGCCCACCATTTCAATTTGTGTGGCATAGGGACGTCTTATTCATATTATATGGTCCTAACTCTCCCACTGCATTAGTAATTCTCACGGCTTCTGGATGGTACTGCAGTTTGTACTTATAAGGGCTCTAGTCTCAACGCTACTATCTATATCATGTTGCTAAGGTGACATTTTATTCTGGATTTGGTGATCATTGAATCTGTTTCAGAAGAAGGCGTCGTCCTAATTTGACTCGTAATTATACTGCAGATCTAGGTGTTTCCATGACGATCAGTACGACATACCATATTTATGTGTTTTACTATAGGGTGTTTGTTCCGGGGGCTAAGCTTCATTTCATTGTAATCATAAGATCTGAATCAAGTTCATACATTTCTGGGGGTTGGGTAAATTAATTAATCTAGAAGTTAACTATTCAGTCAGGGCATTCTGGAAGGAGATCACATAGTCTAGTTTTTCGGGGGTCAAAACTGTTGTTGTGGTGTTGCTTCAGTGGGGTGCATTTTTATGGCGCAGTGGATGGCATTAAGCATTGGTGTGGTGTTCGGTGTCTTGGCTCAGTAGGAGGGAGTGGATTCCTAGGTGCCTCATCAACTTGTATTCTCTTCAGATTGGCATTTTGAAGATCTCACTGCTTGAAATCGTACTGTTTCTGTTTCTGTTTCATGATCGAGATTCTGCCCTCTATGGTGATCCAGCATGGTTGTCCTTCTGCCCATCACGGTTATTGCAAGCTCTTCTCGTAGCCCTCCATGGTGGTTCAGCGTGGATTCCTGTGGTCACTGCAAAGCCCTCTCCTGCCGCGGGACTTCGTCTGATCTCGGTCCTGCATCATTGCTGATCATGCTCAAGCGCACCTTGGTGGTTCACTTGGATCTACTTCTGAAGCCAGAGGCAGGTTATCCATTAATCCAACTGTTTCTGCATCAATCTCGATCTGGTCAAGTCTACTGAGTCATGGTGTGTCACTGATTGGAACTGTGCAATCACACGAGTGATATCTTATCACTTCAACATTCAACATTGTCTTAATATCTCAACGACACAATCCCTCGAGCTCAGTGTCCTCTCTACACTCATACTTTACACCTAAATGCCATTGTTTGATTATAAGGGTCCTGGTGGCTCGTTCGATTGAACCTTATTTTGCCCAAATGTCATTACCCCCCACCCTCTCCCGGTGTAACCGAGATTACGCCACATTCATTCACCCTCAAATCTTGAGTAGGCTTAAAGATCTACGTTTTAATCTTCTCTCATCAGGCCAGGGGGACTAAGCAGTTTAATTGTCCATGGGGTAGGAAGTGGAGGGTCAACCTCTCGTAGATCACATTGTCATATTCTGGGTGTCAAGGCTGCTTAAACATGCCTCATCGGTTGTTCTGAACATTCTATTGGGATATCTTATTCATTGTAAGATCTGATGCCGCATTCTCTCCTGTCTCTCCTATGTCCCATGTCCTGCACGACGGTGTCACTCGGAACGGATCCCTCATAACAAGCCATATTCAAGTTTTGGTCTGCTGCCAGGCGACGAGCCAGTCCTCACTTGGATCGGTGCGGCAACTTCAGCGGGGTCCCGTGTCCAGGGATCTGCACTGAAGCTGTGTTGGATATCTGCTGCTGGAGTTGTATCCGCTAAATGCGGATGTGAGTCTTCGGATAAAGCTTGTGCATTTCTGTTAACTATCTTGTATTCAGTAGTGGTTGCACATCATCAGCGATGTGCATTATAATTTGTGGTGGTATATTTCATTCTCAGACGATTTGGTGTACCATGGTGGTTGACTCCTTGGTTTACTAGACTCCTGGTTAGTTCACCCTTGGAGGAGGGGGGGGACTGTCGTTCATGTGCCCCGGTCAAAGCTTCATGATGGTATGGCGGTTAGTTCGGTCTCACTAAATAGGATATTCCTTCTATGGCGCAGGGGAGGGAATTACACATGGCTAGCTCAATCAGTTAGTATATTTTGTTCATATCAGGATCTGACTGCTCCGGTTCCAGTAGCTCCTTAACTTCCTTATGATCGGAATTCATTCACATAATTAAATCACATTTTATAGTATATTTCCGTTGCATCAGCCCTCTTAATTGCTTCCAGGCGTCTTTCATTGGTACTGCGGCACAGATTCGGTCTTGGACGCGAGGGCCAGGTTGCATTAATGGCATGTTTCGGAAATGCTCACATAAGCTAAATCCATGTAGGATATTTTATTTAAATCAAGGTTACGTGGGCCGTGCCTTCCTCATCACCCAGTGATGGGGGCCGCATTTTGCGCGCGCTTAATGCAGGGATTTAAATCAAATTGCATCATGCGGTGCATTCAACTGACTAACACTCCACTCTCATATAGTCGCACCCGTTGCATGGCTCCAGGTTGCTCACTGCTGTGAGCGTGTGTTGGGGGGGTCGTTGATATCAGAGCTGCACCGCAGGTGTGCAGGTAATCGGAGATATCAAATGCGATATCAGACCTATGACTCTGTGCATAGATCGTCTGATATCGCATGTGCGGAGCCATGCCGCCATACAATCATGCAAAAGCTTGCAGCAATGGTCTATGGTCAATCTGATTCTTGCAGGAGCGCGGGTTGGGGGGATTGGTGTTGGCGTGCCCTGGCACGTCTAGTTGGTATGGCGGCTAGTTCATCTCACTAAATAGGATATTCCTTCCATGTCAAGTCACTACCTGGAAACCAGTGATTTGCATGTGGAAGGAATTACACATAGTTAGTCCACTAGTATAGTATATTTCTTTCATGGCGTGGTCAGCGGCCATCTATGATTGAAATTCACATAATTAAATACCAATTTATAGGATATTTCTGTTGCATGCCACAGGTTCATCCATTCGTCGCGGCTGTGCAGAATATCGGCAATGGATGAGAAGGTCCCGGTTGCTCCAAGTGGTTTGTAATGGAAATTCACATGGTTAATTTCATGTAGAATGTTTTGTTTAAATCAAGGTTACGTGGTCGTGCCTTCCCCGTCATTATGATGGGGTTCCTCGATTTAAATGAAATTGCACCATGCCGCTGCGGTGCTTTCACTGACTATCATTCCATTCCCATATAGCTAAGTTAGTTGTGGCTCCTGGTTGCTCACTGCCGTGAGCGTGTGTTGGGGGGGTTGTTGATATCAGAGCTGTACCTCAGGTGTGCAGGTAATCGGAGATATCAAATGTGATATCAGACCTATGACTCAGTTCATAGATCGTCTGATATCACATGAGCAAGAGCCATGCCGCCATACAAACATGCAAAAGCTTTGCAATAAATGGTCTATGGTCAATCTTATTCTGAGCCGAAGTGTGTCAATGAAATCCAGCGAAGCGTTAGTTCATTGAGGCACGGAGGGCAGAAGGTTTATTTAATTCCCCTTATTTTCAATCAGTAATTCATTCTGTTCCTTTAAATCTGCAGTCTCTCCATGTCAACTCCCCTCACTCTCTTTGGCTGTCACCATGTCAACTCCCCTCACCGTCATTGGCTGTCAGCTAGTCAGTCACACCCACATTCAATCATGTGCTCTATATAAGCAGTCTCTTCTCTCTCCCTCTCCTCTCTGTCTCTTCCTGCTAAGCTGACTCTGTCCTGTTGATCAGATATGTGTTCAAATTTCCTCCACCTCCCCGGCCTCCTCCCTGTGGCACCAGTTCCGAGTACATGAGTCTCTGATTAATCATGATTTAAGGTTGTAACTATTGTGGTATCTAGTTCTGTTATGGTATCCGTGTTTACTGTGGACTATGTTTTTTTTTTTTTTCTGTATCCATGTAGTTCATGCATTTTGGATAATGTTGTAATGTCTCATGTCAGTCTGCACTGGATATGATGCTCATGTGTTAATGTCTTGTATTTTACTGTACCTTGGCTCTGCTCAGTGGGGGTTGTTGATATCAGAGCTGTACCTCAGGTGTGCAGGTAATCGGAGATATCAAATGTGATATCAGACCTATGACTCAGTTCATAGATCGTCTGATATCACATGAGCAAGAGCCATGCCGCCATACAAACATGCAAAAGCTTTGCAATAAATGGTCTATGGTCAATCTTATTCTGAGCCGAAGTGTGTCAATGAACCAACATTTTTTTCCAAATCAATGGTTGTTTCCCCAGACTAGATAATCATACCGTAATCTAATCTTATATAGACCGAAATAAGGGAAAACACGGACAGCGATCAGTATGTCGGCTATGCTCACTGTATGAAGTGAGGGGGACGAAAAGGCGTAGGTTTTTCCCCACTGACTGACTGTATGAACACCACATTATGTATGGGAGAAATGTCTCGTCGTTTTTTTTTTTTTTCGCTGAATACACTACTACACTCCACCACCACCACCACCACCACCATGCAGACAGTTAATAGTAGTAAGTAACACTAGCTAGTATGGCTACGTACTGCTAATAATAACTATAACCTGCCAGCCAGGAGAGGACGAGATCGCTCGCAATAAAAAAAGACGTTCAGAGTAGACTATATATGTAGCCTGTGTATATTTTTCTCCTTTTTTTAGCGAGCGACACCCTCGCGCGACGGACCAACCACCGAACATGCACGAAATTTACATACACACACACACAGTAGCACACACACACACACACACACACACACACACACACACACACACACACACACACACACACACACACACACACACACACACATACACACACACACTGTAGCGCGCGCGCATGTGTGTTTCTCTCTCTACCACCACCACCGCCGCTCTCTCCCTAGCGCTCCCCCTCTCTCACTCTGCGGCATTTTAAACCCCCCCTCAAAACCAAAGCGTATTCTCTTCTAGATATTCCAGCCATTCATTCTTTACGACCCGCTTTCGATAAACTGATCAACATCCCCTACTATACACTGAAAACAAACCGAGCAGAGAAACCATGTCAAATGTC
This sequence comes from Benthosema pterotum, assembly GCA_039105355.1. Taxonomy (NCBI): domain Eukaryota; kingdom Metazoa; phylum Chordata; class Actinopteri; order Myctophiformes; family Myctophidae; genus Benthosema; species Benthosema pterotum. The sequence goes on from CM076976.1 coordinate 29,900,286, forward strand.
TGTCTCGATCGCTAGTAAACACTTGCCTGTAAACACGGGTGTGCGTGTGGCTCCGCTCCTACTCCGCTCCTACAGCCCGTGCTGTGTACAGTGTGCTCCCGGCCAGGTTCTGCTGCTACTACGGCACTGACTGACTGACTGTCTGTCTGAGTGGAGCAGCAGCGCTGCGTGCTGCGGCCAGCCCCCTATCCGCGTGACGTCACGGCCCTGCCTGCCTGCCTGCCTGGAGGCAGCACGGGGGTTGCTGCTGCTGCTGCTGCTGACGGAGGAGACGTCATGCGGGGGGGTTGGGGGCTGGTCTGTCTGCCTGTCTGTCTGCCTGGGTTTTAGCAGAAGAGCAAAAGAAAGTGAAGTGTTAATTGATTGGTTGATTGGTTGGTTGATTGACTGACTAACTGATTGAAATTTGTATTCACAGGTTGTACAATGAATGGGTATACTTTTTTCAACGTATGAGATAGCCTAACACATTTTAAGTGTGTGTACAGCACAATAAACTAATAGCTTTATATATATATATATATATATATATATATATATATATATATATATATATATATATATATATATATATATATATATATATATATATATATATATATATATATATATATATATATATTGCAAACTGCATTGGAAGGAGGGGGATCTCATGGTGAAATGTAGAAAAGCGGGCATCTTAAACATCTTAAACAAAAAAAAAACATTATGTCCCTGATTCCTTGATTCCTGTGACAATCATGTCACAGGAATCAAGGTAGATTGATGCCCAGTGTGTTTTGGTGTGAAAGTTTTTCAAGATCAAGACCATTATTTATTCTACATTTATTTAGACCTCCAGACCTAAATTAAAGAATTTGTCCACAATTCCAAGCTGTGTTGATGTTGGCACCATTAGGAGGGAACATGCACATTTTGTAGAATGTTGCTCTAATTGTGTAGACTTATTTTAAATCAATGCAGATGTTTAACAATTATCCACCTGCATTGCATTTGGCAAAATTGAACCAAATGGACCCACTTGGCTATTGTTTTTACTGTGAGTTAATCAGTGTTGTAGTGGGACTTTTACTGGGCCTCCAAATTGCACAAGTGCACATTCCAACTTTCGGCCGGGGGTGTGACGTCACGTCCTCCTTTTTTGAATGGGTTTCAATCTAAGGTTTCAATGGGCACTTCCTGCTACTTCCTGTCTGAATTTCGGCCGCGGGCGGGTCTTTCCTGCTGCCTGGCCCTCCAGACTACAGGATTGCACATTCCAACTTTCGGCCGGAAGTGTGACGTCACGTCCTTCTTTTTTGAATGGGTTTCAATGGGCACTTCCTGCTACTTCCTGTCTGAATTTCGGCCGCGGGCGGGTTTCCTGCTGCCTGGCCGCTGTCTTGGACTTGGACTTGGACTGTGCAATATGTATGTAGATCCACCCTTAGAAGTGGGGGGACGCCTCTTAAAGGGGAATTACACCCATTTTCATTTTTTTCTGAGTGTACAAATGTGAACCAAATGGACCCTAGCAGGTCCATTTGGTTCCATTTGTACACTCTCAGAAAAAAGGAAACTCATTAACATGGTAAAACACATTTTGATGATGTCATCAAGATGTATTTCACCATGCTAATGATTTTTTTCAGAACTCAATCTCTAGGAAACACAGAATGGGGGAACTTTTTTACCATGTCCACACAATATCTCGAAGGTATATTAATGACATAGCAAAATATTGAAAATGAGTGGAATTCCCCTTTAAGACACGTGCATGCACACTTTCATTTGCATGCGCATTTGCGTGCACCTGCGCAACACACACAGTATAGAATATTTAGAAAGATTGTTTACAATTCCTAATTGTATCCATAAAAGTAAATGACATGACAAAAAACATAGGCCTACTTTTGCCCCAAAAATATGCACTAAATAAACGAACGGAGTTAACTCACCGCTGAGTTAACTTGTGATTAACTAGTTAATGCTGACAACGTATACATACATATATATGTATGTATACATATATATGTATATGTATATGTATGTATATATATTTTAGCATTTAGCAGGACCTTTTAATCCAGAGTTACGTACATTGAGGAATGAACAAAAGAAAAATGCATGGTAATATAATACCTCAGAGTGTGAATCATATGAAGCTATAACAGCAGTAGAATCTAGAACTATTAAACATAGCACTAGATGCCATCAAGTGCTATGTTTACATGAAATGCTATAAGTCTGGAATACATTTAATCCTACATAAAAATGCAATCTAAGACTTAAATAGCTTTTTTATGTAAGGGAATTTTTATGTAGGGTAAGATAATATACATAAGTAATAAGTTGAGACTTGTATTTGAGTTGTGCTTGAAATGTACTGTCTGTAATTCTAATGGTTAATACAAATGTCAATCAATCAACCACCACCACCGCCTCACTTTTAAATAGTCATTTTGACAGACTACTCTGACAACACAGTTTTATTGAGTGAATGCAGATGGGCGGGGGAGGGCAGGGGGTGATACTGGCCACAGCATTAAGCTGCTTTGTCAGTCTGCTCTGTTGTTGGTCGGAAGAACTCTCTTATTGACACAAGCCCCAGTTGGCATCCGCTGGCACAAAACACGCATGGCAAAGGGTTGCGCCATCCTTGTCGGGATTGTTGTGACAGTTTTGTAAAGGGGGAAAAAACTGGGTTAGATAGAGAGGGAAGAGGTCGTTTGAGGATAAAAGGCAGACAAACATGTTAAGGGTTATAGTATGGGGGGTTGTTGCGGCCTGTCTGTCTGTCCCTGGAGACTATAGTCTCCCATCCCATCCCTTCCCCCCACCCCCTTTTATGGGCCTACCGTCTGAATAAGGTCAAGAGGTCAGCTAGGCCATTCTGCTTTCACTGATGGAATTAATGTCACCTACTGTGTGAAGGACGAAATCCATTATGATGGACCATTATTAGGAAATTCATGTTAGTTCACGTGTGCACACACATAGGCACGGGCAGGGATGCGTGCACATACACGTATGCAGGCGCGCGTACACACACAGACGCACGAAGAAATGAACATATATAGATGAACTCCTTGAAAACCTTAGCAAAATCTCCTGACCCCAGACCCCCTCCCCCACTTCCTAGATATACGTTTGTACATTAATATTCTTTATTCTATTATGTTTTGTCGTATATGGTGTATATTGTCTTCTATTTAGCTTTATGCCAATAGCCTATGTTTCATCATATATTTCGTACATATTGTATTGTCTGTAATATAATATTACAGACAATTTTATTACTGATGAAGAATACTGTACCCCTCATATGCATGCTAATAAAGTACAATCAACCAAATCAATCAATTCAATAACTCTCCAGAAAGTGATTATAATTTTAATTGTTACCAATGCTCAGGTGCTTCATGTTTAATTAGTTGAATACTTAAATAGTCCTTTAACACCCATCCCCCGCCACCATCACTGTCAAATCTCACTGATCTACTGTCAGAAAGACCTATATGGGCTTATATTATTTCAGATTTTTGTCTTCACCAGACAATGTCTCCACCAATTATGTTTTTGCTCTTGTCCATGCTGTTGTGTCTGTCTGTGGAAAATTGATCATGCATGTGATCAATATGTATCAGTCAAATTTATCATGTTCAGTCAGATTTGCCAAAATCATGAATGCATAGTTCTTTGTCCTACAGCACAGTTAACAGCAAGCAAAACAAATACTGTATCTGCAAAATGCAGATACAACTAACGCCCCGAAAAAACACGATTGTCATAGTAATTTCATGTTCATCCAGTAGTGACCATCAAATTAGGAAAAAACATTATTATTTTTTATTTACAGTGTGTGTGCGTGTGTGTATATAATATATACATATATATACTATATATATATATATATATATATATATATATATATATATATATATATATATATATATATATATATATATATATATATATATATATATATATATATATATATATATATATATATATATATATATATATATATACTGTATATATATATATATATATAATTAACCATGTATTTATGTTAGACATTGAATGAGGTCAAATTGATCCCAAACAGAACAGGAGGTTTAAGCACATTGTAGTCTGTTCTTAACTGGGATCTTTCGTCGAAAGGTTATCATGCTCTGTCTGCACAGTCTGTTCCGGCTGCAAGGGTCTGCTTTTCTTTTCTTTTCTTTTTTTAGCCCTGAAAGAGGACACAGTAAGCCCCATCTGTCCGTCTGTCCATCTCTCTGTGGCCTGTCCGTCTGTCTCCCAATCTGATGTCACAGGTCTACAGGAGAAGAGAGAAGGGCTTGATAAAGCTTTGATAAACAACACTGCCAAACGTTTTTCCAACCATTGCCACTATACCCTCGGCTGCCACGCTCCCTGACAGCAAGGTCAGCAGTAGTATTATGAGAGCAGATGCGGCGTACACCCTGTCCAGCTCCAGAGAACAACAGGAGGGACATTGATTTTCCTGTAATAACATCACTCTGCGTGCTGCAGGGAGTAAATGAATCTCATATGTGCAATAACATGACCAGCGCTGATTGTTCATTAAGGGGGAAAACACAAAGCGGCAGGACGGGGCGCTATGGTTAGTGGCAGGGGAGCAAGGATCCACAGACAGAATATAACGGACTAGTGCATTGATATACCTCTCTATTAGCTTAGGCTCCATCTCAAGTGTTATTGGACTTAGCACTAAGTGGGCCCCGGGGGGCCCACACCTCACAATCATTGTCATACACCGGCCCTCGCTCGAAAGTTGATGTTGGAATATTGAAATGTGTCCCTTGCTGTTTGGCGGACAGATGCACAAAGCGGTGCTACATGTAGCTGTGGTCTTCTAATGCTGAATTTATGCTCTGATTAAGTATAGATCGGGCTGAAGGCCTCACACACACACAAGTGCACATGTAGATTCCACACCATAAGGATGACACAAATCTAATCCGTTGAGCTATAGCTTGCCATTTGATGGACACTTTTATCTAAAGAGCATTGAAGTTCCACAAATGCTTTTTTGTGATTCTGAGGGCACATATGCACCACTGCTGGTGACATGTCACAAAGTCCCATCTCCTCACAGCTCCTCTGGCTAGCCTAATGACACTAATCATACAGAGAATTTAGTGAATATTCAAATGCCGGTATAATTATTCCAAATCCAATTGCTAAAGTGAGCAATTATTTGCCCTCATGAGTCAGGTCAATGATGTGTGCACGTGTGTATGATGGACTGAAGTATCTACCGGTTAACTCACAGTGTGAACTAATGGCATTTGCGATAATGCGAGTGTGTGATTAAAGCAAAAACACTACTGTATCATTATCTTCGATTTGTACCGTGTAATAAGTGTGGCACTAATGGCTCTTCTTAACGTTGATCAGCCCGTGTCACTCCTACACACTGATTACCTCAGACATTATGGAGACAAATGCTCCAGAAAGCATAACACGTCTCAGACAGTGCCCCTGTTGTGCAGAACACACCTCGGAGGTGCAGTGTGTTTTACTAAAAGGGCTGCATTTAGCAGCGAGTGTGAGCGCGCGACTCTTCTCTTGCTTAAAGAATCCCTTCAGGGACGGGATAAAAACATCCAACAGATGAGAGCAATTAAAATGGGATGTTTTTTTTTTCAACCCCCCCCACCCTTTCCCGTTTTACACCATTAATTATACAAGGTTAGAGCTTTCCCTGTGTCTTCCACGGGGGTGACATGGAGCCACATTGCCTGGGGGAGGCGAGAACCCATACTCTGTGCAGAGAGAGAGAGAGGGCACCAGAGCAATGTCAAACACAGCATCTTGGGAATACAGAAGTGGGCACAGACATTCATCCTCGTCCTTCGTGCGGGCCGTGCCGAATTTGTCTCTCGCTGTCATACGGGGGGTAATTTTCCACAAAATCTCTCTCAATTGAGACAATATACAATGGATTAGAACTAGGGCCCAGGATGTGGAAATAAGCCGTACTGCACAATGAACAGTCTTCTACCACAGGGCATTGTATTGCCGGTGCGCACAAATCAATCCGTTATATTATTTTTGACACATCATCATTTCCACGGCCCCTTTCTTTCACCTCTCAATGCCGAGCGCTGTGTGAGGGCAGAGGGGAGAGCTGTGGTGTCGGTGACCTTTTCACCTCTGGGGGGGTGGGGGCGGGGGGGTGTCGAGTGCCTTCTAAAAGGCCGCCCGAATCACATGACCACATTAGACACAAGCATGCAGCTACACTGGAAAAGCTCAGACTTAATGACTCAATCCTAATTTACACTTGGCTATAGCCTATACCAGGCGTTTTCAACCCTTTTTTGATCCCAGGGACCACCATTTAGTCGTCATTTGAGCCACAGACCCCATTTGGGGACATTTTCAGCCCCACAGACCCCAAAACTAACTGATTTCGGAGGAAACACAACAGGCAAACATACAGATTCTACATTCTCTAGTTGTGTATAGGCTTGGGCTAGTTCAGATGCTGAATATTTTAACTCTTGTTTACGCTGTCAAGAGTCACATCTGGCTAACCAACATCTCATCATTTAGCTGAGGACCACTGGTTGAAAACCCCTGGCCTCCCCTGGATTTTTCCAGCTAATTTTTCATAGCAGCAGTAGCAAAAAACAAACAAACATTATTTGCACAGTTTTGTTGCCGAAACGTTAATATAACCCAACATTAAAGAAACATGAATTATTGAGACACATGCCGACACCCATTACAACAAGGAGGGAAATAAAATGTTTATTTCACTTTATATGTTCTGTGTTTTTAACATACTGTAAATAAAAGGGTCAGCAGTCCAGTGGGTGCTTTAATGAAGCCCACTGGCTGCAGATCACGCATCACCGCCAGTCTTTCTTCAACTCAAAGTGGCCCCAACAAAAGGGTTCAACCAATAACAAATTAGGAATCAATAAATTGATTAAAACAAGTGAATCAACTGTAAATCCGATTCATAAAAGGTAACAATAAAACAAATACAAAAAAAGAAAAGAAAATAAGGTGTAACATTTTTCTTAGATGTCGTCGCTCCCGGGTGTAAACCTTGTATGTCCAAAACCGCTACTTTTCAGGGGAAAAAAAGATCCTGTAGTTAGGCGTTTAATCATTTTCATTGACTATTAAATATTTTTACAACCCAAATATACAACCCACAGACGGTCTTAACCGTTTTCAATGTGGTGGTAGCCCTATGAAAACATAAAACAAATGAAAAAAATGTGGAAAACAGGAGATCTACAAGGCTCACAGTCCATCACGTTAGGTGTGTTGTGAACTTACAGATTGGCCATTTTTGCAACACTGTCATATGATGGAAGTATGAAATAGGGCAACAAAAAGACAAAACATGGAGATTCAAGGATTCCGCCCGACAGTGACGATGTGCTTTGTTCCTCCTATCACAAAAAAAAAAAAAAAAATCAGGTAGGGTAGAGTTAAACTTTGACTGGAGAAGAGTCAGTAAGTTCATGCTTTATCATTTGCCATCATGTACCCAACTCTGAGTCAGGAGGGGAGAGAATGAATGGCTCATGGGAGCATTTTATACTTTTTTTTTTTTACAAAAATCTCTCGAGAAATTCATTGTGGAAATGGTCAAAATCAAGAGTGCCGTTCTTTGTACAGCAGACACATTATTACAGTTTGTGAGCCACGTTCAGGGGTCTAAGAACAGATCCCTTGGGGAGGGGAGGGGGCTCCGAAACCAACTGCTCCGTGTCTGGACTTTGGACATCAAACTGAGCAGCCAGTTCAACAATCACTTTGTACTTAAGCAATGACAGACATACATGGAATGGAGAATTTGGTAGAAAAACAAAATTGTGAAAACAGAATGTACAGTAACAAGCTTCAGTAAAGGCATAGTATCATAAAAAAAGATGAACAAAAAAAATCTGTGTATATAATTTCTGACAGCACATATTCCTATTTGTATATACTGTACCTTCTCTAAAATCGTACCGGCAAGACGTCGTTCTCTGCAAAAAAAATTTGGTCCTGTGTGAACGTAGATTGTATGGATGGTGTGCATAGCTATGGCCAGTATACCCCAGCCATTGGGGTCATCGTGTAGTGCTCTCTAAAAGCCGCCCAGCTCCACACAGTAAATGCCTTCATTCACAGTTTTGTCAGTATATCGACTCATCATTAGTGTTGGTTGGGTTTCTACTACAATTGTTCCCTCGCTCTGAAGGGAACTGGGTCAGCAACCTGGAGCCTTATGTGTTCAAGAGGTGTGTGTGTGTGTGTGTGTGTGTGTGTGTGTGTGTGTGTGTGTGCACGCACAATATCATCATCACAGGGAATCGCCACCACATCCCTTTTAGCCAGAGGTCAAGCTAGGCCTCTGAACATTATATAGTATATATGCCTTTACTATGTCATCATTAAATAAAACATGAAAAAATATATAGGTTAAGGTTTTTTTCTTATTTATTTTTGTACTTTATTTCTTTAAACGGCTAGAGTTCCGTTTCCTCTGCCCTGTACAGATCAGATACGGTGCTGCAACAACACTAATCCATGTGGACCCTCACAATGACGACAAAAACAAAAAATAGACAATAAACGGTCAATTCTGTCCAACTGTAATCTGGCTAGGAGCTAAGAAAAGGCCTTGTCTATATTCTTAATGGTTGTCATATATACAAATAAAATATGAATTAAAAACAAAAAACAAAACAACATGGAGTATAGAGAGAGAGAGAGAGAACATAATGATTCACTTTTTATGGACCATCCCTCCCACCCATGTCCAGCAAACCATGTGCAGCAAACATGGAAGAACCTGGTAGCTTTGACGGCTACCTAATGCAGCAGCCCCCTGCCCCCCCCCAATACACACACACAGATGACCACATTGATATCAGTGCCGATCTTATATGATATATAGAAAAATAATTAAGAAAATGAAGGTAGGCTTAAGGACTAGTGGTTATAAATGGCAGAGTGTGAGATTGGTTTTGGCAAGTAAGCGTTCTACGGAGTGCGCTCACGGCTCTCGAACAGAAGGTCGATGTCGTTGGGTTGTTATCTCGTAACCATGCAGCTGAAGACACTGAGACACCATGGAACGTGTTGTCTGTCTGTCTGTGTGTGTGTTTCTGTGTTGAGTATTGTATAAGCATGTGCATTGGTTTCCCTCACACGCACTCCTCCGCAGACATCAGGAGCGGGTTGATGTACTCGAACCCTTCGAACTCAGACTGGTCAATCTTCTTCACCACGTCACTGAAACGACAACAGAAATATTGGTTCAATCAAAACAGTTACTGTACCTTCATTAGATGTCGGGAATAACAACATTACAAGAAAGACTCCTCTTGATCAGAAACAAACTCACTCGTCATCCGGCGTGAGCTGGATTGGCTCGTTGGTAAACTGGGCGTCAAAGTTGTCCAGACCAAACTCTCCCGATATGTTGGGCTTGAACGGAGGAACCACTTGTTTCTGCTCCATCTGAAGACGAGGAAAAACAAACCAATCAACCATGAGATCCACTTAACTAATGTCACTAAATGTAAATGACCACAACCTACTCAGAACCTGAATTTTCACACAGATCTTATTAGGCAGTATTGGCACTATCTAGCAGTATGAATAAATTAATTTGCTGTAATTCACGCCAACATTGAGTGTGGGACCATATCCCATACCGGATCTACTGATGTACGATGAGAAAGGATTGCAGCAAGTTGCAGTTTACAATGTTGCAATAACAGCAGTTTTTTTTTTTTTTTTTTTTTTTTTTTTTAATTTATTTTATTTTATTTTTTACCAGAAATGTCATCTGGGACAAAGAATTGGAAATAAGGCGATCAAAAAGAAATATATACAGTGGCTGCAGGTACTCGCAAAATTCAAGATGGAACGCACCAATCCCCTAGCAACCCGATGCTAATGCAAGTAGCATCACGACTCGATTGATCATATGAACTATAAAAGACTGATTTGCCGTACATCTACGACAAGGGCAGAGAGTGCAATAATATTTTACGATTTTACAATATTATTATTAAGGAGCAACTTCAAAACCCAGACATATGCTCTTGAATGTCCTGTCTAACGGTCATCTCATCATTCAACTGTGTACAGTAGTAAGTAAATAGACTGTTTATTTCTGTCACCATTTCCCATGACACCAACAGCTGCTCTCCCTCTAGCCAGAGTGGTGGAGTGAAGGAGCAGGTGTGTGTGTGTGTGTGCGTGTGCTTGTGTGAGAGAGAGGTGCAGACAGAGAAAGGAAGTGTAACTCGATCACTCCGGTTTGACCAATGGGTGGGTCCCTGCAGCCCAGACCAAACAGGGGGAAAGAAGTCATGGCAATATCCTGGTTGCCTTACATGCCCTGACTACCGTTATATCTCCGTCTGTCTGTCTGTGTTTTTTCCCACAGCACCGGCCAGCCAAGCCGTGGACATACCGAGCCAAATTTAGCACGGCGCAGGCATATGATGAACAGTCTGCTGGTGAACAACGCATAGAAGGGACAGACTGCAGACATCCATGGATGAATGGACACATCCATTGAAGAGTGCATGTTAAATGCTAGCTATTGTTTCAATCTCTCAGGTAATTCATGAAGCCGTGTGGGTGAATTAACATTAGAGTGATATCACATATTGTTCTTTTTTTGAATAATTTAAATAAACTGATAATGAAGTATTGTTACACCTCGTGAGCCCATTTGTAACAAATGGAGTATTCGAATGGCACTAGACTACTGATCATAATCCTGTGCCGCCTGCTCGATAATAGAGAGGGTTTTGTGTGGGTGAATTACAGATGTTCATTAAATCAGTATAATGAAAACGCCTAAACTGAACTGGAGACACCTATGTTTGCTAGCACTACAGCAATGAAAAGCACAGTATATCTAGAATATGCATATGCTTTTTTTATGTTTTATGGTACCAGCCTTTCAAACATTCGAAAAATAAACATTACTGCCTTAGGAAAGTATAACACAAACTGGGATTATATTGTTACTACCACATGATATATCAAATTATGATTTCAGGCTTGACATGACATTCATATGCCCAAAACATTGCCTACGTGCCATAAAACTGAATGGCCACAAGCAAAAATGCACTGTGGGCTGCAACATATTCTTGCTGATTTGCTTTGTACGTATACCTGTACTTGGCTGCAGAAGGGTGAAATCAACCCTCAACGGCTTCTGCCGGAAATAATAGTGGAGGGGCTATTGCCTATTTGGCAGGGCTTTTCTTGCCATTCAAAGTGACCACTGGGTTGGGCTTGCTGGAGGCACAGGCCAACCCCTAGTCTGTATGTCAGAAGCAGATGAGGGCTTTTTTCCACTCCTGTGCTACTTGCCTGCATCTTTGAGCAGGTCTGCTCATCTGTGCAATAAGCACAGATCTGCATGTCCTTCCGACGGTCCGTCTGTCTAAGAATCTCTATCCTGCTTTGCCGTCTCTGTATGTTGCTTATTGCTTTCTTGTCTACCCACAATTTCCTATCAGTCTTTCTTCCACCCATCCATTTATTTCCCATTTCCCATCTGCTTGGCCCCAAGGATAATAGCGCTCAGCCCTGACAGTGTCGCTTACAGACCAGCCTTTTGCCCAGAGGAGGGAGTGTCTGTTGTGGTTGTATGGTTGGGCCGGGTGGGTTCCTGTGTACTTAGGTTTGAACTTCTGCCGTCTACTAGTGTCTAGTAAACAGACTTTCCCAACCTTCTCCCTCTCTCCACGGATCAATATATGGATCCGGTTTTACCTATTCCACAAACACGTTTGTTTTCTTCATCGGATTCTCGTGGTGAATGCAAAACATGACGCATGTCGCAGCTGCATCAGTCCGTCTCAAATAAAAACAACGAGAGAGAGAGAGAGAGAGAGAGAGAGAGAGAGGCAGAACAATGAGAGCGTGATGATGACTCACAAGGTCCCAGTCGACATTCCGGAAGAACGGATGGCCCATGATGTCAGCGAAGCCCGTCTGAGGGTGGCAGCCCAGACGCTCTTTAGGGTCCTGTGGGAGAGAAAAGAGAAAGAATGAGGGGGTGAAGTAAGGGGGAGACACAGACAGTAAGGTAAAGAACGGCGCATGGTGGTGAAGGGGTGTGAGAAAGCAGGATAGAGCAGTGAAAGACAAGAAGCAGAGGTGAGACAGAGGGGAATATACAGTTAACAGGGTGAGAAAGAGGTACGGTGAGTGATAAAGGAGTGGGAACTAGGTGAGTGTTGGTGAGAGCCCCATAAAGACAGACAGACAGAGAGACAGACAGAGTGGAAACAGGAGAGCCAGAGGCGCTTTTGCACACAACGGCAAAGCCAAAGCAACAATAATGTTGTGTCTCCTTTGGCTGTCTGACTATCTGAACCCTGCTTACCTTGTTGAGGAATCCCTTGAGGACGCTGGCAGCCTTGACTGACAACGAGCGGGGGATTCGGATCTGTTTTTCCAATATTACTGCACAAGGGATGACACACACACGCACACACACACACACAAACACACGCACAACAAAGGGAACATGGGTCAGATTGACAGATCCCCTGTGGCTTGAATGACAGTAGATGCCACAGAAATCACAGAGGTTGCTGTCGGGCGTCTAAGACCATGATGACAACACCGTAAAACTGGAACCGTTTTGCCCACACGTCATTTAAAGGTGAAACAAACGTGCGTGGAAAAAGTGTGGTAACGTTATAGTTTCTATCCATTAGAAATGCGGGATGGAACCCGAGATACCTGCTTACACAGCCAATATAAAAAGGTGAACAATCTGGCACTGTATTCAGTATGCATAAAAAAACAAAAACACACCAGTATTCACACGTTTCCCCCATAACGTGGTGAAGGCAAGGTACCATGAGACTAGGCAATTAGGCAGGCGTTGCGTGGGTCCAACTGCTAGAGCTCTTTTCCACTCCCACATTCATCTCTTTATCCACTTAAACCCTATGTACTTAATTTACTGGGGTCCCCTGGGGTCTATACTCCGCTATCTTTTTCCGCTCCACGCAAAATCTCTTCACCGCAAATAGCCAACACACAGGCTCACAATGCCTTGCAACACCTCATGTTGTACGTTGGGAGTGGCTCGTTGCCGGTATCAGCCGGTAACACACGGGAGTCTGTCCCGGTTACAGTGCGCTAGCTGGACCCCTGGGGCTGGGAGATAGATTGCTGAGATAGAATGCCATACCTGTCATCACCCGGGACTTCCCACACAACCTGCGGTGCCTGGGACCGGGCCACAGGCCAGAGTTATACCGGCTGAGCTAACCGGGCTGCTAATATTTAAAGGAAGTAAATTGTATTTACATACATTTACAGGCATTGTGAGGGGAGTTCACAAAGTGCCTTTACGTACAGTAGGATTAAAAAAATGCATGTGGCATTAAAACTATTTTGAGGCTGAACAAAGGTTCCTGTGGTTAAAGGTGAATCCCAGGGGAAGTCCATTTTCAAACACTTTATTATGTCATTAATATACCTAGAGATATTGTATGAAAATAATAGAAATGTCTGCAGGTTCTGTGGGAGGGAGAACTGGAGGTGTGAAGAAAATGAACATGGTGAAACACAACTTGATGACATCTTCAAGTTGCTCATGATCTTTTTTAGATCTACATTTCTATGAAACACAAAATGGCGAGAACCCTTTTTTATTATTTACACACGACATTGACTGACGTAAAAAGGTTGAAAATGGGTGGAATTCCCATTTAATGTACAATGGGGGGGGGGGTTACCTTGGAAGAGGTAGTCTTCTGTGTTCTGGTCGGGGTTGTCGGAGCTCCCCACGATATCGAAGGGCGACCGACCCGCCATCATCTCAAACATCAGCACACCCAGTGCCCACCAGTCCACACTGAAGCCTGAAAATACAGTATCACGCACCAATTATCAAACCAGGGGCAGATCTAGGCATGGACATGGGAGGCAATGCCTCCCTAAATACCCTGACTGCAACACCAAACATGTTGGCATGCAAACAACCCAAATTTCAAATGATGATTTGAAACACTATGCTACTAACAAACTACAATTGTCAAATGATATTACAGCAAAACCCAACAGTCAAGCTATTATGTTTAATTGTTATTATTAATACTACTATACATGTACATGCTTTGTTCTAAGCTTGTTCTTTCTGTAAACTAAGAAGCTAAGAAGGTTTTCATGGTCTGACTTTCCCCCTTTCTATTTTCACTTGGGGGTGTATTTTAGTTTCCATACTAAATGGCAGTGGCATAAGGTAAAGTAGTACGCCCGCACACTGTTACTGCTCGGTACAAGAAAACCTTTATTTAAAAAGCGACGTTTCGGTCCCTCCGGACCTTCATGCCTGATGAAGGTCCGTGAAGGAAACGTCGCTTCTTAAATAAAAGTTTTCTTGTACCGAGCAGTAACAGTGTGCGGGCGTACTACTTTACCTTATGCCATTGTTTCCTGGCCTACGCACCTGTGAAGACGCCCTCATCTAGGTGTGCGGAAGCAAGTTTATACTAAATGGCAGTAAAATATGTTCTTGTGCATTATTGCTATATTGCATAATAAGCAATGTACATGACATCTGTTGTAATCCTCACCATAGTCCTCGCCTCGGAGTATTTCGGGGGCTATGTAGTTAGGGGTACCGCAGAAAGTGCTGGTTGTATCTCCTGGCCTCAAACCCTCCTGTAAAACAGAAAAAAAAAACATTTACACAACAAAAAAAAACACGACAATAGGCCCCACTTTTGGTCTAGAAGAAGGTCAGTAGACCGAAAGCTTGCAAAGAAATCCCGTTGTGCACAGATTTGAGTTTGTGGAGACCATTTTCTTGTTTTTCACCATCACCTTATGACTCCAACACCTCACTAGAGCATTCAGAGCAGATGAGCGGTGGTTTTCCCACTTTTTGATAGGCTAAACATCTTTAAAACAAATAAATGAAGCAGATCCACTCATCACAATGCCATTGGTCAGTATTCAGCATACGATGCAATACACCATGAGTTTTCAACAGGTGGTCCCTGAGAGGATTCCAGATGGTCTCCAGGCTAAATGATGGACAGTTGGTTAACCAGGTGGAACTCTTTGAGCGTGAAAATGAAACTAAATGGACCCGCAAGGGTCCATTTGGTTTCATTTTTACGCTCTCTCAAGAGTTAAAATATTCACCATCTGGATTAGCCCAAGTCTACACAACTAGAGAATGTAGAAGATTAATGGTCATTTTGATCTCTATGTTTGACGGTTTTGTTTTCTCCGAAATCCAGCCTGGTATGTGGACAAAAGCAAAAGAAATCTTTAGTTTTGGGTCCATGGGGTTAAAATGTCATCAACTGGTGGTCCGTGGCTCAAATTCTGAATAAATAGTGGGCCCTGGTATGAAAAAGGTTGAAAACCACTGCGATACACCCTCTCATCTATTGTGACTCCTGTAACAGACAGTGGGGTGGGGGATGCAATGATCAAAATGTCGGTACTCATGCACACAGATAAGTCAACAACAAACCTTGCACATGCCGTAGTCTGTGAGTTTGATGTGACCCTCAGACTCGAGCAGGACGTTGTCCAGTTTCAGATCTCGGTAGATGATCCCCCGCTCATGGAGGTAGTTGAGCGCCAGGCTAATTTCTGCCGAGTAGAATCTGACACGTTGGGAGAAGAATAACAAGACTATGACAAACGGCCTCGGGTGACAATGTTGCCGTTATGAGGGTGACACTTCATCCAAGTTCATGTTTAAAGACTGAAGGACACATTGCATTAGTCGTGCAACATTTAATCAATGGAATTGATTTAATAAATAAATAAAATGTAACAGTTTGAAAAAAAAGTCCATAATAATTAATTGAGATTCCTGAAAGAACCAATTTTCAAATGCTTTAGGCATACAGTCTGGAGGACAAAGCTTTGGAAATGATCAAGGAAAAAATGAAGAAAAAAGAAGACTGAATGATGAGAATAATAGAAGCCTTCCTAGCAAAAATGGAAATTTGAAAAGTTTTGGTGTAAACATATTTGTAAATACTTAAATTGTGAATTGAAATGATAGAATGATAGAAATGATGACAGCTTTAACTTTCGTCTTCCAGGGCTGGCTATGTCTGGCTATGTGAGACAATGGCAGCCCTATAGAGCTGCACCCTGGTTCCAGAAACGGATTCCCCATTCATTTTTCTCATAGACTTTTCGAAAATGACGAAATGATATAAACATGATTATGCCGTGGACAAAGCCAACTCGGGTCGTGACAAATCATGATGATACACACAATCTTTTGGGACAATCAAACAATTTCTAAGATGAAAAACAAAACAAAAACTGTTGTATCCTGCCGTTTCTTACTTCTCATTGCATGATAATATTGTGTTTGTTGTCATGATTTATCACGAGTTGGCTTTGTCCGCGGCGCAAATCGTGTTTTTATTAACCATTTTCGAAAAGTCTATGAGGAAAATTAATGCGGAATCCACTTCTGGAACAGGGGCGGTGACGTCACTGCACAGCCCTAAATCTCATGTGTCTACCTGGCGTGTTCTTCTGGTAGTTTCCGTTGTCTCTGCATGTGGAACATCAGATCTCCACCGTTCACATATTCGATTACAAAGAAGAGTCTGTGGGAAGAACAGATTCGTTTCAGATGGAAAACAAAAACATGTGCCATTCTGTACTTATTGGACATAATTATTCTGTTAGTGCTTTTGCATTTTGCAGTTAAAGCCAGGTTTGACTGACAATGGGTTGAATAAGCTTCCTGGTCCCCTTCTGAACCCATTAGCTATAAAATAATAAGATAATTAAAAGGCTACTTTCAATCCAGTAAATCATTATGTGAACAATGCCAGTAGTGATGTGGCTGTATTTCATGAAAGGCCAGCGCAATTACAAATATGGGCTTTTATGTCTCATAACTAATTAGTGATGGATTCTAGATGGCGTTTCCTTGTACTTTGATTGACAACAAGCAGTGACTGATTGAAATTGAGTTTGTGTGTTTTCCGTATGGAAATTGTCTGGACGTTTATGTATTGGTGTGTTCACATACTATACTGCTTTTGTCTGACACCCCCCCTGGGAACCTGATTGGAAACCTTTTCATTTATTAAAGTTATATCATCATCGATTTATAATGTACATTTGTATTGCTGCAGGGCGAGTTTTATGAATCTTTAAATTATTGAATCAAGAAAATCAATTATACTAATTCACAATTCCTATGACAGAAATGGTTTTCATCACATTTTCCATCAGAAATACCATTCTTTGAAAATCAATTTCAGACCGTATACTGATATAGAAGCAGTAGGCATGATTGTGAAGTAGAACCTCAAATAATTGGCCCTAGTGAAGGTACCTTCCACACACCAAGTTCTTTTTCAAGTAGATAAAACAGTAAGCCTGAGAAAGGACAAATAATGTAACCTCAAATCATCATTGATTTTGTGGAGAAATTGCGCGATCAATCAATCAATCAATACACACACACACACACACACACACACAATATATGCTATTAGTAGGCACTTCTAGTTCTGCCACTTACTTCTACAACGAATTATCTCTTATATTATCTCAATTCAACCAAGTGTGTGCTACCACTTATGCTCTTTTGCAGCCCGTTCAATGTGTACACAGACACGGCAAGCTCTTCTGCAGTGCTCAGACCATGTGACTCTTCTACCCATTCAGTTTAATGAGTTGCTTGTGAATCCGCCAACACCGAAAATGATTTTGTCCTTTTTCAAACGCCCATTCCTCTGTTACAGACAAGATACCCTGTATAAAAAAGGTATATGGTCTCACCTGCTCTCTGTCTGGAAACAGGAATGTAGGCCCACCAGGAAGGGATGATTGGACGCCTGCTCAAACACATGCTTTTCTGTTTGGACCCAATCAATGTCCTGAAACCGTGAGGGAGGGGAGAGGGAGAGAGAGAGCGAGAGTGAGAGAGGGGCTCACACGTCAATCTACAGTCATTTTGACATAGTATCCTTGAACTTGGGAACGCAGAATAAGCAGGTTTCTCCATCGACCATCTTATGAGACCGGAGGAGACCTGCTCCTCCTCGTGTGTAACGGTTAACGGTGGCTAGTGAAAATGGCCGATCGGGTAGATGGAAAAAGGTAGAGGCGGGCTTTCTATTGACAGGAGGATGATAATATGTCTGGACACAGATGCTGCCCACGCTCACAGGCCTGGGACGGCCAGAACACTTGAGCATCGATCGGGCGCCCCTGTCAATTCGTCAATCACGCTAAGTGCATCTAATCAAGGCTAACTACTCGCATTGCCACAGGCTGTGTTGCTACATGTGTATGTGGAGATCAATTTTTGATGACATGTTGGTTATCTGGGCCTTCTCAGGAGGAGTGATGGGTCTGAAGAGGTCTGTCAATTTGGCTGAAAGTGTTTCAGATGACACACGTGAGATGGCTGTTCAATGGGTTAACGATCCTAACCGACTGCTCTAATTGTACTAATTATACGTAAAGCAGATAACTTCACTATGAACTAACCTTCACCCTCAACAAATGGGACATATCAAAAAAGATAAGATCTATTAAGATCTGATAAGATCTACAAAAAAGGCATAATGACAATGTTCCCATACTGTAAAAGGACCGAAATAAAAGTTAAATTAATAGATGACATTATATTTACGGAGTCACACTTTTTTTTTCGACTTGAAAACATTGCTCATAAGATTTAGTTACAATATGGCGGGACTGGATTCTTTTGATGGGCTTCTCCAAAAATGTTACTTTTGAGGATTCAAATACAAACAAAAAAGAGATAGCAGATTTTGTAGATGTGCTATTTTGAAAAAATGAGATCAGGGTCTGAGGCCAAAGAGCAAAACACCAAACGGCGCGCGTCAAAACAGCAATTATTATACAAATGGACTCATCCCACACCAGCAACATCCGACAAGTGCGTTCACACCTCATCTGACGCTCCAATGCACTGCTGTTCTATTTTCAGGTGTTACCGTGTGGAGAAAAATGTTATTTTCTTTTTAACTACAAATTGGCAGCCAAATCCTTTTGATGCTGGGTTGCACTCGATGCGTGTTGCCCTAAACACATATGTCGTGGGCAGTGTTGCCAACTTGTCGCATTTGTTGCTATATTTAGCTTTTTTCCAGACTTCCCTAGTGCCAAAATTAGTGAAAGACTCCTGGCAGAAAATCTAGTGCTTTTTTGCTGGTGATTTGGGGCGAAATTGGTTGACAGGCGCCATAGATAAAACAACCCTTATAGATCTGTAACTCATGAGATTGTAAAATGAAATGAATGAAATGAAATTATATTTAAACATCTGAATTACCTAATTCTCAAGAATCTACATATTTAGAAAATGTAGAAGAATTGTTATTTTGACCAACATTTTGCCAGTTATATTAATCCAAAAGACTAAACTCAACATCAAATAGTGGTCCGTGGCAAAAATGCAGAATAGTTAGTGAGCCCTGGTATGAGAATGGTTGAAACCACTGCTCTAGCACATTCTAGAGCATTTTGGAAGTGCCACTAGTGCATTTGGCATTTGGGCAACACTGGTCGTGGGAAACGTGCGTAACACTGCACTACAGCCAACAGGCTAGATTACCTCGTCGTCGTTCACCAGTTCCTTCTTTACGACCTTCATGGCATAGATGCGCTCCGTCTTCTTCAGCCGTACCAGCAGCACCTTGGCATAGCTGCCCCTGCCGATCACTCTCAGCAGGTCAAAGTCCACCAGGCCCAGACTGGACGCTGACTTCCCTGTGTCTCTACTGCTCCGTGCCTGGCGTGGGTGGGTTGGTGGGTACGTGGACGGAGGGATGGCAGGGAAGGAATGAAATGGAAGAGCTTGTAAGATTAGCAAAGCATTAGGAGTAAAATACCGCCATGTAAGATCAAGAGCAATGTCCATCGCATACACATACACACGCATACGCACACACGCACACACACACACCTCAGTGCCAATTTATTATGTCATTTTATCTAGCTATCGACCCGTCTGAGGAGTTCCGCCTTGAGAGGTTGATGGGCCGAAACGCTGCTGCAATAAACCGGTGCTTTGCTAGTGGTTGTGTGTGCACGCATGTGTGTGCGCGCGCTTCAAATTATTTTCCCCTAGCAGCACGACCAGTCGAAAGCCGAAAATAGCAAACCTACAAGCTCACAATGAGGCACACCACTGTATTCTTCTTGCTTGTAGGTTGACTATTTTGGGCATGCGACACTGCCTGTGCACAGTACGTATCAGGCTTATGGAATACGTCTCTCTCACTCTCTCACACACGCAGGATCTCCATGTTCATCACGTAGGCTCTGATTACAGATCTGCTTCTCTGTCAACCTTCCCTGTGCTCTTCTGCCTGCATATAAATAATAAGACAGTTTTCCCCCTCTATCCATGTGACCCTCCCAACCCCTCACATCTATCCACGCAGCATTCATGGACTACGGAGATAAGATCCTTTGGACCAGGTTCTTATCCGAGTCCATCTCTTGTGTCCAACTCCATCTGTTCTTTATCCGTCTTCAACCCCCCCCCACCCCCACCACCCCTCTATCCTCGACACCCTGCATTGCACGGGCCGTTAATCAGCCCCTGGTGTTAAAAGCTGTGATAAAAGGTTACTTTATTTGCTCCGGCAAAGGAAATCAATATCCACCACTGCTGCAAAGGGTGCCGACGTCTGCATGCTCTCTATATCACGTGCACATGCACGGTTCCCGGCTCGCCGATGACAACACATAGGGCACACAAAAGGTAACACTATCCCCAGCGTCCGCTCTGTCTGTCACGGCGCCCTCCGGGCATGTGCGTGCGCGGGGATGGGGCGTGCGTGGCTGCGTTAACACGGCGCGGACGCGGACCACACATCCACACAAGATAAATGCACACCGCACCTAGATACATCGACGTAATTTGGTCGGCAGATATTGGCCGATGAAAGATATACGTGTATGTCTGCGTACGTGTTGTCCCTAAATTGAAGGGGTGAAAGATTGAGAAAGTGTAATGTTTTAAATGGCTATTTATAATCATAAGGACTGTAAATGGCAGTTGTTCTTAGTCATGGCGAATCAACTTACATATATTATACCAGTGGTATTAACCAGTGGTCCAGGGACCACCAGCGATCCTAGAGATAGTTCCAGGTGGTCCCCAGATAAATGATGGAACTCTTTGAGTGTGTAAAAATGAAACCAAATGGACCCGCAAAAATATTCATCACGTGAATTAGCCCAAGTCTACACAACTAGAGAATGAAATGGTCATTTTGGACTTTATGTTTGCCTGTTTTGTTTCCAGAATCCAGGATGGAATTCTGGACAAAAGCAATCTTTATTTTGGGTCTGTGGGGCTAAAATGTCATCAGGTGGTGGTCCTCGGCTCAAATTCTGAATAAATATTGGGCCCTGGTATCAAAAAGGTTTAAAACCGTAGTATTATACTATACATATAGACTACTGTAAATATATATATGCTCCAAAAATCCAGTAAAAGTTGGGCTATTCCACAAATTACTCACACACGCACACACGCACACACGCACACACACACACACACACACACACACACACACACACACACACACACACACACACCCTACCTCCTTCTCTTCCCCATCATAAGTTAAGCTCTCCCTCGAGTCTTTATTCTGGGGACCTGTGAGAAAAGAGAGACATGAGAAGGAGATGGAGAGAGAGAGAGGAGGAAGTGACAGACCGAGGAGAGTGGGAGGCAGGGAGCAGAAATGTGAGACAGTAGGTAGGGCGGGTGAGAGACAGGCATGTTTTAATCTGTGACGTGAAGCTGTCGGAGGAACCACCAGAGCTAGCTGGCAATATGCTGTGTACGTGTGAATATAATTAGGGAATCCGAGTTTCACTTTGTAGATGCGAAAAGGTGCAGCGGTGGAAAGCCGTTAACCCTTAACCAAATAAAAATACACAGCCTGTACATGTTGGAAAGAGCCAAATGTGCATTTGTATACACTGTCCAATCTATGCTATCCTAGATCGTGTTTCTGGGTTTATGTCAACTAGGCTTGTTATTTGTGACAATGGTCAACAGAATGAAGAGATCAGTGATTTGAGGCATAAAGAGGGACTTCTGCCAGGTCAGTTAGTGCAGTGGTTTTCAACACGTGGTCCGGGGACCACCAGTGGTCCTTGAGAGGATTCCAGGTGGTCCCCAGGTCAAATGATGGACAGTTGGTTAACCAATTGTAACTCTGAGAGCGTAAAAATGAAACCAAATGGACCCTTGCGGGTCCATTTGGTTTCATGTTTACACTCTCAAGAGTTAAAATATTCATCATGTGAATTAGCCCAAATCTACACAACTAGAGAATACAGAAGATTAATGGTAATTTTGAACTGCTTTGTTTCATCCAGCCTGGAATTGTGGACAAAAGCAAAAGAAATCTTTAGTTTTGGGGGCTGTGGGGGCTAAAATATCATCAAAAGGTGTTCAGTGGCTCAAATTCTGAATAAATAGTGGGCCTTGGTATGAAAAAGGTTGAAAACCACTGAGTTAATCGTTAGCACCATCTCTAGGCCTACATACATGTACTAGTGTTGAAAATGTAAACCCTCACACACAAACAATAGCAGCGCGGTCACTAAAGCCCTCTCATTCCACTCAGCCACCTGACTGGGCTTAACTAGTCTGTCTGGTGGTGAAGACTTAAGTGCAGCCAATCAACTTGTGGTCTCGATGGCTAAACACTAGATGGATGCCGACATGCGTTTAGGTTGAGGTCAGCCCGTTTGCTCCATAGAGATCGGTCCATCACAAGCTGTGGCCAGGGAGCTAAAGCAGTTTTAGAAGAAAACACATTGGTCCACACGCTGCCTGATTTGTGTGAACAGGTTTGTATGTGGGAGTGAGATAGAGACAGACTGAAGGGAGAATGAAAAAATGTGAGAATTACTGTATGTTCGTGCACGCACGTGCACATGTGTGTGTGCATGGGCACCTAAGTTATTTAATTTAGCCTCATTAACTCCTTGGTAGCCATTTTGCCAGCTTGTAGTGCCCCCATTTGATCCAGAGTGCCATTCATATGCAATTAGTAATTCATTGATGGATCTCAAAAATAAATAAATAAATCAAAAACAGCAGTTGTATTCATTTTTTTCACGCATATTTCAGAGATGTGTAAATAAAGGGTTATGGTTATTTTTCATTGCACATCTTACTTTGTATTTTTCAGTTTCATTTAATTGATATTATGAGCCGGTTTTCTAGTTTATTTTTTAGATTGTTTAGTTTTTAGATGGTGTAGCTTTTGTTTAGTGTTAGTTTTGCATTTCGAATAGTGTATTAGTCAGGGGTGACATTGTAAAAAGGTAAAAAACAACAACAACAACAACACGGGCCAAGGTAAGAAGAGGTGAAAACCTTGGTGTGCTATGTTTTACCTGGCTGTTCAGGGTGCTCTATTTGAGTGGATCCTGGGCCGGGCATTATAGGTTCCTGAACAAAACACAGGGATAGCAAGAAACCATTCATATATCATTACTGGAAAACCGTAGTAAAAAAACCTACATGTTATACTTCTGCTATAAGACAAATACTAGAAATAGCAGATCTACACATTGCTCAATGTTGTGAGGTTATAAGACCATGCTAAAACCGTTTTAATAAATCATGTGTCACGTCAATTTATGTCCCCAGTTTTGTTGTAGTGGACACATAAAATAGCCTAGTTTAATCACTTAATATGGTATTCATTTTTCAGCATAGTTTTCTACTGCCACCCAGTCATTAAACTGTATTATCTGACATGAAAGTGGCGTAAAAAAACAACTATGGATCAGTTTCAACTCTATGTGAGTGTTTACTGCAAACCAACATGAAAGAAGTAACCTACACAAAACATAGATAGCTTGTGACTTCAACAAGGGGAATTTTCACACACAGGTTAACTAATTTCAGCAGTGTGCCACAGCGCACCACATCATCACGGCGTGTTTTGACATAGTCATCACTCACCTGGATCATTTGTCTGCCACACTCTACTGTGACCAGTTTGTGGCACTTCTTGTGGACCAGCAGTTTGCAGTTTATGCATTTGTATCCCTGTCGTCCTAGACCCCAGATCCTGTCTGTACAGATGGCACAGTGGGCCCGCTGCTCGGGGGAAAAGAAGAATCAACATGAGATCATTTATGTCACGCTGGTACCTACGGTACACTGAATGTTTTTCAAAGGGTTTTTTTTACCCATTTTGACCTGACGATATAGATTCTACAAAACATTTGTATAATATTCAAAGATTTGTGATGAGTTTTCGTGATTTCCCCAAAAACAGCAGGGGTACACACCTGCTATTTTTCAATAAAACTTAACACACCATTCCAGTACAGAATTAAATAATGCAATGAAAACCTGAGGCCAATTTTACAAATGCTTCTAAAAACAGTGTTCCTAACCCTTTTAGGACAGGAAACGCTTTGTGTTTTATTTGAAACATTGGGGATCCATGACAGAAGCTTGTACAGTTTATCTACTATGTGCCAACGTATGTGTCAAACCAAAGCGACATGTTATGAATATTGTGAAATGGTTTTAAAAAGGGGTGCACAGGCAACTCAGCTTGGGGTGTGCTGCTCATCATGAAAATGTTTGATAAATTATGAGCGCTTGTGACAATTCAGTGGAAAATAGCACAAACTCAGAGAACGTACCATTGTTACCTAGTTACCATCCAACACGACTACCTCTCGCACATTGGACCCCGGCACTCCTCACGCTCAGACACTCACCCCTCATCAGCAAGCATACTGAGCTATTATCATGCATTCTGTTCATGTCACCTACTGGCTAAATATAAACCTGCGAGTTCTAGGTCTGGTATCTCTAGAGTTGTCCTCCTCCTACACTTCACACAATGTCCAACCACTGCTGTAAAACGCGTCCTGTATGCCCAGAATTGCCCACGTAGTAGTGTCAGTAGCTGTTGAATAGCCTGTACCGAAATTATGTTCCGGTAGTTTTTGCTACTTTTGTGCATGACTGTATAAAATAGGACGTTCATTTACAACCATCTGCCCACTATATTGTTGTAATAACACTATGGCTTGCAAAACGGGGCCAACCTCGTTAGCCGCTTAAGCTATATATTCTTTACCAGTTTAGATGGGATTTTCCCTCTATACCAGCAATTCTCAACTTCTTTTCACCAAGCATCACCTCAGAAAATATTTGGCTCTAAGGGTACCAACAAAATGACGTTAAAACAGGTCAAACAAATACAGTAGCATACACATATCCTATCCCATCCTGTGCTGGAACCTCAACAAAAGGCCTGTATGTCCTATCATTTCACTGGAGCAACAGTCTGTAGGTTCGTTTGACTCAGAGACGTCCACCGCTGCAATTTAACATGCCTCTGCTGCTGGTAGTCAAAATATTCTTATGCTTCCATTTAAGCCACCGTTTAGTTTGTTGTGAGCTGTGAACACATTGCCAGCAGTGCTCAAAGCACAAAGCCAACTAGTACCACAGGTTGAAAATCTCCTCTGGGAAAATAAACGATCTACAAGCTCACAAAGCAGCTCAATGTGAGCTTGTAGTTTGCCTTTTTTCCTGAAATGTTTAAGCTCAGAATAGGGATGATAGGATTCAAGCATTAGAAGTTGCCTGCAGTGTGCTAAGCATGATTAGCCCTGTGTTCAGCCACAGAAGCTGACAGGGATGAAAGCATGGTCGGGGAGCAAATGGCAGCTACAGGGATGTGACAGAGCTGGGCAATTAAAGAGAAAATACTGCATATTTAAACTGTTATCTAGAACAAACAGAATTATAACCCGAATAATCAAGAAGCAATGCTTTTATACAGTACTAGGACCTTGCCCGTTGTGAATATATGAACACCAAATGATGTGCAGTGTGGGTAAAGTGAATTAATAGATCATACCAATGATAATGTAAGTATTCTGATAGCTTTAATGTAGTTGTGAATATACTTGATCATAAGGAATGAGGAAATAGTTGGCAAAGTAAGGGTGCTTAGGAGTGTGTGTGTGTGTGTGTGTGTGTGTGCTGTGTGTGTGTGTGTGTGTGTGTGTGGGGGGGGGGGGGGTGCGAAACTAGCAAAAATAGATGTTCTACAAGCTCATATGTTCACATCTGGGCTTAAAGATCTGCCATTTTCACAAAATATGTTCACAGTTCGTTACTTTTAATTGAGGGAAACCATTTGAAACAATTGTGGTATTATAGATTTGAGTCATATCGCCCGGCCCTAACCGATGGTTTCAGAAAGGTGGTTAGAGTAGGACGGCTTTAACTCATTCTGGGTGGGAACCCCATTTGCAATTGGTGCTTTAAGCATTATATTATACATTATATTTAACTATTAAAAAATAGCAGATTTACAAGGTCATAGCTCGGCTCTTGGTGTCCCGCTATGAGCTTGTAGACCTGCTGTTTTTTTGGGGCAAAATAATTTTTAAAAAATCATGTAAATGTGGAGCAAATCTTTAAAAATGTTTTTTTTTTTCAGAGCGAACATTTATAACTCAAATCTTTCTTCTGGGACCCCTGGAACAAGATATTGTTACATTGGGTCGGTGCCCAATTACATAGATTTTTGGGGGTCCTTGACATGAAGAACCACTGAGAGAAACATAGGGTTTTTCCCAGTAAACCTTCAGGTTTCAGAAGACATTTGTAGAATCTGGTGTTAAAGTCTAAATGGGTAAAGTTGTGTCTCACCCTGTTGAAGCGCTTGGCCTGGAACGCATGGCCACTGGCGTAGTACAGCTTTCTCCAGCGGCGAGCTCCACGTCGGTATATCGACTCTGTACGCACAGAGGAGTATGTTAAACACACTGCCTTCTCTAAGCAACCGTTTATGTCATGGAGTGGTGGAGAAAGGACTCTTTCAATGTTTAAGTGCTTAAGTATCAAGTGAAATATAAAAATAAAAATACTTTGCTACAAATAAACGTCTGGAATTCGAGTATTTGTGTGAAAGTACAACAAAAAGTATGGTATCAAAATGTAATGTAGTTTTTTAAATGTATAAAATTATTTTGAAGGAGAAGTAGAACTAAAAGTACTGAAAACACTCAAGTAAAGCAGAAGTGTGTGTCTGTGTGTGTGTCTTGCATCATACACTGCATAAATACATAGTGATGTGGGCATGATGAAACACAGCACAGCACCATACAACATAAAGCAGAGCTAAAGAAATGCAGTACAGATAGACGGGCGTGCGACTTACTGTCCTCCCCCTTGACAAGGCATGCCTGGTTTCTCTGGTACACACGGGAAAACTAAGAGAAGGAACAATGGAAGGCTGCGTTACGGTCGGGTTCTGCTGAAGAACAGGGATTAAAGCAAGACTGAGATGTCCTGTTTGACCCAAGTCCCAATCTGTGATTCATTAAATAGCATGAAAGGCGTACACACACACACACGCACGCACACGCACACGCACACACACAAGCAGCATGTTGTTGGCCTCCAAACAATTCTATTCTACGCACAGCCAACCAGTTGAATAAATCACAGGTCGACAAGGCTTTGTTTTTATGACATGTACAAGACCAACAAGGGATTATGGAAGATGCTCTTGAACATGTTTTCTAAGGCTTATTTGATACATTCAAATACTCTTGCATGTTGTATTCACCATGCTGCAGTGGACTTTGCCGGCAACACGGTTGCAGAGAAGCAGTGTTCAAGTTAAAAGCCAAGAGAAAGACATGCTAGGAATCCAAATGAATCGAATCAGCCGTCAAGTCAGACGGAGCGGAGTTTAATCCATATAAGGTCTGCTGGTTCTCTTGACAGCATCCTAGGCTCTGTGTGTCTCTCATTCTCTGTCACATCAGGAATCAGCTAGCAGAACCTCACATGATTGTCTCCACCAGGCCGAAGTCATGTTTTGCACTCCGTCTGTGTGTGTGTGTGTGTGTGTGTGTGTGTGTGTGCGTGTGCGTGTACTGTCCGCCTGGTACCAGCTAATCTCCGGCGCCGTTAACCTGATCAATGCCAAACTATGCACACTTTGAATGCCAATGATGAAGCTTTGCTCCAATCTTTCTAGAATGGCCTATTATAGTACCCACCATGAGGCAGATTTTCACATTTTTTACCTATACCGATGTAAACATTGCATGCATTCTGTCCCAAAACACAGTAATGGGGCTTACAGACGGTGAGTAATAAATCATGCATTCTAGTTCATTTTCAACCGGACCGACGTTTTGTGCACAGAAAACGATGTGCAATAATGAGAGCGCGTAACGCCGGGCGTTATTCTGCAGCGTTCAGTGTTGTTAATGCTCGTTTCGTGCACACGCTGGCGATTTATTTTAGACTTGAATCCTGTGAGCTTTTTTTCCTCGCTGTGCGATTATCGTCTGTCAGCACTGAGTGGCACAGTGGAATTGCCACCATAATGTGGGCGTTTCAGACTGGCCGTCTGCAATGCCCTTAACACTGCAGTCATCTGTACGGTATTTCATATTCCATGCGAATTGTCTATAATTGGCTTTCAAAGTTTGTCAGATCTGCCTATTTGGAACAAAAAGGATCAAATCATGAATGCAGTGTGCAATGTATGTGAAAGCATTAACACACTTTCCTACTAGATGGACAAATATAACAGCAACCATTTCACATTGTCCTGTTATAGCGCCACCAACAGGTAGATTTTTTGCAAAACATAAAAAAAGAAAGAAAAAAAAGTGCCTCAAACCAATCAATTACCATCTAAGGATTAAGAGGAAATGGCACCTTTTCACATTAGCCAATAGCGCCACAAGGTGGCCACATCCTGCCCTTACAGGCACTACCTGTTCTCACAATGGTGTTCATGATGGCGTGCTTGTTTTTATGAAACACAAAAGAGAGAAAGGAAGCGAAAGATGCTTAAAACAAACAAACACACACGGCCTACACCCTACAGTATATATATATATATATATATATATATATATATATATATATATATATATATATATATATATATATATATATATATAGGCCGTGTGTGAGCATTATGTATGACATGTAAGCATGATGGCTAATTTATGAAAATTGCAGACCTACAAGCTCACCAGGCTTTTAGTCTGAGATGATGTGCTATTCAGAGGCGAGGCGTGGGCTACAGCCAAGCCCTCTCATTAGTGATCAGACCTGGCGAACTCCTTCAGCAAACCCCCCCTATACCCTGACGCCCCTACCCCACCGCCACTCCTAGGGTGACCAGATGTCCCTCTTTGGGTGGGACTATCCCCTCATTTCCAAGACCTTTCAGGTGTCCCACAAAATGAGCCCCTGTACCACATTGTGACTGACAGTTCAGTGTTCACCTGCCATATTAGTTGGCTTTCTGTTGTCTCTTTTCCTGCTCTTGATGTGTTTTTAAGTCCGTTAAAATAACCTGTATATACACACATACACACCTTTTTGATACCAGGGCCCACTATCTATTCAGTCTTTGAGCCACGGACGGACGGACCACCATTTGAGGACATTTTAGCCACACAGAATCAAAACTAAAGATTTATTTTGCTTTTGTTCACAATTCCAGGCTGGATTTGGGAAACAAAACAGTCAAAAATACATATCAAAATGACTATTAATCTTCTACATTCTCTAGTGGTGTAGTCATGGGCATTAAAACACACGTTAAAACTCTTGAAAGTGTACATGAAACCCAATCGTCCCGCAAGGTCCATTTGGTTTCATTTTTTTACACTCTCAAAGAGTTCTATCCGGTTAACTAACTTTCCATCAATTAGCCTGGGGATCACCTGGAACCCTCCTGAGGACCACTGCTGGTCCCTGGACCACCTGTAGAAAACCTCTGCTATATTTGAATTGAAACCTTGTACACGTGCAAAGCTTCCGTCCCTCAAATGCACAGTTTAGACCTGGTCACCCTAAACCACTTCACATTCATCCGCTGAAGTCTCATGCCTGGCAAACGGCTGGCTCACTCTTCTTGACCCCCAGCACCTCACTCCCATCTTTCCTGGGCTTGATTAGACTTCAGGCCGCGTCTACGGCACTAGCTCAGGTTAACGTTCTCAGGACACGCGCACAGGCACATGGTCTGTCAATCAAACAATCCAATCCATACCCATCCCCCACTTCCAGGAACCCCACCCCCACCTTCCCCTCCCCCCACACAAAAGTAAAGGCCTATACAACAACTACTCTTAACGTCCAGACTGCTGGATTAATGCAGTTAGACATCATAGGGATAAATAGGTTAAGCTCTGTAGGAGAGCGAGAGAGAGAGAGAGAGAGAGAGAGAGAGAGAGAGAGAGAGAGAGAGAGAGAGAGAGAGAGAGAGAGAGAGAGAGAGAGAGAGAGAGAAACACAAGTTGCTCGAGGGCTAAGGGCGAGACATCGGCAGCGGAAGTAATGTTTTTTCACAGGTCAACACGGCGTTAAGCATATGTTTTAATGCCGTCTTTGTTGGCTGCTCACCCGTGGCGACATTCAATAATATGCTGCAAATACGTACACTCATGATAGATTGGCATTTAAACCGCATGTTAGAACACTATTATAGATTTGTGGTACGTTCGTAAAAAAAAAAAAAACATGCACCAACACGAAAACAAGAAGGCAAACAGAATATTTCTATCATTGTTTCCACGTGGATGACTGGTATTACACAATATGAAAACTAGGTCCCCTGGCAGTATAATAAATCATGGCATTCTGAGACTCGATCTTTTAGCTACAGTGATGACAGAAACGATTCAAAATGTTACAGGGATATTACAGGGGTTCGTGAAAGCTTGATTCTGTGTGGTTATTTCTTGATAATAACCCACTTTGCTCAATAACAGAACACTGTATTATTGCTGTATTACCGCTGGATTATTAATCTGACTCCATCATGACGGCCATGTAAACAAACAACCTAACATTTCCCTCTCAAGAATGTTTTTGAAAACATGTGGAGAGAGAACTAGACAATGCAACAACTAAAATTTGCTTCTATTGATCGTCTAACTGCCTTGTTTTGGCGAGACAACTGTGCTGCAGCTGGGCAGACATTGTTTTGCATAATTGCTTTTACATGTTAATGTTATATTATCATTTAAAAACGTAGGAGTTCTGCCAATTGGGTGGGCGCTGTTGCAATATTCTCAGAGCAAACCACACAGGGCTACAGGTTGGAAATCTCTGGCTTAGTTAATTAACCAATATTAGACAACAGGATTGCTCTTTATTGCTATGGTTGCCATGGCAGTGATGTTGCTAGGAACCAGGAGCTTTTGTGTGTTAAAATGAATCTCTTTATGTACAGGTTATATTATAACTAATACACATTTGTTTCAGTATAAACACATACAATACTTTTGAGTGACAATACTTTACACAGGCTATGCTTTACCAATGCCAGCAATTTTGAGATTACGAGTAGAAAGTACTGTAAACACGAAGGGCAGTAGGGCTGGGCAACAAAAATCGATATGCCAATATATCGCAATTCTTAATGCCATGATATCAATATCGAATCGCCAGGTTCAAGATCGATTTTTTGATATTTATGTAGGCCTATTCATTCATTTGTTCATGTCAGAAAGACTGAATGATGTTATCAGGCTGCATTGTCTATGATTGAACCTTTTATTATTTTATTGTTCAAAATTGCTTTAAATAAAATGTTCTAGTTGATTGAACTTGTCATGGTCCATATTGTCTAGAATTTTTTCTGTACACCCTCAGGAAAAATCTTGAAAATGGGTGGAATTCCCCTTTAAATGTTCTAGTATCATTAATAAAACCGTAACAG
Source organism: Benthosema pterotum (assembly GCA_039105355.1). Lineage (NCBI taxonomy): Eukaryota > Metazoa > Chordata > Actinopteri > Myctophiformes > Myctophidae > Benthosema > Benthosema pterotum. The sequence goes on from CM076976.1 coordinate 29,932,070, forward strand.
CATAATTAAGAATTGCAATATAAATCGATTTAGAACCCTAAATATCGATATTGTATTGTGAGGTAAGTGAATCGTCCCGGCCCTAATGGGCAGGTAGTGCTCACCGTGGATGATGAGTTCTGAGTCTTTGTTGAGGTCGTAGAGACGCAGCGCCTCCTCCAGCTCCAGCTGAGACGACACGGTGCAGGGGTCACCTGGGAAACAGCACCACAATCAACCTACATACCAGTCTAATCATGCGCACACAATCCAGCAGTACATGGATGGAGCCACGGACATCAGGAAGCCATTTCTAATTATCCCCCCACAATTTAATAGTTAATGTATACTGTATATACAGGTACTGTATATACACTGGCGTTCAAAAGTTTGGGGTCACTTAGAAACGCCTGCATTTAGGAGGCAGGCATCCCACATCCAAAACCTTTGGAGTTGGACAGCATTCCATGAACACTACTATATTATATACCTTTTCAACAGGTGGTCTGGGGACCACCAGTGGTACTTGAGATGGTTCCAGGTGGTCCCCAGGCTAAATGATGGAAGGTTGGGTAACCAGATGTAACTCTTGAGAGTGTCAAAATGAAACCAAATGGACCCGCAAGGTCCATTTTGACACTCTGAATTAGCACCACTTAATTAAGAAGTTCACACTGTTTTGTTGGCAAAATAAAGCCTGGATTTGTGGACAAAATCAAAAGAATTCTTTAATTTTATGTCTTTGGTGTGAAAATATAATCAAATGCTGGATAAATGGTGGTCCCTGGAGTCAAAAAGGTTGAAAACCCCTGCCATACAGTATGGCAGGCGTTTTCAACCTTTTTGACACCAAAGACCTAAAATTAAAGAATTCTTTTGATTTTGTCCACAATTACAGGCTGTATTTTGCAAAAACAAACAAACAAAACAAACAAAAAAACAGTGTAAACTTCTTAATTAAGTGGTGCTAATTCAGATGATGAATATTTTAACTCTTGAGAGTGTCAAAATGAAACCAAATGGACCTGCAGGTCCATTTGGTTTCATTTTTACACTGGGCTCAAGAGTTACAGTGAGGAAAATAATTATTTGATCCCCTGATGATGTTGTAAGATTTCATGATTAGAAAGAAATGAGCACTCTGTCATTTTTATGGTACTTTTATTTAAACAAATACAGACAGAATATGAACAAAAATGTCCATAAGAAAATAATATTTAAAGGTTATAAATTAATTTGCGTTATTGCTCGTGAAATAAGTATTTGATCCCTAAGCACAACCTGACTTAGTACTTCGTGGAGAAACCCTTGTTGGCAAGCACGGAAGTCAGACGTTTCTTGTAGTTGTTCACCAAGTTTGCGCACATCTCAGGAGGGATTTTGGCCCACTCCTGGTTAGATCTTCTCTCCAAATCCTGAAGTTTTCGAGGCCGTTGCTTGCCAACTCGAAGCTCGAGCTCCCTCCATAGATTTTCTATAGGATTAAGGTCTGGAGACTGGCTAGGCCACTCCATGAGCTTAATGTGCTTCTTCGTGAGCCACTCCTTTGTTGCCTTGGCCGTATGTTTTAGGCCGTTGCCATGCTGGAAGACCCAGCCACGGCACATCTTCAGTGCTCTCGCTGAGGGAAGGAGGTTATTGTCCAAGATCCTGCGGTACATGGCCACATCCATCGGCCACACAATGCGGTGAAGTTGCCCTGTACCCTTAGCAGAGAAACAACCCCAAGGCATAATGTCTCCACCTCCATGCTTGACGGTGGGGATGGTGTTGTTGGGTTTGTATTCAGCATTTCTCTCCCTCCAAATACAACAAGTCAAATGGATGCCAAAGAGTTGAATTTTGATCTCTTCTGACCACATCACCTTCCCCGCAGCCTGGTCTGAATCATTTAGGTGTTCATTGGTGAACTTTAGATGGGCCTCTATGCGCCTTCTTGAGCAGAGGGACATGGCTGGGCACTGCAGGATTTCAATCCGTTATGGTGTACTGTGTTACCAATGGTTTTCTTGGTGACTGTGGTCCCAGATGCCTTCGAATCAATAACAACAACACCATGGCCGTCGTCAGGCATGGAGGTGGAAACATTATGCTTTGGGGCTGTTTCTCTGCTAAGGGTACAGGGCAACTTCACTGCATTGTGGCCGATGGATGGAGACATGCACTGCAACATCTTGGACAAGGACCTCCTTCCCTCAGCCAGAGCACTAAAGATGCGTCTTGAAGAAGCACATTAAGCTCGTGGAGTGGCCTAGCCAGTCTCCAGACCTTAATCCTATAGAAAATCTATGGAGGGAGCTCAAGCTTCGAGTTTGCAAGCAATGGCCTCGAAACCTTCAGGATTTGGAGAGAAGATCTAACCAGGAGTGGGCCAAAATCACTCCTGAGATGTGCACAAACTTGGTGACCAACTACAAGAAACATCTGACTTCCGTGCTTGCCAACAAGGGTTTCTCCACTAAGTACTAAGTCAGGTTGTGCTTAGGGATCAAATACTTATTTCACGAGCTCTAACGCAAATTAATTTATAACCTTTAAATATTATTTTATTATGGACATTTTTGTTCATATTCTGTCTCTATTTGTTTAAATAAAAGTACCATAAAAATGACAGAGTGCTCATTTCTTTCTAATCATGAAAACTTAGAAAATCATCAGGGGATCAAATAATTATTTTCCTCACTGTACATCTGGTTACCCAACCTTCCATCATTTAGCCTGGGGACCACCTGGAACCATCTCAAGGAACACTGGTGGTCCCCAGACCACCTGTTGAAAACCCCTGGTATATAATATAGTAGTGTTCATGGAATGCGGTCCAACTCCAATGGTTTTGGATGTGGGATGCCTGCCTCCTAAATGCAGGCGTTTCTAAGTGACCCAAAACTTTTGAACGCTAGTGTATATATATACTCTTACTAATCTGTTAGTTGCTCATTCGCTATTATCTATCTTGTGTTCTGCTCTGGGGTGTTTGTGATCTCAGATTGTTTATGTTACGTAGGTAATCTACTAGCCTCATGACATCATGGCTTGCTTACTTTCTAAAGGGCATTACAGATGGAGAGTGATAAACGCCCGCATTGTCGCAGCAATTCCACTGCGCACCTCACCTGATGCCTGGGCGATAATCGAAGCTTGCCAGAATTGAAGTCTAAAAATCAGCCACAGTCGTGTACATGGGACGAGCACACGTGCAACAACAAACACTGGACACTGTGCGAGAACACCCAGCGCCAAACGCATTGCTTTATCGCAAAGTGTTTTCTAAGCACAAAACACCAGTCCCGTTGAAAATGAACTAGAGGCATGAGGCACTGTGTGAAATAAATGGTAAATAACATGTTTAATCCAGACCTGAAGTATCTGAAGTGAAAATAAAAATAGGCATAAACATAGATAGCTATATATACAGATATAGTTGGCCAACCTTTGTGAAATTAATGAATGATAGTCAGTAGGGATTTTGAAAAACTGTTCTTCTGTGAGTTTGGAGTTCTGTGATATTAGATTGTACTTTCTTTATATGCAAGGCCGGCAATAATAAATGAAGACAGTCCCCAGCTCATGCCCAATTATTATCTAATCATTAACAGGGCAGTCAGGCTTAGGTGTTTCAGGCACTGAGAGCAGTAGGTCAATGATTCCATTCTTGTTAGTGTACATACCTAATCTTAATGGCCACCGGGTGACATTTTTATGAGTGGGGAAAACAGAAACTATGACACATGCAATGTGTTTCAAACCCAATCTGGTGATAAGAGTATGAGGTAAGAGTTTGCTGCATTATTGGCAAGAGTTTTGGATGTGGTTTCAGTGTGTGAGAGAATAGCTTGTAGTGTATATGCATAGTACTGGTATTTTGGGAGGTAGAAGAGACAGCCCCCACACAAGGGAGGGAGTTCATTATGAGCATCAGGCTGCTGATGACGCCAGCCCAGCGCTGTACGTCTGAGCCTAATGTCTTTAGGCAGGTTGACCTTCTCCTGAGCCCCGCCGACCTGACAGCTCCATCTTTGCTATGACATTATTACTGCTGCCTGACTAACCGGCTGACAACAAGGACTTGGGAGGGGGACTCAGATATAATGGTGGCGGACCAGGGGGTCCGGCGGGCGGGGTGGGAGGTGGGGGTCTTTATCAGACTGATGTGAATAGCTTCAGCCTCGGAGTCAAGAAGGCGTAACGACCCGTAACGGGGTATTTGTGTGTCTGTTTGTTTATACGTGTCAAGGTTTCCTGCACAGTGGAAATTCAGCATAGAAGGTCGATTTAGCAATAGCATCATACATACAACCAACAACAATAACAGCTAATAGGAATATTTTTGTTTAGGGGAAAGTCGTGGAGAGCTACCACTCCATGTGGTGTCAACTGAGACACCAAGTGCTGCAATCCACCAAGTCATGGATTGCGGCACTCAGGACCCAAAGAAGCTTTAGGGAGGAAAAAGGACTTCTAAAAGTGATTTATTTTGAGTGTGCCCTAAAGCCCAAACGTAAATGTGTAATTCCAATTTGGGGTTGATGGGATCTTACATTCATGATGTACTTGTATATATGTAATTGTTTATTTATTTATTCTTTGTAACAAAGAAAGGCCCCCACCACTTGTTTTGAAAGCTAATTATCATAAGACAATTCAAATCAGTAGACGCTGGGTGGCGGCATGAAGCTACACAAAACTAATGTTTGTAGTATGTGTGTAGACCTGCTGTGTCCAGTGTATACCGTACTAGAAAGCTTTTAGACATATATGGTACATTAGTTTGACAGTGGGGAGGCATACCTTCTTCATCGATCCACTTCATAGTGAAGAGTTGGTCGTTGTCCATGGAGCACATGTCCCTCACCTCCCCGTACAGGCCCTCATACGAGATGGACGGCTCAAAGTGAGTGATCATGATGTCCCTGTAGAGAAAACAGACAGTTCTAAATGTTAATTAACTGTGTGACAGGTAAAAAAAAGGTTAAAGGGCATTGACTTGATATTTGACACTAAAACGTTTTCTCATGAAACAACTTCATTATGTAAATGGAGCAGTGCTCTCTTACAAGTTTAACAAACTTGTAAGAGACCACTGCTCCACGCCACAATGGCACATTGTAAACAGGAAAAACAACTAATGTATGGCGTTATTATGATTATTCAACAGGTGTATTCTGTATAGTCACATCATTGCTGTGGTTCAGCCGTAAAGAGTGAGCTCTCACGCTATAGCAAGACTCCATGAACCGTGGCAATGCCGTTACTGAAATAGCATTTTGGAGCGATGGAAATAAGCAATTTTTAACTTTTGTAAGCTTATGGTGGGGTTAACAGCCAATAAGGCGATTTTTTCCCCCCACAAAAAGCCCACTTTTTTTTTGATATTACGGTAATTAATTGCAAATAATGGTAAGAAAGAGAGAATTCTCCTTTAAATAATCTGGGATCTGGGAATATGGTATAGGAATATGTATCCTACCACCGACCTTCCAACTCTGAACGTCAAGCTAACTGCAATATAATTCGCTTATTTCTGTCTAGTTTGAGAGGCTCCAGAGCCCTATATGTTCAGAGACTCTAGAGAGATATACAGTAGGTGAATGGGAGCCAGAGGAGCTAATTCAAACAATACTGTGACTCACAGACTCTCGTCTGTGACACATACACATCGTATCTGTCTATTCATCTACTCAGCACGACGGTGAGTGTGTTAGAGACACACACACGAGGCAGATGGAGTGAGTGAAGAGAGAGAGGGAGAGAGAGAGAAAGAACAAGAACAAGAGAACGAAAGAACGAACGAAAGAAAACCATAGTTCCAAATTTTTATATAATGCAGTAATGTTAATTTCATGGATCTCCAGTTACACATGCATTAGGCTAACGGACCCCCCCCCCCCCCCCCCCCCCGCCCAATCAATGGCATTTCTATTTCTTGGCACCCCAATTTATATAGGGAAAAATCTATGTTAATTTAACTCCGAGAGTGTACAAATGGAATGGAAACAAATCCATTTGTACGCTCCCTGCGTTACTTACAGACCCATAAGGATCCATTTGGTATTTTTGGTTCAGATCATTTAGTTGCGTACATCCTGGAACACTCTCAAGTACCCCAAAGGGTGGAAATAAAGGAATGAAAATTTAACGGTGCATTTATAGAGCACCTTTATCCAAGGCAAACCGCCTTTGGAGAAAGTCATACTGCGCACACACACACACACACACACACACACGCACACACACACTTCAAATCACGCAAGGCACAACCAGCACATTGGGAGCAATTTGGACTTCAGGACCTTTCGACATGTAGACAGGAGGAGACAGGAGGAGGATTCGAACTTCCAACCCACAGATCACTGAACGAGCCGCTCTACCTCCTGAGCCACCGTCGGCCCAACATAGGCAGAGCAGAGGAACAGAGCTCCCCTCTGTTCCTCTGCTCGCCTGTATTCCTTTGCAGCATGCCTTGCGCTTAATCAACAAGCGCAGGGGCTCAGGGCGCGCACAACCACCCTCATCCATCACCACACACACCACACAGCAGCCACACACACACACACCAACATACTAGACAAAAACAGAGATACAGACGACGTACAATCGCTCTCTCTCTCACACACACACACCAGTGTGTTGCCGGCCAGGCGGGTTATCTATCCACAATGTCTTAGCAGTAGCTGAGTGAGAATATCATCCCCACTGGACGCGATCATCTATCCCTCATCATCTCTCCTTTGAGGGCGACCCCCCTGGCCAGCAGCAGGATGGATGTCCCCCCTGCTCCCTGCCCTCTGCGTCCACAACTGTGTGTTAACAAGTTTGAGCCGAGAGAGAGAGAGAGAGAGAGAGGGGGGGGGACTAGACATGACACAGTGTACTGCGCACTAGGGCTGCAAATCGATTAACTTGTGTAGTTAAGCAGTGTAGACTTCTTAATTAAATAGGGCTAATTCAGATGATGAATATTTTAACTCCTGAGAGTGTGAAAATGAAACCAAATGGACCCGCAAGGGTCCATTTGGTTTCATTTTTACATTCTCAAGAGTTACATCTGGTTAACCAACTTCCCATCTTTTAGCCTGGGGACCACCTGGAACCCTCTCAAGGACCACTGGTGGTCTCCGGACCACCTGTTGAAAACCCCTGGATTAATCGGTTTGTCAACTAACCTCTAAAGTTTTGACCCGTTTTTTCCCCCCAAGTAACCAGAGTTTTTATTTTCAGTGTTAAATGTAACAAATTCCACCCATTTAACATCTTACTATGTCATTAATATACCTTAGAGATGTTGTGTGGACATAATAAAAAAAGCTACCCCCATTCTGTGTTTCCTAGAAATGGAGGTCTGGAAAAAAATCATTAACATGGAACGAATGATTTTTCTTTTAGGACCTGGGTGGAATCCCCTTTAAGGTGATGGCAAAAATAAGAGCCATAATCCAATTAATCAATGAATTTGTTAAATAATTGGGCGATGAATCGAATATGAAAATAACAGTTAGTTGCAGCCCTACTGTGCAATTGCACATACACGCAGGCGCAAGCACACGCACACGCACACGGTTTTACAGAATCTGGATATAGAAGTGTGTGTGGGACTCAGGAAGGGGGGGGCACAACAAAGGGCAAGTGGAGAAGATAAAAAGATGAGTGAATGAGGTGAGGAAGATTGACACATACAGGCACACACCACAGCATTATACTGCACTGTTCACTTCACCTCCACTTAGGGCTGGGGCGGTATGGGATTTTTAATACCGCGGTAATTGCGGACCCCCATACCGCGGACATGTACAGTACAGCGGGTGAGTGCACCCCGCCGCCGCTTCCCTTCCCTTCCTCTAAGTAGCCTACCTCTATACCACAGTAGCAGGCAGCGTCCTTTTAAAAACAGCCGGGCAACTTTTGTCCATCAGTTTACCAAGCTGACATCCAGTGTAACATGCGTCGCTACAGTAGCCTGGCTCAGCCCTGAATCAGCACCGTAAAAATACTACCTTATTTTTTCTTTGTGATTCAAGGACTGGCTTCGTTGCCTTTGGGGCCGTTTGTCGGTTGGAAATCCATGCTCAGCACCTGATTGGCCAACAGCCCTGTCACTCACTTCGTTTCACTTTATTATTCTTTAAAGAAGCGTCAGGCTTTAGGTTTTATAAACATCATCATCCGACATATTTTACTGCTAGTAACGCTCGTCGGCTGTGTTTGTTTAGTTAGCGACGTCATTATTATGCTAATGCTAACGCATTAGCATAATAATGACAACAACGTCGTCTGTAGGGCTGGGGCGGTATGGGATTTTTAATACCGCGGTAATTGCGGACCCCCATACCGCCGGTATGGCGGTAATGCGGTACACGCCCCCCCCCCCCCCCCCCCCCCCCCCCCCCCCCCCCCCCCCCCCCCCCCCCCCCCCCCCCCCCCCCCCCCCCCCCCCGACGACGCAAAAAAAACCTCCCGTTTATAGTGTTATTCAACACAGACGGCAAAATTCGCGACATGTACAGTACAGCGGGTGAGTGCACCCCGCCGCCGCTTCCCTTCCTCTAAGTAGCCCACCTCTATAGCCTACCACAGTAGCAGGCAGCGTCCTTTTAAAAACAGCCGGGCAACTTTTTCCCATCAGTTTACCAAGCTGACATCCAGTGTAACATGCGTCGCTACAGTGAATCAGTGAATAAGCTGTGCAACATGACGAAACACCAGCTGTAAATAATCGTCCCTTGATTGTGTTTTAAACGGATTATACGAATCATTTTGGGACAAATAAGGGTAGGAGCCGGCGATCAGCTAGGAGGTTTAATATCTTTGGCGTGTTTATATGAGGGACAAACATTGGGCTACACGCACTATGGATTATGGCAAGTAACTGGTTTCAAATGCTGCCGAGTGAGGAAAAAGCCCTGCGATGCGAGCGAATAAAACTCGGACCAGCCAAAATGAAGGGATTCATAAACACTAAAGTTTTGCTGTTGCCTGGTGTCTGATGTGTATGCTATATTATTACAAACCGATCTGAAATAAAGATAAAGAAGTCTATGTAGAACAGCCGCAATGAAGAGAACAGACGGCTTAAACTCAGGGCTGAATTGAGTCGAGCCCTCCTGTTACGCCTCGCTCAACGTCGCATGGACGAGGGAGAGAGGGAGAGAGAGAGCGAGAGAGAGAGAGAGAGAGAAAGAGAGAGACAGAGAGAGAGAGAGACAGAGAGAGAGATGGTCCGTGGAGAGTATCGCACATTACAGGCAGGAGGACCACCTCTCTCTCTCTCTCTCTCGCGATCCTTTCCACTGGAAAGGATCGCACGAGAGAGAGAGAGAGAGAGAGAGAGAGAGGTGGTCCGTGGAGAGTATCGCACATTACAGGCAGGAGGACAGCCGCCCCATCGGCCACAACTATGATCTTTTGACTGACAAAACATTTAGAGTTGGTTAGATCACATATGTCAAACTCAAGGCCCGCGGGCCAAATCAGGCCCGCGGGATAAAATTGAATTAGTATTAGAACTGGCCCTCTGGTATATTGCACACACCATGATAAGAAATGAATGCAACTAATTGTTTTACTTCTTCAACTTAGTCTCATTTACTTTCTCAATTAACTATGAAAGCAGCACTTGGTGAGGATCATAGAAGAAAAAAAATCCCTGAAAAATAGCAGGTGTTCACGTCTCATAGCGCGCCACTCTGTGGCGCGCTATGAGACGTGAACACCTGCTATTTTTCATTATACGTTGTAACTTAAAACAGTTTTTAATGCAGGCAGTTTCATCTTTACAATTATTTTGCCATTAAGAGACATTGATTTTTGAAGGGAAATTACTATTTTGCTGTTTGACAGGGACGTCATTGTAAACCGGTGTTGAAACACAGACCGGTATCTCCGGCCCTCGACTTGTACCAATTTTTCTATTTTGGCCCACTCTGTATTTGGGTTTGACACCCCTGGGTTAGATCTATCGAGCTGGATTGAAGCAGTCAATTGGAATTGCAATGGCTGCCAGTGCATGCATTCTAGCTCGGATCAAACGACCATTTAACGACCTTCCTTTATTGGCCCTGCATAATCATGCATAATAATCATTTTAATACTATTGTTATTATCTTAACATATTAAACAAATTCCAAGTTCGCCAGGCAAACGTGATAAATTATGAGAAAAGACTATGGTGCTGCCCTCTCCTCGGCAGATCCACAGAGTATAGACAGAGTTGTGACAACTCCATTCACTTCATGGGGCCAGTCCAATACATAGACTTCTATTGAAGAGGGACAACCGGACCCTATGGAGTCTATTGGCTCGCGCTCGCATTTTTTGACCCCTCAATGTCGCAAAAAAGTAACAAACAAAAAAAGTCGAAAATATTTTTTTTTTTATTTTTTTTTTTACCGCGGTAATGAAGCCCATACCGCGGTATGCGTTACATACCGGCGGTATGGCGATATTGCGGTTATTGCCCCCAGCCCTAGTCGTCTGCTTTCCCAATATTGATGTGGGTTGGTATGAACAAATCACCGTGAAGACTGCTGCTTTGATCACGCCCATCCCAGAAACTGCTGTGGTAGAGAGCAACTTCAGTCTAAATACTGAAGTGAAACGAGCACTTCATTTCACTTCAGTATTTAGACTGAAGTCAGGCTATCGCTACAGTGAATCAGTGAATAAGCTGTGCAACATGACGAAACACCAGCTGTAAATAATCGTCCCTTGATTGTGTTTTAAACGGATTATACGAATCATTTTGGGACAAATAAGGGTAGGAGCCGGCGATCAGCTAGGAGGTTTAATATCTTTGGCGTGTTTATATGAGAGACAAACATTGGGCTACACGCACTATGGATTATGGCAAGTAACTGGTTTCAAATGCTGCCGAGTGAGGAAAAAGCCCTGCGATGCGAGCGAGGCTGTCTGGCTCGCACCCGAATAAAACTCGGACCAGCCAAAATGAAGGGATTCATAAACACTAAAGTTTTGCTGTTGCCTGGTGTCTGATGTGTATGCTATATTATTACAAACCGATCTGAAATAAAGATAAAGAAGTCTATGTAGAACAGCCGCAATGAAGAGAACAGACGGCTTAAACTCAGGGCTGAATTGGGTCGAGCCCTCCTGTTACGCCTCGCTCAACGTCGCATGGACGAGGGAGAGAGGGAGAGAGAGAGAGAGAGAGAGAAAGAGAGAGACAGACAGAGAGAGAGAGACAGAGAGAGAGATGGTCCGTGGAGAGTATCGCACATTACAGGCAGGAGGACCACCTCTCTCTCTCTCTCTCTCGCGATCCTTTCCACTGGAAAGGATCGCACGAGAGAGAGAGAGAGAGAGAGAGAGAGAGAGAGAGAGAGAGAGAGAGAGAGAGAGAGAGAGAGAGAGAGAGAGGTGGTCCGTGGAGAGTATCGCACATTACAGGCAGGAGGACCACCTCTCTCTCTCTCTCTCTCGCGATCCTTTCCACTGGAAAGGATCGCACGAGAGAGAGAGAGAGAGAGAGAGAGAGAGAGAGAGAGAGAGAGAGGTGGTCCGTGGAGAGTATCGCACATTACAGGCAGGAGGACAGCCGCCCCATCGGCCACAACTATGATCTTTTGACTGACAAAACATTTAGAGTTCGGTTAGATCACATATGTCAAACTCAAGGCCCGCGGGCCAAATCAGGCCCGTGAATGAATTATCTTTGGCCCGCGGGATAAAATTGAATTAGTATTAGAACTGGCCCTCTGGTATATTGCACACACCATGATAAGAAATGAATGCAACTAATTGTTTTACTTCTTCAACTTAGTCTCATTTACTTTCTCAATTAACTATGAAAGCAGCACTTGGTGAGGATCATAGAAGAAAAAAAATCCCTGAAAAATAGCAGGTGTTCACGTCTCATAGCGCGCCACTCTGTGGCGCGCTATGAGACGTGAACACCTGCTATTTTTCATTATACGTTGTAACTTAAAACAGTTTTTAATGCAGGCAGTTTCATCTTTACAATTATTTTGCCATTAAGAGGCATTGATTTTTGAAGGGAAATTACTATTTTGCTGTTTGACAGGGACGTCATTGTAAACCGGTGTTGAAACACAGACCGGTATCTCGGCCCTCGACTTGTACCAATTTTTCTATTTTGGCCCACTCTGTATTTGGGTTTGACACCCCTGGGTTAGATCTATCGAGCTGGATTGAAGCAGTCAATTGGAATTGCAACGGCTGCCAGTGCATGCATTCTAGCTCGGATCAAACGACCATTTAACGACCTTCCTTTATTGGCCCTGCATAATCATGCATAATAGCCTAATCATTTTAATACTATTGTTATTATCTTAACATATTAAACAAATTCCAAGTTCGCCAGGCAAACGTGATAAATTATGAGAAAAGACTATGGTGCTGCCCTCTCCTCGGCAGATCCACAGAGTATAGACAGAGTTGTGACAACTCCATTCACTTCATGGGGCCAGTCCAATACATAGACTTCTATTGAAGAGGGACAACCGGACCCTATGGAGTCTATTGGCTCGCGCTCGCATTTTTTGACCCCTCAATGTCGCAAAAAAGTAACAAACAAAAAAAGTCGAAAATATTTTTTTAATTATTTTTTTATTTTACCGCGGTAATGAAGCCCATACCGCGGTATGCGTTACATACCGGCGGTATGGCGATATTGCGGTTATTGCCCCCAGCCCTTCACCTCCACTGCTACTGTGACTTAAAAAATGAGGTACATACAGTACAAACAGGGAATGCTTTTTCAGTACATTTTATTTATTTGTGCCATAATAAAATAGTAAATGGTGCATTTATATAGCACATTTATCCAAAGCACTTTATACAAAGTGCAATATATACACACACCGATTGCAGCAGAAGCCATCGGGAGCAATTTGGGGTTCAAGTGCCTTACCCAAGGACACTTCATGTAGACAATTGGGAGGTGAAAACATGTGCATCTGTGTGCCTTTCCCTCAAGCTGCTGTGTGAGTGTGATAATGGGGGGATTTTGACAAACTAGACGACAGAACAGTGCAGTGCAAAATATTCAGGGTAAAGTTTGTATATCACGTTCATCTGTGATGTTGAATTGTGTGATGCGACGTGCCAATGTTGGTCTGCTATTTTCGACAACATGAATATGGATTTACAAGGAAAAGTGGTGGATAAAACAATGTGTGAAATTGGGTTTGTGTTGGCCATCTAATACAATACTGTGGTGGGGGTGTGCAGCGCGCGTGCGTGTGCGTGCGTGTGTGTGTGTGTGTGTGTGTGTGTGTGTGTGTGTGTGTGTGTGTGTGTGTGTGTGTGTGTACTGTGAACCAACAGGGACTGGAGGAACAGAGCGAGAGGAGACTGTTCACTTAATCGATTACGGATGGAGTCGTTTTCTCAGACAGAAAACAGAAACGGGTTTAAATGCATTTTCAAACATACCTCAGTGGCCTGCTCTAGCTAATTCTGTTTGTTAAACACTTTTTTGTGGTGCAACCACAAAAAGGAGTGGTGCAATAGTGTGTCCCTGCCTGGCTGTGTTCCAGCGTCCGAGCATGGGAAGTAGCATATATTTATAAGGAAGTGTCACTGCTGTGCAGGCAAACACATACACACACAGGACAGGCGGGAGAGCTTGTACAGTAAAATACTGTACAGTACAAGTTCAGTACAGCACTCAGGAGAGTCTGATTTTTACTTTGCACGAGCAGTAGCGCACGTACTGTTTTCGGTTCATGGTCGGCCGTTTGTCGTGAACCACTTTCTAAAAACCTCGATTGGCTGGTTTAGGTGATTATGTGATGGTGATGAAATCACCATACGTGTTATAAGTGTTATTAGTATTATCTTCTGGAGGTGTCAGGGGTACTTCTCTTGCTCACTCTGCTCACCCACAAGTAGTCCATGGCCATGGCATTGCGCACTCACTCAGTACAGCTCTAGTTTAGACTGGAGTGACTTGTAGCTTTTGGCATATTGGTTCTGACTAATCAAAGAATCTATAGCAATTTTATAGGCACTGGCTTGTGCACAGAAACACAGTAAGAGTAGCTCAAGGATTTGTCTGGGTTAGACAATCTGGGGGATAGACTAAAAGGGGTCCTGAGACTAGAGAGTGAAAGAGAAAGGTTGACAGGGAGAAAGAGGCATAAAAAGGCATAACCCTCTTTCTTTTTTTTTTACTGCTGCTGGCAAGAGCGTCCCTCACCCCAATTGACTCTTGAAGGGCTTTCTGATTATACAGAGAAACTCAACAGAACAGCACCTGAAGTCATGTCGCACACAACACACACCACACACCACACACACACACACACACACACACACACACACACACACACACACACACACACACACACACACACACACACACGGATCTAGAGAGGGGCAGGGGTGGGTGGAGCCCACCCAAAAGTGCATCCTGCCCACCCACTGAAAGTGGTTTTCAGTGGTGGGGGGGCCACCAGTGGTTGGGAGAGGTCCAGGTGGTCCCCAACTAAATGGTGGAAAGTTGGTTAACCAGATGTAACTCTTTGAGAGCGTAAAAATTAAACCAACTAAACCAATGGACCCTTCAGGGCCCATTTGGTTTCATTCTTAATTAGAATATTCATCATGAATTAGACCAAGTCTACACAACTAGAGAATGTAGAGATTAATGGTCATTTTAATCTGCATGTTGGACTGTTTTGTTTCCCAAATCCAGCCTGGAATTGTGGACAAAAGCAAAAGAAATCTTTAGTTTTGGGGTCTGTGGGGCTAAAATGTCGTCAAATGGTGGTTCGTGGCTCAAATGTCGAATAAATAGTGGGCCCTGGTGTCAAAAAGATTGAAAACCACTGCTTCATATGAAAAACTTTGGAGTTGCCCACCCTGCCATTCTTCCAGCACATCCTAGTAGGGCTGGCTAAATCCGGCCCTGGCACACACACATGTCCTGCACAAGGCCATATCAAACACTGGGAATGTAAGGTCAGAGTGGGTCCAATCCTTGCCAGAAGGACCCCACCCCCCACCCCCGCCCACCAACACCTACACACGCACACACTCAGGTGATTTATAGGAGCCTATAAAAAGAATAAGTCATTACTCTGTGGCCAGTGTTTGTCCGATAATGCGCTTCTCATATCAGTTTGCCATCATATAAATACAGCTTCTGTACTGGAAGGGATTCCAAATTCCGGCAGGGAGAAATGTGGTTGGAACCGTTCAACAAGAACAAACCGGTCTTTCTTTACCTTTCATTCTCTCTCTATTGCTTTTTCATCACCCCCCTTTTATTATCTTACTTACTTCACTGGCCTCTCTCTCCCCCATACATTCTCGCCCGGCGAGTTTCTCTCTGTATTTTAATTCTCTTCATCCACAAACATTCACAAAATCTTGCGCTCTCATTCTTGTCCTCCCGTGTTTCATTTGTTTTCACTCTCTCTCTCTCTCCCTGCATCCTGTTGGTGTTAATCAGTGCTGATGATGGGGGAGTGGAGGAGAGCAGGAGTAAAGGCAGTGCTTTCTGTCACTCTGGCTCCCACAGTCCAATCTCTGTTCTCAGGCTGAGACGGCAGGTCTGCTTCCTGAAAAACCACCGGTCCTGCTCCTGATAAGCATGGTGGGAGATAGAGAGCGACACAAACAAACACACACTCTGATTCTCTCCCTCACACACACGTGCACGCACACGCGCACGCGCACACACACACGCACACGCACACGCACACACACACACACACACACACCCCATTCATCTATGAGCTGTACTGGAGACCACAAAACCCACACGCGTGCGCACAAACCGTACATATAAGGTTTGATACTTAGAGGTATTTACACACGCAGACACAAACACACACAGGATTGCCTCGCGCCGTCTGCAGAGAGCACAGAGAGCGTATTGATGCCAACAGGATACTGGCTGTGTGAGTACGTCAGTGTAACTGGACCCGGGCTGTGGCCGTTGTTGACACTCCTCGTGGCTACTACACTGTAGTTAAAGTTTACCTGCTGTCGTCTCAAACAAACAAACACTCTCTCACTCCCTCTGACACTGATACAGAGCTTAGCTAATGGTTACAGATGGCGCTAGCAGAAAATACAGGTGGGTAACAGGAGGGTAGTCAAAGTATGCCATTAGTAAAGGCGGTTATAGAGTTTATCTATTGATCTACAGAATAGCTATGTATCTGCAACTGTAGCACATGTAGCAAATGTTTTTACTAACTAATCTTAAAGTTTCACAAGAAATCAGATGCTGGCTATATAGGCCATACATGGGCAACTTGCGGACCTGGGACCACAACTTTCACTTAATGCATTCCTCAGGTTAATATCATAATTATGTTATAATTGCAAACACAGAAACGTGACCTGCTTAAATTACTCTACATTAGTAGGTTAATGACTAGTATTATTTAAATATATTGTCTTTTTAAATTGTATTTAGTCCAAAGATTTAGCATAACTATAATTTGAATTTAAATAAAAAAATTCAATTCAAAAACAGCAAACAACAAAAATATCGTGGAATGTGGCCCTCCGGATGCGAGCGTGGAAATATTGTGGCCCTCTCCATCGTCAAAGTTGCCCGATAGTTGCTTGCCTTAAAGTTCGGAACAAAAAAAAAAAAAAGTACCAAATAAAATCCCATGTTATTCCTTCCTCATCTATTTTTGGGGAACAGAAGGAGGGGAACTCTCAGAGCAACATCATCCATATGTTCTGGCACTTGTGTTAATATGTTTATCGTGTGTAAGTGCATTTGAGGCACCTGGAAGCTGGACGGAATGGACAAATGCAGAGGTGCGAAAATACACTGTTCTAAAATAAAAGGGAATCCGTTATGTAATTTTCAGGTGAATCAGGGACGACTATGAAAGAATTCATGCAATTAAGTCCCAGGTGAAAAGGAGAAGCAGAACAATGGTAGTGCAAGAATATGACTAACATGAGTCAGACCCGTAGCAGTGACAAAGGTATGATCAAGTCAAGAGTATCAGTGTCCCAACTGGGCAATTACAGCATACGCGTATAATAACATTGGCTAATAATTGACGCGTATTGATATCTGCAATTGTTTTGTTTGAAAGGGTGAAGAAAATACGGAGTCAAGATTGAATGTGGCTAATAGCAATCCCTGTAATAATATACCCGACTGCACTCAAGAGTGTCTAAAATTGAAGGGATGTGTGAGAGACCAGGTAGCAACTTGTCGGGGGTAACTTCTTATGTTACCTGAACACTTCAAAACTATGTATGGCGTTACCCACAGAACAAATCAGCATTATAGTAATGCTGAGCTATATCAGTTTATTCCTTAGCAATTAGCATCGTATATTATATTATGAGATGATTCATACTTTCATAGATTGGCAGGCATGCAGGATCCAGCATCTTCCTGGATCCCTTCCAATCAATGTTTTGATCTCATTTCAAAACTGAAATGCAATGTTATCATGCAATGACAGAAGAAAAAGACAATACAAGCAGGTCGGGGCAAAGAAAGGAGTGATTATGACACATGCAATTCAACAATGGGGAAATCAGCCAATTATTATAGGACCTGGCTGCTAGGTTCCTGGCTGCCCCTTCCTCACCGAATCTACAGTACTGTAACTTGGCCAGTGGCCCCGTGGCCCGTGGCGAACACGGCACTGCCTTTGGCACGAGTTATCTGAAGCGGACTTCACAGACACGCTCCTCAAATGATCGCTGCGTAAAGTGGTCAGATGGGTGGGCCGCAAAACTCTTTCAAGATTTTAAAATGGCCCAGGTCTAAAAAAAAAAGCTTGGGAACCAACCACTGCTCTAAGACAGATGACCCCTTGAGTGCCACACTGAAAAAGAAAGTCATCAGCAAACTATAATGGATATGGGAAACAAACCAGGCCGTGGGATTTCTCTGGGTGACTCAGGGAGAAGGATTGTGCAGTTTGCTAAGAGCAGCTTATTGCAAAGTGAGCAAGAAGGAGGCACATAGCATTCCATGCAGACCTGGCATTCTTCGCTTCCCTCTCCTACTGGAAAGGCTTGTTATAGCTAAATTAAAGAGGCATGGGGGTTAGCCACGGGCCCCACGGCATCTCAACCAGTAGGGTATGGTAGCCCATCTGCCCAGTGAGAGGCCATTTGTCACCGGTGAGCGCTCAAGCACGGGAGAAGGGAGGTCAGGGTGCCTCCGTGGGCTACTGCACACACCTAGGACCATTCATCTCTCTGTCATCACAGCGCAAGGCATGGGTATGCCCCACACACATGCACACACACACACACACACACGTGTTCGTGGGACACATACACAGACATATAAACCCTGTCACACATAAAACACACGCACACGGTCTCCTGCTTAACTACAACTCACAAAGACCTTCGCCTCAAACGTCCTCTGTCGCACCCGATACCGTCCCTCTCAGTAAGACGGCGAGCGGGTCAGGGTGAATGGTGGGACAGCGGCTCCAAGACTGCAGGATGCTCCTGCCTCCAGGCAAACGTGGGGGCCGTGGCCCCCCTGCCACGCAAGTCGGGGAGGGGGCCTCGCTCTTCTCAGCACACCGAAGCAGCAGCGGCGTGCGCTCCTGCTGAGGTGGAGGACAGAGCTGATTATAGTCGTAGGTACTGCACGCATGCTGCACAAAACGCTCATAGGGCATAGTGAGAGATGGTCAGGGATGGTGCAATTACTGCAATACATCAGTGGGTGATGTATTGCACCCAAGCCTAGTAAATGCGCACAGCTAGCATAATGTCTACGCATGTCGGGAACGTAACAATAACAGAGTCCCGATTAGTTTCACCTGGTGTGTGTGTGCGCACACTTTTTTTTGTTTGTTTGCATGAAAATCAACAAATCTCCTGCTGGGTTCAGCTTTAATTGATGGTTTTGGAGCATACACTTGTCTCTGGAAAGGGGTGGCGATTGTGCCGCCGACCCTGACAGGCAATTTGGAATGTGACTAAGTTGCGTTGAAACATCTGGGGGATAGCTCCACACAGTTCCAATTCAACTCGTCGTGAGCTTCAATCTAGTCCTTGTAGAGTAGCTGTTTAAAGTTTAAAAAGATAGAGCTCGATGCCATTAAGAGTGCTGTTTGAAAGAAGGCCGCTTTCACTCATGCATCTCCCTGTTCAGCTGCTTCCTGCCTTGCTTTTTAAATTCAGTGCAATAAGGTGCCTTTGTGGGTTTGCCACCTCAGTTAGGCAAAGCCATTCAGCCACTTTTAAGACAGCATCAGTAGGCAGTCAGCACAGACTGTAAAAGTGGGAAAACTCTGCAGAATGTACTATTGCAATTTGCTTTAGTTAGTTACAGAAGTACGTTTGAAACTCACAGTCACAGGCAACATTGAATTGATCAACTCAACAAGTCTTAAAGGTACAGTATATATGGGCTAATTAAGGCATTATGACAGCCGTATCTGGCCCACAGACCTAGAGTTTGACACGTGATCTGTAGTAGGGAAAATATCTGGATAAATGCTGGGTGTAACAAGCACAAGACCAGGATTGCTTCTTTACTCTAGTCTAAACAAAGCAATGCACAGCCTTAGTACTGTACTGATGCAAACAGCAGCTCCAAAATGATGTGCTGGTCCTTACAAAGGAGGAAAAGGGCTGAACTACTCAGGCCAGCCAGCCAGTGTAATCCCAGTTTCCTGTCAAACAGCATGCCTTCCTACTAGTCTGAGAGTTGTTTTGGATTTGGCAGAAAAACACAATACATTAATTTATAGGCATCCAAGTGCAGGGAGGGGGGTCCTGTATGGCTGACTCCTTTGTTTATACTATCTTAACATGTGATTGATGATTATAAAAGCTTGTGCTCAAAGGGGCATATAATCAATTCAAATTATTTGAAATCATGCATGTAGAATACAGTATCAATATTATAATGTCCACAGTTGAGTTAAGCATCCTGGCATGTTTGTTGTTAAGCAAACTCTATATTTACCATCACCACATACCTGTGCAGAAGTATGCAGCTACTTTTTCCACACCTTTCACCCAACTTCAGTCTCCACTTATAAGAGAAGAAAGCCTAGTTTTGTTCTTGTGCATGCATGTAAATTGATCAATTCCTGCAGTAAAGTGGTGTTTAAATGTACTTCTGCAATACTACCAAATTCCAATACAGCATTCTACTAGAGTCCCACCTGCACGACTCACAATTTTACAGTCTGCAATGTGCCAAATGGTTGAGTGACTCTTGGCTGGCATAAAGGAGCACCTCATTCCCCGATTTCCATCAGGGAACCGACTTAGAAATGCAGTCTGGCTATGCTCATCACCAAAGTAACAAAAGTGATAATGTTCTCATGTTTTTGCATAACTCAAATTCTGAATATTTTGTTTGAGGGAAAAAAAGATATCTGGTCATGTGGATCTTGAGATCTGCACGGCTGCTTGTTGCATTATGCATTATTATGAAATTAGACCTTCAAAATATTCTGTTGAGAAAAGCATCCCCCCGAAACAACAGTGTTGTACAGTACATACATGAAACTCAGTACTAGAAGTAACATGGCTAAGAATCTGCCAATCAAATCCTCTTCAACTACAGGCATAAATAAACACATGGGGTGCTCGAATTTTAGGGGTGGGACAATTCACTTACCTCACGATACAATGCAATATTGATATTTAGGCTTATGAATCAATTTATATTACGATTCTTAATTATGCTGTGATTCGATCTCATATATTGATATATCGCATCTTTTCCCCACAAATGACTGAGCTTTTATTATACTAGAACATTTTAAAGGGGAATTCCACCCATTTAATATAAAACCAAATGTAGACTATCCCGATTCTAAAATGTCTCTGAAATACTAACTAAGTGTACTGGAAAACTTCAAATTATTGTGTAACATCACCAAATTTTGACATTTTTTGATACTGTACATACTGTACAGAACGCATATGGTGTTCCCGTCAACTAGGGTAAAACTACCACTAGGGGTTCCCGCCTATGGGTTAATATAAAACCAAATGGACCCTCACAGGTCCATTTGGTTTCATTTGTACGCCCTCAGAAAAAAGTTCCTAAAAGAAAAACCATTAACAAACACAACACAAACACGTTGTGTTTCACCACAAGTTCAATCAACTAGAACATTTTAAAGCAATTTTAAACAATATAGATAACAAAAAGTTCAATCATACACATCAGAGCAGCCTGATAACGCCAGTCAGTCTTTCTGACATGAACAAATTAATGAACAGGCCTTAGTATTAAACGATATTGATATCATGGCATTAAGCATGGCAATAAATTGGCATATCATTTTTTTGCCAACCCCTACCGAATATGCATGGCTGCAGTCAGCCTCTGACCGTACAACAGACCCATGCAGCCAGAACAGAGCTAACTCAACCACATCAAAGAGGAGTCCAGCAGCTGTGCACACATGTGTATTTGCAATGATGCACTAGGAGGTTATTCCCTCTAGAAAATGAGAGATTTATGGCCATCGGGTATATTGCCTGAATTATGGCACAGTGCCCCATGGCAAATAGAGACGATCTCTCGCAGCTGCAACATGTTGTGGGTTTGTAGATCGGCTTGAAGAACCAAGATCTGTTTTCCTTCTCGGTTCAGCGCTCAATGTAACAACATTCTTTAATGTTTGCACAGAACACAACCATTATTCTATTCATTTGACTCTACCTTTGCACAATCCTGTTTTATTCAAAGTTGCAAATTAGTTGTTCGTGGTTGTATTCCTCTATCATATCGTTCCCAAAATTCCATATCGGTCTAATAATTTCTCTAATAATTTACACAAAGTCTAATATTGCCTATTGCCATGGTGATCATGGTGAGTGAATGGATGTGTTTAGGGTCATGTATTGTGGATTACTAGATCCCTCTCAAAATACAAATACATCGCCTGTTGATTCTGTGAAAAACACTATAGATGAAATATGATTGATGTAAACATTATTTTATAGATGAAAATTGTTCCAAATGTTTATGAATATGAAGCATGGACAAGCAATATGGCAAGAGACTGAACCCCTTAGATCAATCAATAGATTCAGATCAGATGTGCTCAGCAGGGCTCCATAGCATTTTCCACACTGGTAGCAATGGTGCAGTACTGTACTCTGTACTATCTCTTTAAGAATGAGACTCAGCATTGCCTGCAAATGACATCATCTGAGATCTACAAGCTAAGATTGCAATTACATCAGACATCAGTGATGTCTGTACTTAAGTTTGTAGATCTGTTTTGCATTCAATTGCATGACTGTATTAGTGTGTGCATGTCACATGTGTTGGTGTACACAGTTGCACGCAACCTGTATTCTCGCATACAATCTGATGAGATTGAATGTTTTGAATTGATCTTGAATCAACCAAATTAAAACTTTGAGACAATTTTCCTATGGTGCTGTGCACCAGTGATTTCTCAAGACATGACGTTGTTGTCAGTGAGTGTCACGCTTTTGTTTAGCGCGCACGCACGCACGCACGCACGCACACGCACACGCACACACACACGCACACACACACGCACACGCACACGCACACGCACACGCACACGCACACGCACACGCACGCACGCACACACACACACACACACACACACACACACAATAGTTGTGCACTTGCCCCACAAATACGAGCCAGGTGTAAAAAAGGTTCTGAAAAGTCTAGACAGTGTAGGTAATGATGGTCCCAGCTGCGCTGTGTAAAAACCCTGTGAAACCAGGTGAGAATCAACCGTGTTAAAAACTAAGTAAGGAAATACACTGAACCATAACAGTTGTGGAAGAGAGGAGCACGATGTGAAGACAAACAGACAGAAATTACCTTAAAAACAATGACATGTTCAAAACCATCTTAGAGTGAATGTTTTCTAATCTACATTTTACCCCCTCAGTGTCACACTGGAGCAGCTACTGCCACTGCCCTGGGAGAAGTTACGGGTTAGTGTCTTCACCAGGGCCGGATCTAGGATTGGGCATGGGGGGGCAATGGCATAAAAACAACCCAAATCTCAAGGATATTTCAAACTAAAGTGCTTATATTTAAAATTATTTGAAGCACTACAATACTACTGCTACTAACTAACTAAACCAACACCATTTCATCATTCAAAACAAAAAACTGTCTGAGTCAGACTTTTATCTTTATGCATGCAGAGTGTCTGTTGCAACTTCAACAACAACTGATGCTATTATTGATGCTTACTTGCATAATATACGTTCTGCAACCGAAAATGGTACTGAAACTGGTGCGACTTCATCGCCCATGGTGCGAACGACACAGGCGATGAAGACCCCCCCAATTGAGAAATGTTACATCTGGGCCTGGTCTTCACTGTCTTACTCAAGGAAGAGTCCCAGGTGTCTGCTATCCTGAGCCACTGCCAAGTTGGCTCAGTGGCTGACTGTGTGGTTAGAGCGTCCGCCCTGGGAGGTCAGTGTTCAATCCCCGGCCGGTTTATAACAAAGACCCTGAAAAATGGGATCCAGTGTCTGCCTGCTCAGCACTGGGACATACTAGCGTCATTTTCAGGGGGTGTACTTTTAAATCATCAAGCTGACTCAGGCTTAATAAACTCAAGAGATGAGGCTCAGCCCTATGGGCATCATTACTCGGTGCAGCTTACTTACTAGTTGTGTTGTAGTCTATGATGCATAAATTAACACAACACAGCAGGCACACGTGCACCAATAACTTATAACTGAAAACTATGCCTGCACTCGGGGGGGAAATATGAATAATGAATATTCAATAACCATCATTCATCAAGCACAATTGCATTGTATCTTGGATCTTAGTATCATTTACCACAGTGTGGGATCTACTGACACCAGCTAGCGAGGGACCATCCGGCTCTATTGAGTAGCACAATGTTCATCAACTCTACATTAAAACACGGCCAGTGACAGGATGAGCGTGCCACGGGTTGGTACAGTAGAAGACTGAGCCTATGGCCACTGGCACTCACTGACAATAGACTGAGAATGAATGAACAAGTAAGGCACTCACTGTCGCCAAGGCTATCCACTTTGGGACAGCCTTTGCAAAACAGTGAACACTTTTATAATAATATAGAGTTTAGTTGAGTATAGTTGTGTTTATACATAGTAGTACCAATATCAAATTCAAGACACATCCACCTGGGAAAGTGTCCCCATACTGTTTAGAGTGATCTAGCCTCTAGACACAATATGACAATTTAACTAGAACAATGGTTGAATAGAGAAGCCCCAAGTTATGCCTGTGTAGGGCCCATGTCCTGGCTCCTTAAAGCCAAGATGTCACGACTATGACCAACTTAAACTTGACCAACTGATAACACCCATTTCAATAGTTTTTACATAGCCGAGATGCCTTTGTCCTGGCAAACCTTGCAAATACTTGGGATGTTTTGCTTGGTGAACAGGAAACTCATGATGCAGGGACACTGCAGTGTTTGGGGTGTGTAAAACATGACTGAGAGGAACACAACAGGTATGGCAACGGTGACTTGTGCTACACGTTCTACCGGTCTTCAATGAACTGGAGTCCCAGGCAGCCAGAGGGAGTGTCAAATTGGACGGAACTCGACGGTGACAAATCATTTCCATCACTAAAAACGAGTTGCTCACTAATAATATCGCACCGAAACCGCTTCAATACTACACGTACCAACAGAGAGCACTGGCCGCGCGTCATTATCATATGAATACAGTAGTCTTGTCAAGGTTTACAGTGATGAATGACAGTCTGACAAAGGAACTGTAATGTCACACAGAGGAACCAAACTTGTGGCAATCAATAACTATTTCCAAACAACTCAAATAATCAGCATTCTGCAAGCAGATGTTACCTGTACAAGATGGCAATAACAATAGTTGGAGTAAGTAATGCACAGCTGTTCGCTGTAAAGTTGCACATCAGAAAGCTTTGCAGGAATCATGTCTCTGATCAAAATTGTGATCAAAAAGTGACCATTCCATACAACACAGTTAACCACAGCAAGATTATAAGAATCATAGACAGTATTAGCCAACAGGGAACTTTACAGCGTGTGGAGATCTTTTACACTTTGTGACCGCAGAAAAATTACTATTTTTTAAACTATTTTTCTCAGCTGAAAATGACTTGATTTGTGTTGAGCGATAATAGTTTTAAAATAAACTTCGACTCGCCCGTCTACCTTGACAAGTTCAACTAGCTTTGCTATTACTAGCCAACACATTAGCAAGGCTGATTAGCCGCTATAACAAGAGTAATAGAGAATAGACAGAATTTCGCAAACTCCGTTCACTTCACAGGGCCAGTTCAATGGCGCCTATTCCACATATACTTATATTGAGAATAGGAAAGTCCTAAACTAGAAGTAGGAAGTAATGCATTGGACCCAGACAACAGCAATCTCTATATCACTTGCGATCTAGGATGGTTTCGTAGCAAATAGTACAACATAAACATTAAAGCGACTTTAGTTATTGCTGTACAATAGTACACATGTCGCACACTTGCGACATCGTTGAAAACAATGTTTCCTCAACTCCAGTTTGTCCCTCTTTCAGGCTGCATTAAACAGCGCCAGAGCGCTCGGTTTCTGCCCCCCTCAATGTCGTAACTCTTCCACTACATGGCTCTGGCTGCAGCTAGCTAACGTTAGCCCTGCTGGTTGGAGGAAGAAATGTATCATAACTCAACAAACATCCAGCCAGCTGTCTCGTAAACACCACAGGACGGTCAACACTGGATAGAAGAACAATGTGTGGAAGCTGTTGTAAGCATCACTCACCCTTTGTAGTACGCTTTGACCCGGACCTGGTGGGGGTTCTCTCCGGGGTGGGACATGGTGCTGTCCCGCAGCGTCGGCATCATCGGTCGGTCGGGGCGCTGCTGTGCCGCCGCGGTCACCGGGAGGATGGAGGAGGAGGAGGGAGGATGGATCCCTTCCTTCTGCTTTCTATCTGGGTAGCTTTTTCTACTTGTAGTGTACCACCACGCCCTGTCTAAAACAAATCACTGTGTTTCCTACTCGATCGCCACCGATAGAACCCCCCAAAGAGACTCAAAAACGGAGCCGAGAACAGGGAACCTTCTTTATAATGGCGGTTCTTTTACGTGAACTAAAATAAACACTGTGTGGGGGAAAAGTAGTGGGGAAAACTTCAGAGGTTCCGCCACCGCCAAGCACTCCCTGCTGGTAGTAGTTTAGTTACAGTTACTACTGCTGCTGCCTGCTGCAAAGGCCTGGCGACGGGCGAGTCCATTGTCGGAATGTTGGAGGGGGGAGTGTGTGTGTGCGCATGAAACACGTCGACGTACAACGGTGTCGCGCGTCCATATAGCAGACCCGTAATTTGTTTTAATAGATAAACATATATTAATTATATTATATTATATTATATTATATTATATTATATTATATTATATTATATTATATTATATTATATTATATTATATTATATTATATTATATTATATTATATTATATTATATTATATTATATTATAAAAATATATAATATATTATTATTTGATGATATGGATTATCTAGTGAACTCATGTTCAATTTGTGTGTGTATTTTACACTTTTAAATGGTATGGCGATGTTTGAGGCTAAGAAGTGTGTTTTTAAAGAAACCTAATGTCTGGCTGGCATCAGACTTTAGATTAAAACAATAAATAAACGTGCATGAAGCATCTTTCTTTCTTTCTTTCTTTCTTTCTTTCTTTCTTTCTTTCTTTCTTTCTTTCTTTCTTTCTTTCTTTCTTTCTTTCTTTCTTTCTTTCTTTCTTTCTTTCTTTCTTTCTTTCTTTCTATAGGTTGTAATGGTATGGTCATTGGTCACATACAGTATTATGCCATTAATGGAAATTGCTCAACATGTGAAAGTTAGGATCCGACAGTTTCTACATTTTGAACATAAAACTTTGGTGTACTGTCATGCTTGGGTTCACATCCCGGCACATGAAGTTGAATATTTGGCATATTGCCATCATTCCGATCATACCAAGTCAATTGAGAGTCAGATAGGAGGATGGTGGTATTTCAATTTGTCAAGATGTTTGACAGAAACTGTGAGGTATAGGCTACTGTACTAGGGTGTCGCTCCCGGAGCTGACCCTGGATGGTGCTGTTGAGCGCGTTATAGCGTTGCTTGATGATGTGTGAGTTGACAATTCTGAAGATTATTTTAATACGTTTTAATTATTCCCAGTTAGAGTTAGTTATTCCTAATTACTCCTATTTAGTTTTTATTTATTTATTTATTTTTTCAGTAAGCGTAATAACTGAGACTTGAATGCCCGAAAGTGGAGTAAGCAATATTAAAGTTAGTTCAGTGGCCTTTTAATCAGCTATCGTCATTGTTATCTGATATGATGAAGGTGTCAGAGTGACAGCCTAGCCTACCCCACAACTCACCGTGCCTCTTGCAAAACTATACTGTATTATACCTTATATTGTTTTAGATGACAGAATAAACGCAGCCTTTGCATGATATGTTGGTTATATCATTATTATTAGCCTATTATTATTATTATTATTATTATTATTATGGTTAATAATAATAATAATTCAGTGGGTCTATTATTATATTGTTATTATTTAACCTGTAATTAAATTGTAACAATATTGCACAAAGTCAATGGGGAAGGGGACAGTAAAACAAATATCTCCTTTGCGAATGATCCAAAAAGAGACGCTAAAATCAACTTTAAATGATATAATCCTTTAAAATGGAATAATGAATGCAGAGAATCAAATCCCTCTCTCTCTATCCGCCTGTGTGTGCAGGAAGGTCCTCCCACACTCCAAGCGGTGCTGTGAAGATGTGTTTTTTTTATTCCATACCCTGTGTGTACCGTCTGTGTTTTTTTAATCTCCATTTTAGACAGTGTATGTATAGTCTACTGACGCATTAGCCTTACTAGACCAGATGTGACAGCCAGACAGTGTACCGGGGTGTCCACGATCAGTTGATGGGTCATGTCTATCAGTTCCAGGCAGGTATAATAACGCCGACATGAGGTGAATGATTGTGCATGCATGTCGCGATGTCTGTCTGCAGCGAGCCAGTCGGGAAGAAATTGATACCCATCACGCTTGGGATATAGAACGCATTCGCCGCTTTTACGCCTATCTATCTAAATTACGAACAATGAAATTAAGCTATGTGACTAATTTTATGGGCGTCTGTTCGGGGGAAACGAGGGATACATAGCGCATTTCATGTTGTAACAAATGGAAATAGCCGTCTAATAATGCAGGAGGAAAAACAATCAATATTCCGAGCGACAGGGGCTCGTAAAATGACAAATATTTCGTCTATAAAGAAATTGCCTTCTCCATTGATTTTTCTATTTTAAAAACCTCACATGCGAGCTCTTTTTTATATTGTAAAGGCGATATTTTATTCGCGCGTGCCATATGGCTACAGGCTATACAGTTTTATGGCACAAAGCATTGAAACATCAATTTAACTGAGCATATTATAGCAGGCTGCGCTATGTTATTATTGGAGGACCTACAGCATAAACAGACACGTGAGCAGTGTAGATTGAAGCCTGCACGGATGT
Organism: Benthosema pterotum; assembly: GCA_039105355.1. Classification (NCBI taxonomy): domain Eukaryota; kingdom Metazoa; phylum Chordata; class Actinopteri; order Myctophiformes; family Myctophidae; genus Benthosema; species Benthosema pterotum. The sequence goes on from CM076976.1 coordinate 29,960,548, forward strand.
AAGGTAATTTATCGCGAAATCAAATCAATTTATTCAATAATTAATTCATTGGGTTTTTTTGTTGTCATATAGTGCAGAGGTTTTCGACCCTTTTCATACCAGGACCCACTATTTTTCCTGCATTTTAGCTACGGACCACCATTTGATGTTGAATTCAGTCTCTGACCCAAAACCAAGGATTTTCAAGTTTTGGTCCACAATTTAGGAGAGATAACTGGCAAAATTTGGGCAAAATAACAATTCTTCTACATTTTCTAAAAATGTACATTATTGAAAATTAAGTAATTCAGATGTTTAAATCTAATTTAACTCTTGAGAGAGTAAAACATATTTTTACGAGCTCAAGAGCCTCTCAAGAGTCCATTTGGTTACCAACTGTCCATCATTTAACTGGTGACCACCTGGAATCCTCTCAGGGAACACTGGTAGTCGCCGGGCCACTGGTTGAAAACCACTGAGATTTGGAAACAATTAGCAATTCCGTTTCTAATTTTCGTAAAATTGCTGCATATATAGGCCTATTAAATTTAACATGTAATTGTAAAGCATGCTTATATACAACCTACATTGCACCTTTCACACAGCCTCCCCGTAAAGAAAAGACCATAGTTGTTTGTTCACTAATTTTCATTATTTCAATTGTTAGCACAAGAAGCGTGAGTGGCTTTATATCAAACAAAAACAAAATTTAAAGGAAACATGATGTTGGCTAATGGCTGCAAGCAAGAAATTACCGACTAATTCATGTGGATTTATAGCCTATATTGAAAGGATAAACTAAATAACCTGGGTCCGTCTCATGTCAAAAGTTTGGCTATACTTAAAATACGAATATTTGTTCGTTATAAAACTTGCCTTTTCAAGTGGGTAACATAACTAAGGTATAACATTTATGGCCGAAGATTTAACGCAGGCTACATTTTTGTAAGGATTTGATTTGAATGCCTGCTCGATAGTGTTGGCCTTAAATATGGTGCCTTTTTCATAGTTCACTTTCCTATAGCTCATTATAGATAATTATTGGCTAGAAAGTAGCTAGCCTACTTTGTTAGGCCTACTGCTTTCTTTTGGGAGTTTTAAATAATATAATACAGGGCAGGCTACATTAAACGTTCGCTGAAATGCGCGTCAATAATTTAATCGAGACCGATTTTAGATGTACAGGGCAGGCCAATGATTGTCTGCTGGATTTCTTTTTCTTTTCCATTCTTCGGCATAGGTCAAATATAAAACCATTTACACCCACGACCTTCCTCTTGACGAGACGCAGATGTTAAGCTATAGGCCTAGAGGCGCATAGGAAATGCCTGTTGCTCAATCATATTTTAATGACCATTGTTGTGACATCATTTATGTTCATGGATATTGTTTTTACGTGTTTAACAGACAAATCAGCTTTGCATTTCTCACTTATTCAACAAATGTTTTAATCTGTCTGTCTGTCTGTCTGTCTGTCTGTCTGTCTGTCTGTCTGTCTGTCTGTCTGTCTGTCTGTCTGTCTGTCTGTCTGTCTGAGCTCTGGGGGGCAGGGGCTCCCTTGTGCCATTTCAAGTAGGACAGTGTAATAAACAATACCTTCTCATTAGTCTGAAACTAAAACTGACTGATGTCAGCCAACCCATTAAAAGTATAATTAATTTGATAGTGGAATTATAAATACTTGTCAAAAGTTTGTCTTGAAGGGAAAATAGCCCTTATTGGGCCCCTGCACGAACCAAAAGCCCTATTTACCCCCCTACACACACACACACACACACACACACACACACACACACACACACACACACACACACACACACACACACACACACACTAGCCCTAATATTGGTCCCCTATAAGCCCTTGTTGGCCACACATTGGCCCCACACAAGTCCTTACTGTATGTGAACCGAGTATTGCTTTAGGGAAAGGGCACTTTGATGCACACATGCATGCGCCCACATGCATGTGTACACACACACACACACACGCACACGCACACGCACGCACGCACACGCACACACGCACGCACGCACGCACGCACACGCACACGCACACGCACACACACACACACACACACACACACACACACACACACACACACACACACCACCACCACCACCACCATTGTCTGGACAGTTGACCTTACCATGTTTTGACTTGCAGTTTTGCCATTAGTGACTTTGTGAGAGCTGGAGATGGACAGAAGAAGCCCCGGTGAGGAGCCAGAGACCACAAGGACAACCACCATCACTACTGCCTCCTCCTCATCAGCTGCTGCCATCACCATGGCAACAGCCAGGTCCAGCACCCCTGCACCCTCTACAGCTCTGAGCATCGTCCCCTCTGATAGGCAGGCAGTACAGGTAAGACCTCTGAGTATCGCCCCCTCCGATTGGCTGGCAGTACAGGTAAGACCTCGAAGTGCATCCTCTCTTCTGATAGGCTGGCAGTACAGGTAAGACCTCTGAGCATCGCCCCCTCTGATAGGCTGGCAGTACAGGTCAGACCTTTGAGCATTGTCCCCACCGATAGGCTGGCAGTACAGGTCAGACCTTTGAGCATTGTCCCCACCGATAGGCTGGCAGTACAGGTCAGACCTTTGAGCATTGTCCCCACCGATAGGCTGGCAGTACAGGTCAGACCTTTGAGCATTGTCCCCACCGATAGGCTGGCAGTACAGGTAAGACCTCTGAGTATCGTCCCTTCCGACAGTGACAAAAAAAAAAAAATCTGCAAGCAAAGACGCAGGGATTTCATATGCTGTGAAACAATGTTTTTTCAAATGCTATATAACATTGCCATTGATTGGCTGAAGAATGAATGAGAATGTGCTGAGGATAAAAAGTGGTGAGGATGCCAATTGAGATTGCCCGAAATGTGATGATGACGATGGTGGTGATGAAGGTGTGATTGATCGTTTGTGTGCCATGTGCTATGTCTTGCCATTCTTTGCATTCTTGTGGTCTTTTTCCTGCCATAGGTTGACTAGAAAATGGGAGCGAGGTGGGGATGACACACAGAAAAAAGGTTGTCAGGGCTCAGAAATAGAACTTGCAGTGTATCATTCTGAATACAGATGAACAGTCTGACAAATGGTGTTGGCACTGGAGGTGTTGAGTAACCCTATTTGACTTGGTGTTTTATTGATGTGTAGTTGTCTCTGGAGTGAGGAATCAAATTAGGTTAAGTGCAACATGTCTGCTGTCCAATGGCTTAATAATGCACATCTAATAGGCCTTTCAGAATGATGTGTTATCATTGGTTCTCAAATGGAGGTCCAGGACCCCCAGAGGTCCTTGAGCGGATTCCATTGGTCCCCAGCAAATGGTGTGAATATATAGCATAAAATCTGTTCAACCTTGTAAACTCTATATCAGGGGTTTTCAACCAGTGGTCCGGGGACCACCAGTGGTCCTTGAGAGGGGGTTCCAGGTGGTCCCCATGCTAAATGATGGAAAGCTGATCAACCAGATGTAACTCTTGAGAGTGTAAAAATGAAACCAAATGGACCCTTGCGGGTCCATTTGGTTTCATTTTCAAAATCCACTCTCAAGAGTTAAAATATTCATCATCTGAATTAGCACCACCTAATTAAGACGTCGACACTGTTTTGTTTGCAAAATCCACCCTATATAGATGGCAATTGTGTCAAAACATCTTGTAAGAATGTGAATTGTTTGTAGGTCATCCAGCAGGCCATTCAGAGACCTCAGACCATGGCAGCCCAGTACCTCCATCAGATGTATGCAGCTCAGCAGCAGCACCTCATGCTACAGACAGCAGCTCTGCAACAGCACCAGCGCACACCTCACCTGCAAAGCCTGCAGGCCACCATACAACAGGTGCGGCTCAGCCATCGAGATAGCAGTGGAAACAGTACAGCAGGATACAGCACGTTCAACGCAACACGATCAATAATTGACAAATATCCAATTAACACTGTTCACCCTCAACAATGCCTGTGCAGGACAAAACGCAAATACAGGAGAACACACAGTAAGCATGTCATAGTGGCCAGCTAGCAGCACAAAAGACTATGTATGTCAATTGGTTGTTTATTTTTACAAAGATTGTGCGTGCGCATGTGCACGCGTGCATGTGCCCACAATAGCTGCTCTACAGTATATCCAAATCATAATTATGAATAAACCAACAATGAATGAACAAAAATTCTGCTAAGATGAGTATGTAATGGAATGACATCATCTCCCCAATACTTCTCAGGCTTCAATCATTGGCCGGAGACAGTCACCCTCCTTGCCTAGTTCATCCAGTGGAAGTTTGTCTCAGTCTGCCAGTGTATCTCAAAATTCAGTAAGTTACCAGTGTATTCAGAGTTTATTCAGCATGTGTGTGTCTTTCATGTGTGACTGACTAGTACTGACTACAGTATCTCCCTCCATTCAAGAATTATTATTAGCAGTATAGAATCCTTCTAGCGTCTATACGTCTTTCTAATGCCCCCGCCTCCACGTTAATTTCTTGAATAATATTAAAATATTAGAAATTGCAAAAAAAAACACACTCACAAAGGGTCGATTAAGCATTTGCTATTTTCGCTAGGTCTATTTGTCAAGGAAAAATGTAGGTCTTAAAGGGGAATTCCACCCATTTTCAAAATTTTCCTGAGAGAATACAAATGTGAACCAAATGGACACTAGCGGGTCCATTTGGTTACCCATTTATACCCTCGCAGGAAAAGGGGGTCTGAAAGTCATCAGATGTATTTCACCATGTTAATGATTTTTTTAGACCTCCATTTTTAGTTAATACAAAATTGGGGGAACTTTTTTATCATGTCCACACAACTCTCTAAGGTATATTAATGACATTAAAATGTTGAAAATGGGTGGAGTACCGCTTTAAGTGGTTACAATCCACAAAAGTCTAGAAACATACTGTACTTCGATCACAATAATCTGACCTGGCAGCTCCTCTCTCTGTGTTCTCTCTGTTCCAGATCAGCCTTCCAGCCTCTCCGGTGACAGCACAGCTGATTGGCCGGACCCAGACCTCCAGCTCCACGGCTGCTGGGGGCACCATATCCCAGCAGGCCATGCTTCTGGGAAACGGACCGGCCAACTGTAGTCAAGCTCAGATGTACCTCCGCACTCAGATGGTATACCGTGGTCTTAGTGCTAGTCATTTAAACGTTCAACACCAGTTGAAGTCAAGATCACCCAGGTTTAGTGTTCTAGGTCAGTGGTTCTCAACCTTTTTGACACCAGGGCCCACTATTTATTCAGCAGACCCCAAACTTATGATTTCTTTTGCTTTTGTCCACAATACCAGGCTGGGTTTGGGAAACATAACAGGCAAACATACAGATCAAAACGACCATTAATCCTCTACATTTTCTAGCTGTGGAGACTTTGGCTAATTCAGATGATGAATGTTTTAAGTTAACTATTGAAAGCGTAAACATGATCCATTTTTACGCTCTCAAGAGTTACATCTGGTTAACCAACTTAGTTGAGGATCACCTGGAACCATCTCAAACCATCTCACTGGACGCTAACTTACCTTGCATTGTCGTTAGACCCCCGAAGACTTGTTTTTTTATTCTTGTTTGCATGAGACAAAAACAGGCATTTAAAAATATCTCACCTTTAAAAGACCTGCATATCTTTCCCACAATTTTGTCAGCTAACACGCTGCTTTCCTAGCTTTCTACTAACTACCTGCACTACTCCCTGTCCTCCTTGTGATCCTTTCATTCAGCTGATTTTGACTCCTGCTGCCCCAGTGGCTGCAGTTCAGACAGACCTGCCTGCTGCTGTCACTTCCTGCTCCTCTCTGACGCCTTCCTCTCAGGTATAAGGTCACAGGTTGACGATGACGATGGTGTTAAGGATAATCAGGGGCGGATCTAGGCATGGGCATGTGGGGGCAATGCCCCCCTAAATGCCCAGACTGCCCCACCATACATGATGGCATGCAAAACAACCCAAGATATTTCAAATTAAAGTCCTTATATTTTAAATGATTTGAGACACTACTACTGCTATAAACTAACTGCAATTGTGGCACCACTAAACCAACAGCATTTCATCATTGAAAACAGAAAACTGTCTGAGTCAGACCTTTAGCTTTATGCATGCTGCGTGCCTGTTGCAACTTCAACAACATCTGATGTTACTATAGATGCTTTACTTGACTAATAAAAGTCCTGTAACCCAAAATGGTATGGGTGCGACTTCATCGCCAGAGGCGCGAAGCAACACAGGCGATGAAGCCGCCCCCATGCCATTTTCTCCTGTCCCCCAATTGGGAAATGTTACATCCGCCCCTGAGGATACTTACCAACAAGCCGCAGTTATAGAAAAATAAAGCATGTCAGTGAGAGTGATGATAACAGATTTAGACATAATAACTGCGTAATGCTATCACTGGTGTTTTTGGTATAGGCAGGTTTCTGAACTGTCCACAACCTCCATAATCCGGTTAATGACCATTTTATTTTGAACAAGTGCCCATAAAAACATTTAAAAAATCTAAATAAAAAGCAATAAAGATTTTAACTTTTTTCAAAAACTTAGGTTAGGATTTAGGAGGCGTTTTCAGGATCGGCCTCAGGACTAGATGGGTTATTTTTTTCCTACAAGATCAAAGGTTGTCCAAAATTGATTTCCATTTATATTGAAATCCTTTGTGTAGACCAATATATAATATTCTTTGTGGCCATGGTACAATGTTGATAATGTTCATCACATACTGTACTTGCTGGGTGAGCGGGGGAGCAAAGCCATCACCTTTCGGTCAAAGGGGCGTTCCCTCCTGTGTGTTCTCAGGTGCAGAGTGTCTCTGTGCGGGCTCATCTCCCTGGGGCTCTTGCCACAGCCCAGGGTGTCCTTCTAAAGCCCTCAACCCAGTCCCAAGCCCTGGCACAGCCTGCTGCTACTCTGCCCAAGATGTCCATCTGCCCGCTTAAGGCCAGCCAGCAGCCTGAGGCCTCGCCAGACAGCGGGGCCGAGGTCAGGCCAACAGACGGAGCCCGTCTCACTTCAGGATCTCAGCTTCTAGCACCAGGTAAATAACTACTAAATAACTACTCAATAATTATAACAACAAATACCTCTACCTATTACCACAAACATAATTGTAGAGAGAATTGTACTAAAAAAAACACATTGTATTTATATCGAATACTTTTGAGAAGATCTGACCTGTAATGCATTGTTCTCTCTCATTCGTGCTGTGGACAAAAACAAGGATTTTGTATGAACATTTTGAGTTGGGTGGCAGCTGGGTGAAAATGATTCAATGCAAACTAAGATTTTTATTTTTTTCTGAGAGTGTACAAATGGAACCAAATGGACCCGCTAGGGTCCATTTGGTTCCATTTGTACACTCTCAGGTTACATTGGTTACATTTGTACACTCTCAGGAAAAAAATGAAAATTTGTGGAATTCCCCTTTTAATGGGAGGTGTTGCTTGTAGCCGTGTGTCTCATCATGTTGCCTCGTTGATGTTGACATTGCTAGTTGATATTGATCAAAATATTGCTAGTGTATCAGGGCCTTTAGGCAGCCCACACAGATAGTCGGTCCATGTTACGACAAAATACCTCACACAATTTTTTGGTTTACCATCCCAGCAGCCTACACCCCGGTCCAGTCCCATACTCTGGTCAAGCAGCAGCCGGCCTGTTCATTAGGCCACCGTGGAGCACACCACCAGTTAATCATCCAGCAGACCACAGGAGTCTCTCCCAGCCACAGGCAGCTCCAGCCCATCGCCTTCAGAGTGACGCCGGACACAAGCCCCACGTCCCTTCCTCTGTCAGTCCAACGGCTGACCAGTGCGGCAGCCAACGCCATGCAATCGCAGCAGCAGCACGGTGACCTCTCAGCCCCTTCCTCTTCTTCCTCCTGTGTCACCATCAGCGTGCACGCGTCATCGGGTCAGACCTCAACGTCGTCGGCCGCGGCCGCGACCACCGTCCAGCCGCAGCCACAGCCACAGCCACCTCCCCTGGTGGCCGCCCCCCAGCGACGGAGCACTACCTTCCAGGTGCAGAGCCAGCGGCCGCCCCCGCCTCCTCCTCTGGTTCTCCCCAGGTTCCCCCAGAACCCTCCGTCCTCCCTCCAGAGGCTGTCTCTGCGTTCCATCCAGGCCCTGGCAGGCCACATGCTGCTGACGGAAGAGGAGCTGCCCGTGGCAGAGACGCTGGTCCAAATGCCCTACCAACACCTCCAACCTCCTCAGACGGTGGCCGTAGACCTAAAGGTCCATCCAGTCAAACGCACCGAAGCTCCAGTGGTGGTGAGTGAATGTGGTTGAAGGAAGCATGCCATGAAATCTGACTTGACACTTTGCTTTGCTGGTGTCTTTTTTAGTGTCGAAATAAATCTACATTTGCAAATGTGCTGACTGAAGTATGTTTTGTGTTATTTTGTATTCCAGCTTACACAAATGTGCAAAGCAAATGGACTGAGCCCAGATCAGAAAAAAGAGGAAAATCATCCAGATCCACACAGAGACAGGTCACCTACACCACGCACGGTTTCTCCCAAAGAGAATGGCACAGGTACAGTACGTGATAGGTCCTTTTTCTAAAACACATACTGATTATTCTCATTCTGTCAGACAATCAAATACACTAAGGTAGTTGCCAGAACAGCAACAAGAGCAGCTGCTAATAAACCTACTGATTTGGAATGGAAAGCAATCTGTCACCAGCCCAGTTGTTGATATTCAGACCATGGCAATGTGCTAACTACAGTAGGGGGAACTTCTCATAGACATCCCATCCATCCAGAAGAGTCCTTTCTGAGTGTATTACATTATAACATCAAACTCACCAAAAACTTGAATTATGCTCTCACTATCTGCAAGATGTTTGTGTCAGAGTTAGGAAGTGCTTGTTATCAGTAAAGGAACCTCCTGCTGCTTCCTGCATTATGTGCAAATTCAAAACAGGTGGTACTACGTATGGGCTGTTGAGTGATAGTCATTCAACAAGCACTTCCAAACTCCAGTACTTTGAACAAAAAAATGCAGGAATTTCTTGACAGAAGGTAGCTCATAAAATGTCTACATTGGAGTGTTATATAACAAAAAAGCTGGTAGAAAGAGGACAATTCAAGCTCTCCATAAATCCTCCATCATGTTTATGAGTTTGACATTATTTAATTAATGAACAATTAGATAGGACTTTTCTGTTTGGGTGAATGGGCTGTCTATGGGAAGTTGCACCTTACTGGCACCTTGCTGGTAATATGGCAGCCGTGTAAATATGGTCCATATGGACTATGGAGGGCCGTAAATCATTGCATTGTTATCATGGCATGTAAGTGTAGCGTTCTTAACTGGTGATGTATGAACAAACTGCCTCCGAAAACAATGGTGGAATGTATTGGAGATTTGTCAGAAAAAGCTTTTGCATGCATTCTGATGGAGCGACAAAGCATTGTGTGTGCCAGTTGAGGCTGGGTCCGTGTTGAGATAGAGTGAGCTTTGGAGATAGTAATAGAGCGAGTCTGTATACTGGGTGAGAGAGAGCATGTGCATATGACAGTGAGGCCAGAAACATGGCAGAAAACGGTTCAAAATGTTGCAGAAACGCATATTTGACATATGAATGATGCATCTAGGTGGAGTAGCTATTGTATTTAACTGAGATGTGAGTTATGCTGTGAGTGTCAGTACACTGTGGTGCATAGAGAGTAGGGGTGGGGGTGGAAGAGAACATTTGATTAAAGTTACATTAGCAGCCAGTCTGCCAGCCTGCAGATGGATGGACTACTGTGGATATTTTATTTGTCAAAAATACATATTTTTTCATCCCCAAATGCCTATTCTTGCGTGCTTATATTGTCCTCTTGCGTGAGTAGTGTACCAACTGTTGTGTGAACAGAACACTGAACAGTTATGTTCACTCGTAACAAGGTCAATGATCTTCAAGGCCTGTCAATTTATTTACAGTACCGGTAAATATTTTAGCCAGCAAAGTATGGCCTCATTTTGTTGCTTTTTCCAACCAGTTTTGCAATGAAAGTTAGAAAATTGTCCCCAGGGCTGGGTGTCACCTAACATCTTTTTACTACTACGAAAAATAAAAAATATATACCGGTAGTTCAAATAGTACATTTGTAAAAGGCATTTGGTGTTGAACAGAACAGAATTTAATGTTTACTGTTAATCTTTAAGTTAAACATCACATTATTGTCCTTTGTTAATAGAAATATCCACACACATAAGTGTACACATAACTGCCTGTATCGTGCAGCCCCTGCACTTCACTTACGAGCCTTCCCTCTGTCTCCTTACTCCGTAGCTGTGATGGAGGTGTCCTGTGCCCAGTCTGCTTGCCCCGCCATCGCGTCCCCAGAAGTGGAGGAGCCCCCCCACGTCAGCAGCAGCAACGACAACGACAACCACAGCAGCACTAGCCCCCCTCCTCCTTCTCCTCCTCCTCTTCCTCCTCCACCCCTCCTGCCTACCGCGGTAAGAGGCCTCAGCCAGTCCCCCCCAGCCACAGCCAGCCTCCCAGCGAGTCCTGACAGCGTACTTAGACCCCACATCCTCACGCACCTCATAGAGGGCTTCATCATCCGAGAGGGGCTGGAGCCGTTCCCGGTATGTCCGCTGGATGGGGGGTGGGTAGGTGGGTGGGCTTAGTGGCAGTAGGGGCCATGAAGGGGTCTCTGTCACAGGCGGATATGGGGTTAAGCTCCCTTGGCTTATTAGGTATAGGTGGGGTTGGGGGACATAGAGGAATACATGAAGGCTCGGCCCAAATAATACTCAGCCAGCCGAAATGTTGCGACATTGAAGGGTCAGAAACATGAGTTCTCGGGAGGGCTGTTGCAGCCTGAAAGAGGGACATTTCCAATTTTTTCCTGAAAGTGTACAAATGGAACTAAATGGACCTGCTAGGGTCCATTTGGTTCACATTTGTACACAGAAAAATAGGCCCTAAAATAAAAATCATTAACATGGTGAAACACAACTTGACGGTAGAGCCGCCATTGGACTGATCACATGAAGTGGACGGAGTTTGTGACATCGTAACTCTGTCTATACTCAGGGCAGAGTATTATTTGGGTCAAGCCTTCCTGTTGCAGCGTAGACATAGGGGATCTTGGAAGTAAGAGAGCTCAGTGGGGGTTACATGCTGAATTTATTAGCTGAGCACAAGACCACCTCACTCCCATCACCGTGTCAATCAGCAATTTAGCACAAATTAACCTTTCGAATGTAAGTACCACGTTTATGAGCAATCCAACAAGTAGTTACCTGACATACTGTATACCCTCAAGATATACATAAAAAAAACACTTTGGTAACATTTTTGAAAACTTTGGGCAGAGTGTAAGCACCTGCATACTACACTCTACCTCCAACTTCTGGCAAGAGAATATATAAATGCAATAAAAAATAAATCTATATGTGTACCCTGTGATTTAGTTGGGGCCCTGCTCTCTTCAGGCGGACCAACAGGCCATGCTTCCCGATTCCCAGGAGAGACGGACCAATGGCGACGCAGGGCCTGACGACAGCCCGTTGGATGCTGAGCAGTCAGATTCCTCAGACTCAGAGATGGAAAATGATACCCTTTCTGTAGTAGATGGTGAGTAGTTTTCCTGTGTGTAAGCGCGTGCATGTACGTGACAGAGGCAGATGTAACATTCGCCAATTGGGGGGGGCTGGAGAAAATGGTATGGGTGTGGCTTCATGATGATGAAGTCACACCCATACCATTTTTGGTTACAGGACTTTTATTACTCAAGTAAAGCATCAGTAATAACATCAGTTGTTGTTGAAGTCGCAACAGACACGCTGCATACATAAAGCTAAAGGTCTGACTCAGAGTTTTCTATTTTCAATGATGAAATGCTGTTGGTTTAGTGGTGAGATAACTGTAATTAGTAGCAGTAGTAGTGTTTCAAATGATTTTAATTATAAGAACTTCCATTTAAAATATTTGGGTTGTTTTTAGGGCTGGGACTTTAACTGATTAATTGAGATAATTAATCACAGAAACAATAACGCGATTAACAAATTAACTCATTTTAATGCCACACAAACCCAAAAACTAAAGATTTCTTTTGCTTTTGTCACAATTCCAGGCTGGATTTCAGAAACAATGTCACAGTCAAACATACAGAAATGCATTAATCTTCTAATTTTCTAGTTGGTAGACTTGGACTAATTCAGATGGTGAATATTTTAACTCTTGAGAGCGTAAACATGAAACCAAATGGACCGCAAGGGTCCATTTGGTTTCATGTTTACGCTCTCAAAGAGTTAGATCTGGTTAACCAACTTTTGATCTAGTTAACCAAATTTTGATCCAACTTGCAGTGTCGACACAGTTTTGATTCAGAAAAACTCTCACATGGTACAAGCCTGTTTAATTGTCAAAAAAATGCTTCTTGGGTCAAATATTGTATGTGATTAATTGAGATTAATTAATTACAAGCTTCAAATTAATTAGATCAAAAATTTTAATCGAGTCACCCCTAGTTGTTTTGCTTGCCATCGTGTTTGGTGGGACAGACTGGGCATTTAGGGGGGCATTGCCACCCCATGCCCATGCCTAGATCCGCCCCTGGTACACACACCTCCTCTATGTGTATCTAACAGTTTATCCCCTGACATGACAGAGCCGACGCAGACTGTGTCAGACATGCTGCAGTGTGAATTCTGTGGAAAGAGAGGCTTCGTTCACACATTCTTGCGTTCCAAACGCTTCTGTTCCATGACTTGTGTGAGAAGGTAAGCACAAATAAAACGCAACATCTGTGAAAAGTAAGTAAAACACTGTAATCATCAGTGTTTTATTTAACACTGTCAGCCTCTATTGAACAGAACAGATGCTCTTTCTGTGTTCGTCATAGTGAAAATGTACCAATATATGGTTGCTGATGGGTATTGGTGAACCTACTTGGGCGGGAATCCAGTTTGGCATTTACCCCTTCAGGTCCGGAATCCATTTTGGATTATGCTGCAAAACAATATTTAGCTTTATCAGAAAACGTAGATCACACTTTAGAAGTTTTTGTCAAAATCAAACTCAGGCATAAATGGGTTTCAACCAGCCATTACTATATTCTGGCATGTCATTTAACATAAATTAACATAACATAAATTTCACTATTGAAAAATATAAATGGGCTTTAGTGGTTAAATCCTTCTACAGTAATTCTAAACGTAATTGCAGCAGTGAAAGAGCACACACTCTCATGTGTATTTTGCAGACAATAAACTGTAATGGTTCCATTGCTTGGTTGGGTCACGTCATCTGACATCTGGATCCCATCGTGCTCCATTTGTGTCATAAGACAAAGTCTTAAGTGTATAATCACTGCCAGGTTTCCTCTGTGCAGAAATCAAAGTCTACAGAGATTTGAGTCCTTATGTGGACTATCAGCAAATATCCCAGTGGCAGTGCCCTTTTAAATGTCCTCATCATTAAGTAATACAAAGGAATACCAGAAAGAGAATTCCAAGTGGCTTTTGGGATTTAAGTACGATTGTCCATATAGGATGTTACAAACGTTTGTTTGTACATTGGTAGGACACACAACGGTGATGCCTTAGAGCAGTGGTTTTCAACCATTTTGATACCAGGGCTCACTATTTATTTAGTATTTAGGCAGCCATGGACCACCATTTGATGATTTTGATGATCAACACAGATACAACGTTAATGCACACATCCGTGCATTAACTATATTATTTTTCCCCCTCTCCTGTCTGTGCTTAGGTTCAATGTGAGCTGTACCAGGCGTATCAGCATGCTGAGGGCGGACAGGACAGCTCGCTGGGGCCACAGGCCCATGGGCCGAAGAGGCAGACCCCCGGGAAGAGTCAACGGAGCTTCCAGAGAACACTTCCTGAGACAGGTCAGTTAACCTCTGTACTGTTATCGTGTTTTGGTATTTTAAGCATTATGCTATACTTTAGCTATTGAAAAATAGCAGATCTACAAGATCATAGCACGCCACCGAGTGGCGTGCCATGAGCTTGTAGGTCTGCTATTTTGGAAAAATCGTGAAAATGTGGCACAAATCTTTGAATGCATTATTTAAGAAGCATTTTAACTCAAGTCTTTGCTTCTGGGGTGATCCCTAAAACATGTTTTCAAATGGGCGGGGGGTCCTTGGCATGAAATATGTTATGTGTCAGAAACAACTACCGTAGAATCTAACGTCAAAAAAATAGAAGTGTAGTGTCGGAAACTAGTATCTAGCGTCAGAAAGTAGGATCTACTAGCTTTGGAAACTAGAATCTATAATCCTGCGCCGGGTACTAGAATCAAGCATCAAAAACTACAATCTAGTGCCTGCAGCTAGAATCTAGCATCAGTAACGTCAACACTAGAATGTAGTACCATAAACTAGGATGTAGCATCAAAAACTATAATCTAGTGTCAGAAACTAGAATATAGTCTCAGGACAAAATGGGTTAAACAGATGTGATGTGTGAGACAGATAGACCTAGTGTACATGCACAAAATCTATTCAGAATGAAGGCCTCCATCCCAGTCATCAGAGTAGAAATGGCCATTAACACCTCATTCGTAATAAAATATCCCATTCCGAATTAATTTTCATTCAGGCCAGGAGAGATGGTATATAGCGTTTGCATTGGTATAGACCTACCATTCATAATGCCTGCTTGCATTTTCGTCAGCTTTTCCTGCAAGCTGCCCATGGCCGAAAATGCGAAACCGTAAGTGCTCATTGAAGTGCCCATAGGAAGTGCAAATGGGCACTTCAGTTCCCCTTGAAACCCATTCAAAAAAGCAGGACGTGACGTCACAGCTCTGCTGAAAACACAGACACTGCACAAGCAAGGTGTAGAGGCACAATCAAAAACACACACCTCTAAAAGAAAAAGAGACAACAGAAAGCCACATATGGCATTTGAACACTGAAGCCACACAATGAACTGAAGTCACAACGTGGGACACGTAAAGAGGGACATCTGGTCACCTTACTTGGACTATGCAAATTGTATTGTGCATGTCCACCATCTAAACGCCTGTGGAATGAGTTCTGTGTTCCATGTAAACCGTTGGGTACAAATTATTAAATTAAAATATTCATTCTAAATAGATTTTGTGCATGTATACTAGGTCATAGGACAGCTAGGCATAGTACCGATACATATGGGGAGGGAGATGGTTGGAGTTTAGTTGCCCACGTTTCTTTTTTGATTGTATGAATGATTCAGCCTTTTCTGTTGCTCTTAAATTATTAAAAACATGGCACATTGTAAACACGTTTTACAATTGGTCTGGTCGCCGCCAGCAACAATCGGTATTTCTGGGTCATTGCTGGAAGGGTTTGTGTGCATTTCTGCCTTAGTAAATGTAATTTTGTCCCTAACATCGTATCCCAATGACTACAACATAAACCTACATCCCTTTAATTAACACACAGATGCCCATATAATAAATAAATAAAACGGTGTGTCAGGTCCCAGGAGCAGAATCACGCAGGCAAACTGATGCAGATGCAATATGATTATCAACATAAAACTCACAATAAGCTGTACCAGGACACATACGGAGACATCGGGAATAGACATTAACATAGACCATAATCTGGCAGGACAACACTGAATACTGGGAGGTTTAAATACACAGAGACTAACTAGACACAGGTGCAATTAACACATGATTGTCTGACACTAAACGGGACACACAGGTGAAATACAATTGCACTGAATACAGGAGAGACCAGGCAGGCATACACAACACTAGGCACAAGACAAGAGGAAACACTAGGGCAGTGGTTTTCAACCAGTGGTCCAGGGACCATCAGTGGTCCTTGAGAAGGTTCCAGGTGGTCCCCCAGCTAAATATTATATACAGTATTTAAACATCTGAGAAATCTGAGAAAAATGGTTATTTTGAACAACATTTTGCCAGTTATCTCTCCTAAATTGTGGACACAAACTTGAAAATCCTTACAAAAGGTGGTCAGTGGCTAAAATGCAGAATAAACAGTAGGCCCTGGTACCAAAAAGGTTGAAAACCACTGCACTAGGGCAACACTACACAAAAGGTACACATGACAGTACAACCCGAGACATAATGTGTGTGTTTGGTAGGCCCATGGTTCACATGGCCCCGAGGATCCACATATACACTCACTGAGGGATGGACGGGAGGAAGGAGAGGAAGACGCGGACGATGGACGTGAGCCCCCCCCTCCAATGACCACCAGACTGCGGAGGCAGGCAGAAAGGGAGCGAGAGAAGGAGAGTTTGGAGGAGAGGAGGAGCGAGACGACGCAGCAGCAGCATCAGGACCAGGACCAGGACCAGGAGATGATAGAGACTCTCAGTGCGTCCGATACAGAGGACGGAGAGGCCAGCAGTCCGTCCCAGTGGAGTGTGGAACAAGTGTTCTCCTACATCAATTCCCTGCCAGGTACTAGTACAGTATGACAGTATACCTGCATGGCAGGCCACTGTCTTTTCCAATGACTTGGATACTCTCATATTAATGTATTCATTTAATGTGGGAGCAACATGAACATGCATACATGAATCTGATAAGCTGATATTGGGCATCATGTTAGTGTTTGAAATGATTAAAAGGCAGTGCCTAGTGTGCCTACCCATCAGTCTATATAAGGGCAGCCACATAGAGGATGTCATTATGACAACCCACAAAGCAGCAGGAATTTTAAAATGTCCGTATCCATCAGCTTGCTTTTTAATTTTTTAAAACATTGCTGAGTGTAATGGTTCAGTTCTGGGTTAATCTAAGAACAATTTAAATATTGTACTGTTGTTAACGCCATATTCATAGTTTGTGATGACTGTTTAATTTGACCGTTTGACCGTCTGTACATGTCCAGAATCGATTCTGGACATGTCATAACAATATTCTGTGAAATTTGGCAAAGGTTCAGTAAAGTGTGAAATTTTAAAATGAATTGTGGCCTAACATGACCAACCAGCAGATGGCATAGATGTGCACTTGCCCTGCCTTTAAGCAAATCTGTATATCTGGCACAGCATGATGTGAAGATAAAGATAAAAAGGGTGGTATGTTTGCAAGAAATATGTATTTGTAGAACTGCAGCATAGCTCATTTCCGTAAGGATTTAACTGGAAATTGTTTAACATGAAATTGTAGTGTATAATCGTATAAGGTGCTGAGTGAAAGAAAATTGTCTACTTGAACCAAGACTCACATAGTTCAAGCATTCATATAGTTACACATTTTATTATGATTATGAATTATTATTATGAATTCTGGAACTATGTTGTGTGAAAATTATTAATGTTTTTGGATGAAATTGTGCAATCAATGTTGAAAATGATATTATCTTCAAAACATATCCCTATAGAAAAACATTTGCTACCCCAACATACATACACACTACATACACCATAACCTGCTCTTTAATCTCTAACATGTTTGAATGTATCACCATCTGAAGCAAAACATGATTATAGAAATCTGTTTTGTCTGTGTGTACTGCAGCCAAAACTAAAAAGATGTGCGCCCTTGTGTTAGGAGAATTAACTGTGCTTTCTTTCTCGCCCTCTTTCCAGGGGGTCAGGACATAGCCCAGGAGTTCCGCTTGCAGGAAATAGATGGGCAGGCTTTGCTGCTACTCACAGAAGACCACTTGGTCAGCACCATGAACCTCAAACTGGGCCCTGCTCTCAAGATCTGTGCCTACATTAATACTCTGAGGGATTAGAGTATTAAGAATCGTCCATGGGTGTCATACAGAGGCCTGGAAGCAGGAACGACCCCTCTGTAACCAAAATGTTGCAGGTTTTTTGGATGTTCCTGTAACTATAAGTGTGTCAGAAGAGTGTCCTTTGGAGAGATGCTAAACTTTGTACACTGAGTCAAGTAAGATGAATGGCAAAAGCAATCAAGCATTCCACATTAAAGGTTCAAATTGTGCCAATCCAGACAGGAATCAGAACAGAAGGATCCTACAGTCTCAATCACATCTCCCACTTAAAAAACAACATGCCATTGCTCAATAATGTTTTAATGTGACCTCATTTTTCAGATGGAGCTTCTCCTCAAATGAACATTTTTGGGAGGTTGATTCAAACACAGCATGGACTTGGCTACACTGAGAATGAAATCATTATAGCAAGGACTGAAGTTGCGTTTCTTTGAGAGACTACTGCCAAGGATCTTGTTCCTCTGACCTCATCTTTTCCAGAGGTTTATTACAATGGAAGGTCAAAATTTGCCCAATGTGTGTTTTGTGTTTTCATTTCTGCGACTGTATGGTTTTTGTTTTTGTTTTTTAATCATCATCAATATTGCATTGTAGTGAATACTAGTGATTTAAACACTTCAGCCAAAGCTGGCCATTTATTGGAAACGGCATCATTTTCTTGAAACCATAAAAAGCAAAGCTTGCAAATAAAGGGAAGGAAGATGATTGCCATGCAAAGTTTTGAAGAATGTTGTACAAAGTTAGTTTATAAAACGGATGGCTGTGTATTGTTTACTTTAGAGAGCAGGATTTCATACAAACACACTTATTGGCAGCAAACAATAAGTGATTACCATGAATTATTGAAATTCACTATGAGATTGTTATAAGATTGTGAAATTATTTATTACTGCCATGAGTCTTGAGCCATACAGGCTACAAATAAAATAATGAAAATTGTTTGTGTGTTTGTTTGTTTGTTTATCTATCTTATGGAACAGACTTCAGCTCCAATTCCAATTTTACGCTATGGTGAGCTTGGCCATTAGAGGAGAACCTTATTGAGTTGAGATTCCATTTTTCATTTAATATTCCTTGTGGGATGTACAGACATGCATGTATCAACTGACTCCATATTAAATGCCAAAGCAGTCATAGCATGACGTTCTATTGATTCAATGCTTTTTTCAGGTCAATACAGAGACAGACTTGTGGGGAAAAAATAAAATAATAATGTTTCTGGAAGTGAAGAAAACCTATTATAGTATTTTGAAAACAAAGCAATACTGCCTCATCAAAGTTGTTGTTAGGGTGGACTAGTTCAGTTAACATACAGTTTGACAGTCCAATGGAGTTCATTAGTCGTTATTTAATCGTTATTTAGTAATTCTCTCGAGAATTATGTATGGGTCATTTATGGGTGTACAACGTACCTTTATTTGCTTTGAAATAAAGGCACTTAATATTTTTAAACAAGCACTGCTGCCAAATGAGCATATGCTCATACATGTTCTGTGTGCAAAGCATGAACAAGAGCTCCTTTGAACAAGAGGTTTTGGGGGGAAAAAAAGAGAAAAAAAAAAGTGTACTTTTGACCAATGTGCTGTGGAAACAATCAATACAACGCTAATATGCACTGCATTTCTATGAAATACCACCAGAGGGCCTATTTCATGAAATACCTCTAGTACTCCTACTACTGGGTAATTCACATTATCCAAAACACATATTTAGAGGATAGGAGTTGTGCATGTTATGTTGGTGGGTGTGTTTGTGGCTACTCAGTATGAGCCATTCACAATTCACATCAGTCAGGTCAGGAGAGACAGTCAGACTATGTGAGCGCTACCCCAAAAGTGACTCATCTATCATTCCTACACTACAGATTGACTGACAGAAACAGATGGACTGACACACAAGCTTATGTTCAATCAACACCAGTTCAAAGCCAAGTTTGGTTACAGTGACAAGCTATTTTATTTTAAACAAACCCACAGGTCATAATGTTCAAGTCACAGTCATTTTTGTTATTTACATCTTAGGATAATAAAATATTTAAGTGCAAATGGGAAGATTTTTCTGAAATATCACACCATCCTAAAAATGGGGAATGTGACGCCTAGATGTAAATACATGGAATGTTTGAACTGACTTGAATCACAATGAAAACTAACTCACCTTATGAAAGTAATCTGCTGCTAGTTTTCATGCAGATAATTTTACATGCAAGGCTACTGTGCAAGTTATAGCATTTAAGACATTTAGCAATGTGCGCACAAGAGAGATGTCATTAACATGTCACAACAGGTGAGTGCTTACAGAGGCAATATGGTTTATCAGTTCACAGGCACTGCAAGAAGGACTTACACATTTTAAATATTTTTCTTATATGTACCCGCTTACATTATGCTATGTCGTACGGCTTGCCTACCGTTTTACGACAAAGTATAAAATAAGCTTAAGTATTTATTGCATTTCCTAAGATAGGCATTACATCTAAAACATAAGAGTATTGTATTGTGACCTGCATTTAAAGCTGAGTTGCATGGCATATGAAAGAATACCCCTGAATTGTGTGCAAACGTTACCCCGTAAAGCTGTGATTGTGCGAAACGGAGGGGTGCCACCTAACTGACACAGTCTGAGGCTGGAACAAAATGAAACCCAAGTATTTCCAAGCATTGTAACATTATCTTCAATGCCTTTTGAAAAGGAATGCCTTAAAATATTTGTAGATATTGTCACCATAACAAATATGCTGCATAAATTGGCAATATAAATTAACAATACAAGCGTGACTACTAAAAATAAGACAAAACCCCCCACGCATAAAAAAGAAAGAACAAAAAATGAAAAAACAAAACAAAACAAAAGAGAGACATTTGAAAGTTATTTGCTGCATATACACACCCATTTATCATGGGCTTAAAGGCGACAAGGAAATTATAGGAATCTCAGGATCCAAGTAAAATTATAAGTAGTTGGTCCATGAGCACCGCATTCTGTTAGCTCACTGCTTGTTAAAGATGGGGCAAATAAAGAGAACAAATTTCCCCACGGTGACAATAAAATAGATAAAATCAAATAATCAAGTCAAATAGTATTCAAATACGTATCAGTAAATGTCCAGATGTTGGCATGCTGGCATGCCAACATCTGGACATTTACTGATACGTTTCAAATAAAAGAACATAAAAAAAAAGGTTTGCAGCACCTTTATACATAAATTAATTTAGAAAATACTGGAATGGGACTTTTCGTGAATTGTGTTATTTTCACCCCTTGAAAATACAGCAGGGACGTAGTAGGCTACTTCTCCCCCGTGAGATTGTTTTAATGAATCAGCAGCATAGCTTATGATGACAACTGGCCCACACGAACTTCTGTGCAGAGCAGCATACATAACACCAGGGCAGGAGGAACTTGAGCATTCAGTTGAGCATGAAGTCATTATATATTATTATATAGGAGACAACAGCTTGGCTTAGGGCATGCTGCCGACAGTGATGCCGTCCTTCTCGGCAGATATCGACCTGACCAGCTCCTCCACCCAGCGCACCTCCGACGCCACCTGCTCCGCCAGCGCCTCGTAGCGGTTCTCCAGGCGCCCGAACTTGCGTTTGAGGGCGTTGGCCGCCAGCATGGTGGAGCGGGCCTCCTCCTGGCTCTGCCGGCGCTGGGCCTGCGTGCGCTGAAACTCCTGGCGGATGTGGCTCAGGTCGCTGGAGATGCTCTGGTTCTCCTCCTTGTACCAGCCCTCCTTCTCCTCGTAGATGGACAGCAGCGCGGCCACGTCGTCGCGGCACGAGCGCTGGTTGCGCTCGAGGTCGCGCAGGCCCTCCTCGGCCGCGGCGATCTCCTCCAGCACCTGGGAGAAGCGTTCGAAGTTGACGTAGGTGTTGTTGGGCGGCATGCTGGAGTGGGACTTGATGGTGTACTCCTTCAGACGGGTGGTCTTCAGGCGCCGGCGCTCTGGCTTGCGGCTGCTGTCCTCCTGTCGCACGTTCCTCCTCTTGATCACCTGTCAAAGGGATGGAATTACACATTTTCACTAGATAAAAAAAACTGTATCCTACCATTGTCCTGATTGTGTCAAGATTCTAAAAAGCTAAGTTATGAAGGCTATATAGGTGTTCTGAATGATACTGATATTATTAGTATTCATAACACTGCTGAGATTAATCTCTTGGACCAAAAAGCAAGGATTTTAGGCACCACTGTTGGTTCCCGGACCACCTGTTGAAAACCCCTTGCTTTAAACTCATTAAATTCATGAAATCATGTAAATAGCACACCTTGATCCAGGGATGCTCCAGGCTGTCGTCAATGGTCATTCTCTTCCTGTAAATCAAGAAAATGCGCATCAGGCACATGACCATATACAGTATAAGGCATATACGGTACTCAACAAAAATATAAGCGCAACACTTTTGTTTTTGCCCCCATTTTTCATGAAATGGACTTAAAAGACTTAAAGTTCATTCCAGATACACAGTGTGTACCATTTCGACAGTGTGTACAAGTTCTCACTAATATCCAGCAACTTCACACAGCCATTGAAGAGGAGTGGACCAACATTCCACAGGCCACAACTGACTCTATGCAAAGTAGATGCGTTGCACTACATGAGGCAAATGGTGCTCACACCAGATACCGACTGGTTCTGAGGCCCCAGACCTTCAATAAAAAAATAAAATAAAATAAAATGCACATTTCAGAGTGGCCTTTTATTGTGGACAGTCTAAGGCACACCTGTGCACTAACCATGATGTCACATCTGCATCTTGATGTGGCACACATGCGAGATAGGATGGATTATCTCAGAAAAGCAGAAGTGCTCACTATCACACATTTAGACAGATTTGTGAACAATGTTTGAGAGAAATGGTAATATTGTGTATCTGGAATGAAATTTAAATCTTTAAGTCCATCTCATGAAAAATGGGAGCAAAAACAGTGTTGCGTTTATACATTTGTTGCGTATATAACCTCTTACAGAGAGATCTTTCTGTCTCTCTTAGTCAGAGATTATCCTTACTTGGGATCCTTCACCAAGAGGCGGCGTATGAAGTC
Source organism: Benthosema pterotum (assembly GCA_039105355.1). Lineage (NCBI taxonomy): Eukaryota > Metazoa > Chordata > Actinopteri > Myctophiformes > Myctophidae > Benthosema > Benthosema pterotum. The sequence goes on from CM076976.1 coordinate 29,983,264, forward strand.
CTTGGCCAGCTCGCTGGTGTTGCTGAAGTACTCCTCATCGAAGTCATAGTTAACGGCGGAGATGTTGGTCAAAGTTTCCTGCTTGGTCTCCCCAAGGAAAGGTGATGCACCGCTTAACCTAATGTATGGATATGTTTGATTATAGTCATATACAGTAACAAAGAAAAAAGGCTTTGCAAATATGCAATCAGAGACATTTAAGTGTACATAAATTACAGCTGGAAATTCATTCTAAACAGTACTCACAGAATGTATGTGATCACCCCAATGCTCCTGCAGAGACAAAGGAAACATCAAACATTAGGGGGCTTTGTTGTGCCAGATGCTCGTGTAATGTAGTTTTGTTAGCGATAAATCATATTGAGATCTTACCACATGTCCGCTTCCAGTCCAAGCGGCTCATAGTTGACTATTTCTGGTGCTGTAAAGTACACAGCAAAGAGGCACTTTAATTCAAGCCAGATGTGGAATTCTAAAAACACAGCCCTGCATTTTTGATGACAAGCTAGAGGAAAATGTAATTTTGCCTGAGGGCATATCACAATGAGCTATTTAAAGGATTTTCGTTACAAGACAGATTTCTCCTTTACGCTTTCCAAATATTCTGTATGAGTGAAACAAACTCACCCACAAACTCTGGTGTGCCAAAGATGTTTTTGAACTCATTCCCTGCCTTGATTTGGTGAGCGATCCCAAAATCAATCAGCTTAATCCTTGGATTAGGAACATTCTTGTCCAACAGCATAATGTTCTCAGGCTGAAAGACAAAGCGTAAAACACATGCATTTAAATGGCAGCTTTATACAAATGGTTCTACAATGTGCATTACATTCACATGCCACGAGCACGAGCAGCTGCACACACACATACAGAGTATATACAGTAAATAGTGTATGCACAACTAAGGGGGAACTAAGCCCTAACCGCACCAATGGGCCGAGACGGTTTTAGCGTTGTCCCAGCGGTGCGATATGTCCTGTTGCACATTCACGCACGTCATCTCTAAACCACACCAATGGGTCTCGACTCACAAGACCGTTTTAGCGTAAACTCCTTGCAACCGTTTGGATCCACTCGCCTGGTAACCCTTTGTGACGTCCTTGGGGCTTTAGATTCAGACACCCAGAATAATTATACTGAATATGTTATAGTAAGAGCAGCATCCCCACATGAAGCCAGGTGGCGTGTTTGTGAATGATCACCTTTATGTTATAAACATCCGCAAAGAGATATTGAGCTATAACAGACTACTTCTGCTTACATGGTTACCATTGCCCAGTGATTTAAAACACCAACCCCGCTGTTTCTGACTCAAGTGCACTGACCTTTAGGTCAAAGTGGGCAATTCGTTTTGAGTGGAGGTAGTGGACGCCGTCCAGGATCTGCTTGAGGAACTGAGTGGCCTCCTCCTCGGTCAGAGACTCCTTCTCGGCCAGGAAGTCAAAGAGTTCACCACCGGACACCAGCTCCAGGATGAGGATCACGTCCGTCTTGTTCTCAAAGATGTCGTGCAGCGTGATGATGTTGCTGTGCTGGATCTCGCGTAGGATGTTGACCTCGCGTTCGATCTCTTCGCGGCTCACCCCCCGCCGGCTGGACGACAGGCGCCGCTTCTTGATGAACTTGGCGGCGTACTCGCAGCCTGAGCTCTTCTCCTTGCACTTGCGGACGATTGCGAACTGGCCGCTGCGAGGGAAAGATGACAAGAGAGAGAAGATGTCAAGTTTAACCGACATTCCGGGGGCAATCGTACAAATAACCTTGGTGCACCGGCGAGGAGTGATGAGTCATGATTGACATCATTACAGATGTTTTATTCACTGCCAGAAGGCTCAGCAGTAAATACTGAGATTCCTGAACAACTAATAGTTAGTGGAACATTCTTGTCTGATGATGCCTATTGTGTAACACAGAGACTGTCTGCACTTCATGTCATAGTGCACCGCACTACTTGTGGTACTTGTCTACTAGTACAATATAATTTTCACCATTCTTTGTTTTTCCAATCAATGTTGCAAATAAAAATGAAGTCACAAGATTTAGGTGCTGTCGGGTAGAAACCTTTTATGTCTGAATAAATTCATTACTTTGAACTAGGGATGTCCTGATACTTTAGTACTTCAGTTTCTTACTACTTTAGTACTTTAGTTTCAGTATCAGAAAAAGTGGTACTTAAATGAAGTGTTGGGCCATGAGGAGTTTGCTTTAGAGTTGCCCAAGTGCACATTTCAGTAAGGGGTCTGCTATTCCCAGTTAGTGGAGTTCATATAAGATCTTTTTTTCTTTCATATTATTGTACATATTCTTCTCTGGTATCTGTATTTGGCATCGGTATCGGCTAACACAGAAATTGTGGTATCGGGATTGGAAATGAAAAAAGTGGCATCGGGAAATCCCTACTTTGAACTAAATGGAAGTTATGTGGGGACGCCTACTGAGCGGCAAAAACTTCTATCTGGTCCTTGACAGCTCATATACAATACACAAAAAAACTCATATCTGACATGCATTACATGATGTTAAGCTCACTTTGCCACTCACTTTAAACATGTGCACTACTCAAGGGCCTGGCACCCACTTATGTGAGGCAAACTTGCCAATATCCCAACTAACTACAGGTTGAGAGAATAAATGATGTAGACTAGAGCAGGGGTTTTCAACAGGTGGCCCGGGGACTGCTAGTGGTCCTAAGTTCTGGAGGTTTGGTTAACCAGATGTAACTCTTTCAGAGTAAACATGAAACCAAATGGAACCTTGCAGGTCCATTTGGTTTCATGTTTACGCTCTCAAGAGTCAAAAATATTCATCTGAATTAGCCCAAGTCTAGACAACTAGAGTATGTAGAAGATTAATGGTCATTTTGATCTGTATGTTTGACTGTTTTGTTTCTGAAATCCAGCCTGGAATGGTGGACAAAATAAATATTTAGTTTTAGCCCCACAGGGTCTGTGGGGCTAAAATGTCATCAAATGGTGGTCCATGGCTCAAATGCTGAATAAATAGTGGGCCCTGGGATCAAAAAGGTTGAAAACCACTGGACTAGAGAACTGAATGTTCTGCAGTTCACTTCCTGCATACCTTCCCTCCTAAGCAAATATACAGAGAGAGTGCCCTGCTCTTACAGAGAGAACACTCTGCTGGAGGGGAGGAGGGGGGCATTGAGGGGCAGTGATGTCATGCTTTTGCTGCATCACTGCAGAAAACTAAACTTCCATATAAAGGTAGGAAGTCAGATTTAATCGGCAACAACCAGATGACTCATTCGGAGCTAGCGGCCATAGTTCTTCAAGTCGCGAGACCAACTAAAATGTTTAATAATGGTTGTATTCATGAAGTAAAGGACAGATGATGTCTAAACGCAGTAGCTGCACAGGGATATTTACACACTGGCATACCAACCAGGCCACAAATTAAGCCTAACACGCCAGCCCCAACTTCACAGCGAGGCACACCAATTTCTAATCTATATTCTTAAAGATAGGGATAGATGTTTGCATTTGTTTTATTTATTTTACAAATTCCCAGATGTTAACAGTAATTCATTAGACCCCTTGGTGTTAATGAACTGGTGGTGTTGCCAACATAAATACTGTACACTTTTAGGGTAGGAAAAATAATCATGATCACTCCATCTTTAAGTACATCAAAGAGTAATGGCAAGGAGTTCTTGTCAGAAAATAAATTAAGAAAACAGTTCAATGTTATTAACTGCCACTGTTTGAATCTGCACCCTTAATCAAGCCCTTTTAGCTGCACATTCAAAACATAAATATAATAAAATGTAATATTGGCTAAACTGATACATTATTTAACAGTCTGACATGATGACCGATTAATCGCGCCTCCATAACAAATAGTCTGCATAGTGTTGTGATTGTACAGAATTACCATTGATTTGACAACTTACCTCCCAAGTTCCTCTCCCATTTCATAAAACACTTCAACATCCTCTTGCCTGAAGCCAGCCATGGTTTACTGACTGACTTGGATGCAGATGAGTGGTATCTTAGTTTTTCACCTAAACGAAGAAAGAAGAGTGTCACTGAAGACAAATCCAACATGGATCAAATTCATCAACATGGGTTGAATATGCCCACTGTTTCTCAACATCAGGTTGGGACCACGAGGGGTCCAAATGGACCCTACAGCCTACACGTCTGTAACTAGAAGGTTGGTTCAAGAATCTGAACCAACTTGTAGGGTCTGAACCAGTATGGTTCTATTAGGAAAGGAAATAAATAAACAGGTTCAACCCCCGTGGAAAAGGGGCTTGACTTAAACACTGATCATTTTCATAGTATAGTTTAGGGACATGGGAATGGCAATAGCTGAAATTAGATACATTGAGAACTTGAATGACTGTGTAGAGCCCTACAAACCCCACTTATGCTCATTAGTGAGAAGGTGCAATTCATCTCAAACTCCTCCATGGTACAGTAAGTAAGAACCTCCTCCTTCTGTTTCTTTGGCAAGGGGAGAAAAGAATGTTTTGAAGACTTTTCTTTCTGGCTGCTGCATACCAGTCCTACTGACGTCAACCTTCCCCTCTTCTCCCTGGCCAGCTATCTCCAATTAAAGGGACTCAGACTCACACTGAGATAGAACCATGTCTCTCACACAGAGAAAACGTTTTAAACTGAGTAAAAGTTCCTGGTCTATCAGAAAAACAACATTTAAGTTTTTGATCAAATTGATAACCTACTCCAGCAGGTCACCACGACTGAGGTCTGGGGAAACAGCGACTCCCAGACAGTCTCCCATTATTTAAAGCTCCTGGAGGGTAACTGTTATCAAAAGATCTTTCCTCTGCATTTCGTTCTGCTACATCAGTGGTTTTAAACCAGTGGTCCAGGGACCACCAGTGGACCTTGAGAGGGCTCCAGGTGGTCCCCAGCTAAATGATGGAAAGTTGTTTAACCAGATGTAACTCTTTTGAGCGTTTCATGTTTAAACTCTCAAGAGTTAAAATATTCATCATCTGAATGTAGCACTTCTACATTATCTATATTACACAAATAGATAATGTAGAAGATCAATGGTCATTTTGATCTGTATGTTTGCCTGTTTTGTCTCCCTATGGACAAAAGCAAATTAAATCTAGTTTTGGGTCTGTGGTGATAAAATGACACAAATGGTGGTCCGTGGCTCAAATGCTGAATAAATAGTGGGCCCAAAAAGGTCAAAAAGGATGGAAACCACTGTGCTACATAACATAAGGCGAAGAAAACACAGAGGTTACGAGACGTCGACGTATCAATCTCATTTCCAGACCCTCAAATGCGACAAACTGTAAATTATTTTAACTCACCTACAGTAAGAGAAGATTACTGTCCGCTGGCTATGCTACAGCTAACATACACAACACTGACTCTCCCCGAAAGGCTGTTATAGACTACATGCGATCTAAATGCGCCTAGCGTAGTTATAAAACAGTGACAGAAACACTCTCAGGGTGTTCACTTGAACCAAATTAAAAGAACAATTACTTACAGTGTGATCGGTGTATTATTGTTGGTTGAACGCGGCATTAATCCCTTTTCACCGAGACCGTGTAGATGGGAAACATCCGCTGGGTGAGGGAATGCATATGGGAGAGAGATTGGAGCCAGGAACACTAGGAACGTTGAGATCCCATTCCCCGGCGGGACTGCTCGCGGTTTCATTGGCTAGTTGGTTGCCAAGTAACAAACTCTGTCTCACAGTCAGGAGTTTCTCATTCTCACAGACACAGAGGACTGCTGTAGTTGTTGCTGTCTGAGGGTCTATTACTAAGTAGTCATACATGTTATTTCTTATATATTTGTCAACAACTATATGACATTTCCAATATAAGCCAATATCGTTGTATTTTTCAACCAAAAAAGGAAAACCATGGTTTCAGGCTATGACACTACAGTACCAACTGGCTGCGGAGCCACGAGGACAGACATATGGAATGACATCATAGTGTGTTTGTAGAGAAGTGAATCCCTTCTCCACCTCATCATACATACAAGATTGAACATGACAGATTGTATGGTCTGACTAGATTCTGTTTCTGGCAGCCAGGGCAAATGACGCAAGAAGTCAAACTTAACACGAGGCATACTTCAAGGTCACAATAGGCTACATAGATTATTATTAGACTGTGAAGATTTGAAAGCTGTGTTAATGTAAAAGTTTACACAGTGGATGAAAGGTACTGGTGCTACACACATAAAACGAAGAAAATCAACAAGGTCTGATAACCTACAGATCAGGAAGGAGGCCCGGAAGCCTTCAGGTCAGAAGCAACAGAGGTATGAGAAGTTCAAGGATACAGAAACCATGACCCAGGATCTGTTCAACTGAGTGCATTGTATCCTCAACAAGTTAACCCCCAGAAGTTCCAACAGCTGACCAAGCGGCTTATGTAGCTCAATGTCAACATGGAAGACAGGCTTAGGGGAGTCATCTCATAAACAATATTTTTGAGAAGGCAACCTCAGAGCCCAACTTCTCTGTGGTCTATGGAAAATGTGCCACCACCCTATGGAGCTCATAAGGTTCCCGGATGAGCCACCTCACCCCTGCCCACTCTGACAGACTGGGTTGGTTTAGGTTTCGGTCTGATCCACATGATGTACCTGTCTAAATATACTTCCTTAATGTCAATGAAGTCCACTCCCACAACACCAGAGGGAGTGCAACTAACAATGTGCAACACAGATTTGGCACAAATAAGGGACTTAATTCCTTTCTATGTCACCAAAATGTGGAACACCCTACCAACAGTCCACTCCAATGCAAATCCCCGGACTCCTTCAAAACCACCCTCAAAGGGCACCTATTCCCCCACCCACCCGGTCCTCTTTGAATACTTTCATCATAAATCATATTAGTTTCCTACAGTACCGTAAATGTAAAAAGTGTAGTAGGCCTACTTGAGTAAATAAAATACTCAAGTGAGTATTTGAGTAAATAGTCAAGAGTATTTACTTGAGTCAGGAGGCAATCACTATCTACAACCCCCTGACAGAGTTGACAAAAATGGTACCATCTTATAATCAGCACTAGTGAGCCGTGTTCATTATGTGAACACAGGTCACAAATGAGCAAAACGAAAGTGCCAGTGACATTGAAAATTGGCCTAACTACTAAGGCGTTTAGGTTTTTTACTCAATTCCCAAATTTTGTGTTAACACAGTATAGACAAAATAATATATCAAATACATTATTTCTTTATTATGTTGTACTCAACTGAGGTATTAAAAACCACTTGTTGATATCAAACTCAACTGATATACTAGGACGCATGTGGTATCTTGCACTAAGAATAGCTGATTTAAAGCTCCTGTAACACTGCAACACATTGTGCTTGTAGATCAACTATTTTTAGTCTACAGCTTGCATCCAAGTATAAATTAGGGATCTCCTGGACACACTTTGATCACCTCCAAATATTACTTTACTTTCACCTTATGCATTTGTTTTTTATAGTAGGCATTATAACAAGTATGAAAAACAACTTCCTACAGTACAGTTTCTATTGCAATGTGTTGGAGATGATCTCTGATAAAACAATGGACAAGACAAAACCAAAGTGTGAGGGGGAAAAATACTATTGATACCATCAATTATAATTTTTCCATATCTTATGGTTATATACATCTTATCTGAATATAAGCCCCAGACAAAATGTTGTGCAAACGCTTAATATAAAGTAATTACTCTGTAATACTCGGATATGTCAAACAACAATCACTCACTCATCAGAGTGAAGCTGCACACTTTTGTTTGGAGTACAGTACTTGTGTTGCATAAAGTCATTTGTTTTTTTTTTTCCAAACAGACACATTCTATCTCCAACCCATCGGCGCAGTAAGGCCTAACAAAACACTTAAGACAATTATGCAATGAAAATATACTGGAAACACAAAATAGCCATTGCTCCACCATTTCCAAATACAACAGTATCCACTATAGAATACACATTTTAGAGGCTCAACTCCCCAAATAACAGCATGCAAAAAAATAACTAAAATATAGAATTCCAAAGGCAAGATAATGTATGTTGCACAGAAAAATGCATACACACACTCTTAATAAAAACATAAATAACCAAAAACAAAACTGATACCTTTGGCTCAGTCAAATAACCATGAGAGCACCACATTTTAATAAGTGTGAAAAACTATAACCACTTTTGACCCAAGCATCTGTATTCTGGACAAACCTTTGCAGAGAATATATCTAAAAGCTCACAAAATGCTGCATTGAGACATGTTAAGAGCTTGTAGACTGGCTATTTTCAGTGAAGACAGCGGAAACAGAGAGACTAGCATAGTCCTGAGGGACTCCGCTTAAAGCATAAGGATTAAGTGGTTATTAATCAAGCTGCCATCCATGTGTGATATGGCACTGCTGTGGCTGATGCTGGGTGCAAGTGCAAACAGAAGTAAATAGTAAAAACTAATTCTCCCACAACTTCCAATGAGACAATTTCCTTTCTGGTAAGATGATTGTGTTGGGTTTATGTAACCAAATGATATTGGTTGTGTCCATGTATCCTAGACTTTGTCACCAGATTGTTTCCTTTCCAGGTGGTACACCATGTGTATATGGCTGCAGCTGCTGTGTGTATTTGTTGTGCTCATTAGTCCCATGGAAATTATGTCTCCCAACATCTCCGATCCAATTCCTTGTCAAAGAGGATTATGGATGTCCTCTTATGCTTTTCTTTTTGCACAAAGTGCAAGACTGAAAAGTCTGCACTTAGGAAGTCTGTCACAAACCATTACAAGTTGGATTGAAAGAGTACATAGAAAAAAGCAAACAAAAAACAATAATACAAATGAAATTAGAAAATGCCATACTACGAGTCCTTTCTATTCAGCTTTGTTTTCCTCTTTTTCAGCAGGGGGTGATTCCTGAGGTGAGTATGGGGGAGGGCCCTCGCTCTGGGGGGTCTGTGGGTCCTCCGTGGGCATGGTTGTTGTAGGTTTTGTACAGTTCACTGGTGCGAGCACTATGGGAGGAGGCTGCAAGGGACAAAAATGATAATTGAACTGAGATAGCTCCATTGTCATGTCCAACAGCATGACAACTGAGAACAAAAAAGGACACAAAGTGGATTTTTCTTTTACAATTATTGCTCTACCTACAAATATGGCTTGGTTGGCATTAATTGGGTCAAGTTTTCATAAAGTGGAAACCATCAGCTGGTTTCTTCAGTGTGAGAAATTGTAAGAGACATTACACAATGAGAAATCGAGCAACCCAAAGATATGCTATCAATGCTTAATAATCAAACATCTAAGAGATGATCATAACTACCACCAAAATACTCACAAAAGGACTGTCAGCGTTGATGTAGTAACAAAAAGGATGTTATGGCCTACTCTAATAATAATAATAATAATAATAAATGTACATTTTAAAAAAGTACAATTAAAATTAGCTTCATAATGCTTAAACTGTGGTTGAGCTGGAGTTAGAAGCAAAAAGGAAGACCAGAAAGGATACCTGCAATGACTACAGAGCCAATCTCAATGTCCACCTTAAGAGCTGTGATTACTAAATCCGAGGAGATAATTTTGCAATCATGGTTGCAACCCTTCGCCCCAACCTAACCTTAGTAAAACCTACAGTAAGCCTTATCATCCCTCTTGGCACGACCTTTTGAGAAAGCGTCACAGCTGTTTTAAAAGGTTGCGACTGTTATAGGAGTCCCCGTCCCCCTGTCCTTTTTCTACATCGACATCTACATCGGTTTTAGAAAGTGTTCACAACCTTTTCACAAACGCGACAGACTTGAAATAATGCAACCTCACCTGTGTGTTCAGCATGAATGCATACAGTAAGTGCAAGAAGATGCGAGGTTTAAAATGTATGAGCGGCAGTAAAGCAATTTGCGACTTTATGGCTTTGGAGATGAGGGGTAAATTTTGCGCTTGTGCGGCTCTGGTGGGAAGAATGTTATGTCATTCCGGCCACCATTTTGGCAGTCGGAATGAGTCCATTTTGGAGTTAGATTGATTGTTTCTTCCCCCGACAGCAGAGATATGTTGTTTTTTCCATTTATGTGATACATATCAGGAAAGGTGTTTCGACAATTATCGTCATCGCCAATAGCCGAAATGTCTGTCCTGACATGTTAAAAACGAGTCCCTTCTGGTGTTCTATGATGTTTTAAATATGTAACACACTATATGTCAGAAAATGCTCCATTATGTGTCAAATGTTTATTTATGTTGTTGGATCACATCAAATGAAACCACATTTGGAAATTAAAGCTATCAGAATAATAGAAATAGAATAAATACTTTATCTATCACTTAACTGCTTGCCAGCTGCTTATAATCAGGATTAGTTTTAAAACCAGTCCAATGTGAATTTGCCATTGCATCAAGCAAAGCCTGCAGAACTTTGGACTTACATAAAAGTGCAAAAATACTGTGAGACCCCTTGTGCACCTGTCATTTTACAGAGGGTGTGATGCTTGTGAGTGCAGACATTGAGATTGGGCCACAGAATGCTGAGCCCGCTGAGCCCTCTAGAGCGAAACAGTGATGAGAAGAGCGGCAGGGGTTTGGGTTGAGGGAGGGGAGCAAAACAGAAACAAATGGTTGAAATGGATGGAATCATCATAAGGCGTTACTCAACTTGAAATTCTACGTTACAGTGTTTTCTTTTAAAAACACTAGAAATTTGGGTTTGTTTGTTTTGTTTTGTTTTTGAGTCTTTTTGTTTTCCGCAGTAGTAGGTCACTCATATCAAACTGGTATTCACCACAAATCCACTTCCAGTCCAGAACTGGGGCAACTCCCTGCGCCAGAGCGCCACAGCCAGGCTGGTGAGCAAAGTGCAGGGTACCAGGTACAGCAGCGCTGGCTGTCCTTTCTGCATCAGAGCCAGCGCCACAAAGGTGATCAGCAGGCCGATGCCATAGGCTAGAAGGAAAGACAACAGACAAGGGTGTACAGGGTGAGAGGCAAAACCTGGACCATCTATGCGCAATGGCAATGCTCATTTATGCAATTGCTATTACTACTACTGCTGAACCCAGAACTCCATATATGGGAAGCGATTCCCATGCGCCAGTAGGACGTGCAGCGGCTTATTGATCGATATTATCTCATGAATAGATTTCCTTTTTCATATTCATATTCTATTTCAATACAAGAAACACATTTCTTACCAGATTTAAATGTAACTTTTTGTATAAAAAAAACTAAAGGAAAAAACAAACATCCTAGTGCATGTTTTAGGGGGACACAAAAAAAATCAAACAGTGTCATTGATCACATAGCGTATCTTTCATGCAGTCTCACATCAAGAACCTACCAATGGTGCAGGCAACAAAGTAGATCCTGGACGCCTGCATGAGAATGTCAAATCTGTGGCAGTAAGCTACCAACAGACCTAAGAGAAAAACAAGACAGGAGTTACCATTTCATATTTAGTTGCAAAAACAGTGAGCGAGATTACTATGTAAGCCGGGCAAAAATGTCTGTGTGTGCGTGCATCACACATATTTGGGCCCGACCCAAATTTGTACCTCATATGTGGGAAGCAAACAGAGCTCGCTTCCCTGTGTGCATTGTGCAAGTAAGACCTATCAACGAAGCACATGGAACTGAACTGCGCAGAGCTGTGCAGAGATGATGCCAGTGTGAGTATTACAATACAGTGTGGGTGGTTAAGTGTGGCGTTCATGCTGCTACCACACACATCGCGGTGCTCTTGTCAGTGGCACACTGCCAACTTTCAGCGTGGCATCACTCTCTGACATTACAGCAGCAGATGGGACATACAGCAACAGCATAGAGAGCCTGGGACATGATTAGCTGCTTAGTAGTGCTGTTAGTCATTGCTGTTACAGCCGAGTCAAAATGGTAACACCTTAACAGCACTATTGACGGAAGCTACCCAAAAACTTCAAGCTGAATTACAAAATGAGAAGACCATCGCTAATTCAAATCAACGGAAATGGTAAATGGTGCATTACAGTATATAGCGGATTTATTCAAGGCATACAAACAGTTGCTGACTGTTGAGCAGAAACCTTCTAAGTTCAAAACTGTTGCTTTCCAGGAATTGTATGCAAAAATGAAGCTGTGCAGTAAAATGTACAGCTGTTAACCAAAAGATTTGAACTGGTTAAATATCTATTCAGTGATTTTTCTATTTTCTCTTTTTGTTACATTTGAGTGACACTGCCATACGCCAAAAAAAGGATTAAATATGGAGAGAAACAAAGTTTCTGCATGTCTGCAACACAATTCTCAACTAATTACCTGGTACCAAGACATCCCCAAAGCCCAGGAGCGAGAAGGGCCGGTCACATAGTGCGAGAGGAGAGAAGTTTAGCCGTGGCACTTTAAGCACCATAGGAAGCTGGGGCAAAGACAACAATTAAGTGTTAGCACATCTTTCATTATGCCCTGGACTGAAACAACATTTAAGGAAGGAGTAATGATGTGTATAGTGACCCCCCACACACACGCCACCCAGGGGGTGCGCCAAGCGTTGAAAAATAAGCATACCTTTTCATGTGTGGAGGAGTCAGAGGGACCAGCCGCCACCTCCACCATTATGCTTTCCCCACTCTGTGGAGAAAAACAACAGGGCAGAAATGACCTTTTCCTGTGGTACAGAGACTGTGGCAATATCAAATTACAGTGAAAAAACTAAAGTGCCATCTTAACATACCGTTGTGAAGAGGGGTGTAATAAATACAAAGAATACGTCGTAGACAAACAGGACCACCAAGAGTAAAGTGCAAGCCTGGACAGGGGGAGAGAGTTGTTGTTTTGTATGAATATCAATGATAAAATGTTGGTGGTGAAGACCACCAAGGCAGTAATGAAAAGATCCATACACAGGACAGTCATTTATTGAAAAACAAACACTGAAACTAGATCTTAAAAAAATAACACTTGAAGGAACAGAACATACCCAAAACATTTTTCCTTTAACACACAAGAAAACGGTACAAAACAACATCTATACACCCATTAAAATAAAAAATAAAAAATAAAATAAAATAACTAAGAGCTTTAACCCATAGTAGACGGGAACCCCTAGTGGTAGTTTTACCCTAGTTGACGGGAACCCCTATAGGGGTTCTGTACAGTATGTACAGTATCAAAAAATGTCAAAATTTGATGGTGTTACACAATAATTTGAAGTTTTTCAATACACTTAGGTTAGTATTTCAAAGACATTTTTAGAATTGGGATAGTCTACAGTGGGTTCAAGTAAAATAACTAAGGGTTGGGCAGCAGGTCAAGAAAATAAAGAATTTATCATAATCACACCCAAATATTATTAGGGCAGGAGAAAATGATGGCATCAACGCACCTTAAATGTGGGCAGTCTGATTGTTTTGAGCATGTAGAGACAGAAGGCGATCCCCAGGGCGTCCTGTAACACCCACGCCCACCTGTAGGAGAGGAACAATAGTAAGAACAAACTCCCTGACATCAAGTGACAAGACATGACTCAGACATGCAGACAGGAGCAATTAACACTGATGTCATCTATCGCACATCTAGCAATCACCAAGTGAGGGGCTCAGACCAGTACGTGTTGCCAACTGCCAAAATCCAAAACGCACTAATGGCACGTCCAAACAGCACTAGAATGCGCTAGAGCAGTGGTTTTAACCATTTTCATACCAGGGCCCACTATTTATTCTGCATTTTAGCCACGGAGGACCACCATTTGATGTTGAGTTTAGTCTCTTGGACTAATATAAGATAACTGGCAAAATCTTGGTCAAAACAACAATTCTTCTACATTTTCTAAATATGTAGATTCTTGAAAATTAGGTAATTCAGATGTTTAAACATATTACCGGTATTTAACTCTAGAGAGCGTAAAATGAAACCAAATGGACCCATAAGGGTCCATTATGGGACCATTTGGAAGAAAAATGGTGAAAAATGAGGGTTTTATCTCTGGCACCTGTCAACCAATTTCGCCTCAACTCTCCAGCAAAAAAGCACTAGATTTTCCGCCAGGAGTTTTTCACTAATTCCGGCTCTAGGGGGGTCTGGAAAAAAGCTAAATATAGCGACAAGTTGGCAACACTGGCACAGACGCCGTCTATGTGGGGGGGTGGGGCATTGGGTCATACTAGAGCTGCATCGAAAGGCCAGTGCGGTGATGCAATGACGCACACGTGTTGAAAAGTCCATGCATGCTTGCTTAAGTAACATTGAAGCAAGAGTTCACTTTTATCATTGCATAGCTAACACAAAACAAACAAACTATAAAGTACACCAAAAATGCTTTTCATAACATGTATCCAAAACGCTTCAAGTTCACATTATAGGTTCCACGGTCTAGAGGTTCAAAGCACAATAGTCAGTTATGAGCTATGTATTGCATTTATCGGTTCTGACATCATCATGTGTTGCTTTCAGTGTGTTGCTTTCAAGTGTTTTGATCCACTTGTCTCAGAACCCCCTTGTCTCCCCACTTAGTGCAACTAGCACTGTTCCAATAGACTGGATCAAAACACGTTTTTATTGAAAACAATGCATATACGGGTTTCAAACATGCATGTGTGTGTGTGTGTGTGTGTGTGTGTGTGTGTGTGTGTGTGTGTGTGTGTGTGTGTACTCACTGGTCCTCGTTGCGGAACACCACCCAGGTAACGCTGACGCCAATGCAGAACGCAGAGAGCAACATCATGCGGATCTGAGGTCGCTTGTGTAAGTATGGCAGATTGTTCTCTGGAATCCTACAGTCACAAGATTACAGACATTCAGCCGTCTATAGAATACCATTTGTATTGTTTAATTTAATCGAACCTAATAGAATGACACAATGTCATGTTTTGATTTAAAAACATTTGTGATTGATAACAGTTTATATAAACTAGAAATTCAGGCCATTGTATATATTGATTGATATATACAATTGACATATGCAGAGCATACAGAATGCTGCGGCACAATAAGTATCACCTGCACTTGCAGAAAGGCATTCTCCTGACAAAAGGCCAGAGGCAGCTGTAGAGACCCACCGAGGATGCCACACAGAAGATGCCTATTACCCAGATGGCTACAGATGAGACGAAATGGGAAAAAAGTTAAAATGGAAAATGGTGCATTTATATGGCGCTTTTATCCAAAGAATCCAAATGGAGTTCAGAAAGATGCGTGACATGTGCAGGTGTGTGCATGTACTGTACCCAAGCCGTCGTAGAAAAAGTAGAGCAGCACCAGCATGGTGCAGCACATGACCACGAACACACAGATCATGATTGGGGTGACGTCCACCGTCTCCTCTTCCTGCTTCTCGGCGCTGTCATCCCTCTTGTGTTTCATGTACCGCCTTCAGGATGGTCGGAAGGCAAGGTAACAGAAAAATGTTACAAGGGTTTTTTGGGGGAGCCTTTCTTGTACAACAAAGGGGAACTGTGGCTACTTACAACAGTTACAGTTGTTACATTAACAAACTTTACTCATTTATACTTGGGTTTATCCACATTGGTGGGTTAGCAGAATATACAAATTATGAACAATTTTACTATCCCAATACAACGTATCAATGGTTGACAGCATGCCGAAATAGCTGCTAACAGTGGGAGCCTTTCATAGCCTGACTTCACCGCTATTGTGGTGAAATCGCTTTTCAACTTCTATTCCAAGATATGCATAAATACTAGGGATGTTGTGAAGTTTTTGAAACATTGGATTAGGATAACTCAAATAAATATGGACAATGTCAGACCTTAATCTTAGGCAGCATTGTAACTGAACAAGGTTACGAGAGTAATGGGTCACTTGTTTGGCCTAACGTAACATAAACATGTTGGCACTGTACAAAAATCTAAACAATAGTCTTTTCTCATGACGCTGGGAAGATGCTGTGCACAAGTTGTTCCAAGAACACATTGAACCACTACATACAGAGGGGTTTCTGTCTCATTTCTCAACTTACTTCTTGCTGTCCTTGCTGCCCGCCCAGTGGCCTCCTATGGCAACTGTTCCCACTGCCATCAAAAAGATGATGACCATGTTGTAGTCCAGCACAGGCTCACTGGGTGCATACATGGCGACCTCTCTTCCTTTCCCAAATTTCTGCAGAGGTTAGGAAACAGAACAGCTCCGGGTCATGTTGGGGAAGTCGCCAGCATGCGATGATGCACTGGTACCGGTAATCAAGTATACAGACTATACTTTGCATACTTTGGTTAGCCCCTGAGCCAGTGACTCAATCAAATTGTTTAATAAATTACTGTATAATACAATAGAAGATGGACATTGCATCACATGTAACGCTAAACTACAATGTTGTTGTAATAATACACAACATTATTGGGCGGGGCTGTCATAATTATGCAATTATTCTGTCCTGACATGTTGATTCCTCAAAGTAACACAGACTGCATCCCTTCAACCTGTCACCTTGCTTATGTCCAGCATGTCAGAGTAGCTGAGCAGCGCCACAGGGATGTCAATCTCTTCATACTGTGTCTTGTTTCCTGCAGGTGGTGTCTGCCATTTAAAAAAAAGAAAACAATGTTGATGATGTTGATAACCATGGCTGCAAAATGTGGACAAAAGAAACTATTATTGAAATAAGTGTTTATTGGTAATAGTTTATTGGTCATAATTTACTGTAGTACTGTAAAATATTGTATGTATTGTCTACAATAGATTTAGCATTTTATACCTTAAGCACTGTAATGTAATCTCTACAACAGCTATAATGTATTAATGCGATAAATGAATATGTTATTTTTTCTACTACTTGCTGAACATTGGTTTGATAAAGTTTGTATTGATTTTACAGATTTAGCCTCTGTTATTTGAATGTTCTTGTTTATATGGTTATTGATTCAAGAAAGTTTGCATTTATTTTATTTATTTAAAATATGATGTGTGAATTTTCTTACTACTACTCAATAAAAAAACAAAGCAACAATTGCTGCAATAGCCGCACAAAAAAGGGATATCCAGATCCAACATTTCTTCATATCGGTCTGTGGTACACTGCTGACAGATAGCGGAAATGAAATAACCTAAAATCATTGAGTGTCTGACCACTGTGACCAGTGACAGATTGTTTTTGGCCAGTTAGAACGTCTTGGACGTGCAAGAACTACCAAATAGCTCTGAAAAATACAGCCAAGTTCTGAATGAGGTTTTGTTCTTATTGCCTTTACAGTAGTTTGGACATCGTTTGGAGTATGCTGTAGCCTTCAATTCATTTCAGACCTATGGCTTTTAGAGAATTCATCCATCAACATGCCAAATTGGCGTTAGATGCCACAGTTATATTCTTTTACAGGTATTTGAAAGATTGGTGGGTGTTATTTTCATGAAGTATGTGCACATGGTTTTGTGTGATCGGCTGTTGATGCCCCCTTACCAGCCTGTCCTTGCTGACTATGAGGATGCCCTTGGCTCCGTTAATCTGGGCCAACCGGACCTTCTCATAGAAGGTGCAGTTTCCCCTCATCACCATAGGGATGCTATTGGTGAAGCCTCCCTCAGGAACCTCTGATGGAGAGCACAGCACTGATGCTGTCAGGTCGTAGATCTGGAGACGTGACTATGGAACACATTCAAAAACAACAAATTCATAATCGTGCCAATTTTGCTAAACGTTATAGCAAGTATAAACAAGGGCATACATTTTTAGTGAAAACACAACAGTCAACAACATAGCAACATATTACTTGAATCAAAGAATAATATATTACATATTACAATTTTACTTTCCGAAGTCGGTGCCACCCGCAAAAGGTATAGAGATGTAAAAAACGATCTGTTATGTGACAGCTTGCGACAACTGTTATAACTTGTAGTGTAGGCCATATGTGCACAATGATGCAGTGGATTAGGATCTACAAATTACAGTGTATCTCTGATGTTATCTGTTGATACCTTCTGTTGTATTTTCACATGCAACAACAAGCTCAAAAGTAATGAAGCATGTTTAGGCAGAGTCATATCTTTACTTTACTTTGCTGGAAAAGGTAATAATATTACAGTAATCTGTAATATTTAAAAAGTTACTGCCCAACAATGCTAAGCACTAAGAAGAACTAATGTAGATGTCAATTCACAATGATAGTGACTGAGTTCAAGACCTCAAAGTTTCAGCACCAGTTTGGATGGTGCAAATTCAATAGCATGAAAAGAAATGCCATGTCCAATGACATGTTGTGGTATTCTGTTTTACTTCAACTGATCTCTCCAGCCTGACCTCCATCTCCACAACCTGAATCAATGTGTGCATCTACGGGGAAATGGCCATTATAACATTCATAAAATACTTGATCCTTGTGTGTTATTTTTCATCTGACCGCCAACTGAACATCCTAGACTTGTCCATAAAGTCGGTACTGTTCACTTACTGCCTTATTGAGGTCCTGGGGTAGACCTGCCCATTGTGAGTTGAAGAATATGCAGTAATCCTTTCCTTTAGTTTTTCCCCTGTCACTGAAATGAGCCATGCCATACTCTCCCACCACCTGGGGAAAACAGCATACAGGTATGTCACACGTGTGAAGTCAGGGGCACTGTTACCATCGTACATCATCATGACATAAGTAAGATGATTTTTCTCCAGTCAAAAAATCCTATTGGATTCCTACTATACTTTAAGATTATGGAACAAATCCTATGGGATATCCAAAAGGAATCCTATAGAATTTCCCCCAAAAACTATAGGAATCCTATAAGAAAATTCTACATGATATAAAATCTCATAGGAATCCTAGTTGATTCTTATCGGATATCCAATAGGATTTATTTGTAACAAATCCTATCTTATAGGACTTTTCTATTGGAATCCTATAGGATTTTTGGCAAGGGTTTGCTTGTCCACATAATGATGTGTATATTCTCCATTCATTGTGGGTATTTAATGTTTGTGTAAGCCGAAAATCCACATAAATACCGGAAGCCTAATATAGGAGGTGAAAGTCTCATCTGCGCAAAGTGAGATTAAGTGTATCATTGTGTTGTGTTCACACAAAGCCTCAAAGCTGGAGATAGGAGGGATGAAAAGGTAAATGTGTATATATACAGGTGCTGGTCAACGAATTAGAATAATTTGAACAGTGCAATCGTTAAATTCTTTGAATGCATTTCTTGTGCAGAAAACAAATCAGGTGTTCACCGCGCCTGTCCTACTGGTTAGAGTAATCACAGAACTCGTAACCTGTAAAAAATTTGCTCAGCTGAGCTTTCCAAAAGGCCCATTTAGGCCATTTAACTGTGACACTGTTGTTTCATTGAATTAGAATAATGGAGAAACCGTTTCATTGAATTAGAATATTTTTTTATTATAATTAGAATCATCACTTTCTCAGTATTTTGTGGCTGCCCCCTTGGCTTGTATGACTGCCTGAAGTCTCCGTGCAGGGGTTGACACTAAGGTCTACGAGGTACTTGCCCATCGGGCAAGTGCAATCAGGTTCTACTTGCCCTCAGGTCATGGTCACTTGCCCCCCCAAAAATATATTGTAAATTTTGCTTTTAAGTTTACTTCCTACTTGGGTGCTTTCAACAGGTGGTCCAGGGACCACCAGTGGTCCCGGAGAGGGTTCCAGGTGGTCCCTAGCTAAGTTGGTTAACCAGATGTAACTCTTGAGAGCGTAAAAATGAAACCAAATGGACCCGCAAGGGTCCATTTGGTTTCATTTTTACGCTCTCAAGAGTTAAAAATTCATCATCTTAATTAGCCCATAGTGGTCACAGACCGAGTGGTCCCTGACCCCAGCAAAATGATAGTTTGGAACCAAATGAACCTGGGAGAGAGATGGGTAGATAGCTAGAAAGCAGGGAAAGACACAGAGGCAGAGTGCAATGACCGCCTTTAAGACAAATTTATCTTGTGTAGTGTTATAGTACACTAAGTTGCACACTTGCCTGATCGGGCAACCAGGTAGCAGTCTTCACTTGCCCCACCATTTTTTTACTTGCCCCGGGCAAGCGGGCAAGTGTTACTGTCGAGCCCTGTCTGTGGCATCGATTTGAAGAACTAGCTATCTCTACCTATCTCTCTCCCAGGTCCACTTGGTTCCAAACTATCATTTTGCTGAGGTCAGGGACCACTGGGTCTGTGACCACTATGGGCTGATTAAGATGATGAATTTTAACTCTTGAGAGTGTAAAAATGAAACCAATTTGATCCGCAAGGGTCCATTTGGCTGAGGGCAAGTAGAACCTGATTTGCACTTGCCCGATGGGCAAGTACCTCGGAGACCTTAGTGTCAACCCCTGCACGGAGACTTCAGGCAGTCATACAAGCCAAGGGGGCAGCCACAAAATACTGAGAAAGTGATGATTCTAATTATAATAAAAAATATTCTAATTCAATGAAACGGTGTCTCCATTATTCTAATTCAATGAAACAACAGTGTCACAGTTAAATGGCCTAAATGGGCCTTTTGGAAAGCTCAGCTGAGCAAATTTTTTACAGGTAACGAGTTCTGTGATTACTCTAACCAGTAGGACAGGTGCGGTGAACACCTGATTTGTTTTCTGCACAAGAAATGCATTCAAAGAATTTAACGATTGCACTGTTCAAATTATTCTAATTCGTTGACCAGCACCTGTAAATGTGTCAGAAATGTGGGTAACTTTATTTATATTAAATATATAAATTCTGACCTCAAAGACATAGCAAGGTTGTTGAAAACACGCAGCAAGCCCATACTATGAAAGCCAGGCAGTACATGTCTGTGTCACTGTCACACCACTCCATATTTGGTCATGCTTGACACAGAACTCCATAGGCCGGCTGTTGCGGGCCCCCATTTGAAAATATATGGCATAATGCCATCTGGAGAACCCCTGGAATTTACTCAGGGACCCCCAGGGGTTCCCGATCGCACTTTGGGAACCACTCTCATACAGGCTACTCCAACAGGCTTTTTTGGCCTCATTTTCCATTAACAAAGAGGACAGTTCTGACACACACAACCACTGCAGCTCAGTGGGTGTGAGAGTAATACTATCGTTCATGACCAGTAGCAGCGATATACTTTATTGCAATAAACCTGATAAGACAGCCCGCTAACCCATAGTAATGAGTGCGCTAATGATTGCCATGTTAGCTGATTGTCTGAAATGACCAGAACCAACTCTAACATTGTTCCTGGAGAGTTCACTTTAATAGTAGAATTAAAAGCATTTAGCTGAATCATCGGCACGGTCGGTTATGGGGCTTTTCTTTTAGTGAACAGAACCCTAAAGATGAGCGGGATAAAATATGGGCCCTATTACATATCGTGTTCTCCGCAAGCTAACACAGTCATAGCATGTAAGCCAGGGCCATAGACAATAGATAGAGTTGCGACATTGAGGGGTCGGAGACTGCGCGCTGTCGTTCATGCAGCTGCATTTCTGCATTTTTCCGGTCCAGAAATTGTCCCTATTCGTTGTCCCCATTCTGCATAGGAGGCGCCATTGGCCTGGCCCCATGAAGTTAACGGTGTTTGCGTAACTCTGTCTATACTCTAAGACTCCGATGCAAGCTAAATCGTTCCCAAAATTAAAAAAAAAAAAAACAAAACAACAACAACATTGTTTTCATCGACCACGTGCCGAGTGCAGCATTATATACAGGGACACAAGCTCGTTTTGTCGAAGCAACCGTGTGTTGTCCCTTACCTTTTGAACTAGAAACGCTGTCCAAAGCAGGGTTAAAGGGACCCTCATGATGCCTTAGCTTGTTGTTGTTTCCCCATCAACCACCGCACTGCTCACTACACAGGGCGCCCACCAGCTGTTCCGCTACAGACCCGCCTACTCACTGCAGCGCATATGCTATTGGTTATTTTAATACCAGTGGAAAGAAAAACTTTTGTCTCAAAAATAGTAGCCTAGTACTAGTAATAGTAATCATCGTGAAAACAAAGACTGGAGTGATAAGCAACAGAGGGAGTACAACAAACCATGTGCAGCCCAGATAAGGGTCTAAATTCGTTTAAAAAAATCTTGTGTATAATCTTCTCATGACATAAGCCGGAGAGCCCCCAACGGCCCTAAGGACCAAAGTTAAACAATTTCCCAATTTGTGGTTTAGGCCTATTTCAGTATTTTGCATACATTTAGTTTACTGGGTATGACATTGTTGAGTGTCAGACCGGGGCCCCTCATTATCTTCATAAACCTCCTCACTTTGGCTTCTCTGTTGTGAGTGGGTCTCCACTTCACTGAGAAAGACTTCCTCCATGTCATCATCGGATATGACCACATCCTCCCTGGGAGGTAGCAGATTTTCCAGCTGGTGCATCAGATGTTCTGGAAGCCAGTCGTTCTCAGGGAATTCCACCTCAAACTGAACAAATAGGCATCCCTTTTCATAAGGATCCTTGTAAATTGGCATGCCTTCATTCTGGATACATTTCAGGTCATTGGGCTTTACAACTTCACCAGGCGGTGAGCTGATGAGCAACGTTCTGTTGTCTAATGTGTGAATGGTCTTCTGAAACCCACAAAGAGCGTCAACCAGCTTGATAACCATTCTCATTAGCAGATTATTCCCCTGTCTCTGGAAAACAGGGTGTTCTGTCTGATCCAGAACAATGATGAGGTCACCAGGCTCCAGGCCTGGTTCCTGGTCACCTTCACCGTGCACTATAATCTTCTGACTATGTCTCATTCCTTTGTCAATGTGAACTTCAAGAGTCTTTTGTTTGGATACCACTTTGTGCCCATTGCAGGTCTTGCAACAGTTCTTGGAGTTAAAACATGCGCCCTGTCCCCGACAGTCAGCACACACTCTACGTATGGCCTGAATCATGCCTGGCATGATCTGCTGGTGGTGTATCTGGAAACCTTCTCCTCTACAACTTGAGCAACTCTCCAGTGAACCCTTTTTACCACCATGACCTTCACACTTTTCACAAATGACATTTGTCTTGACCCCAACTCTTCTGGTGGTTCCATTGTACATCTCTTCCAGGGTGACTGCAAACTTTAAAGCTACATTCTTACCTTTTCTCTGCATTCTTTCACCAAAGAACATGTTGAAAATGTCCAGGGGGGATCCCCCTCCACCCAAGCCACCTTCCTTGATAGCTTGTTCTCCTCCTTTATCGTACAGGGCCCTCTTCTTTGGATTTGACAGCACATCATATGCTTGTGATATGAGCTTGAACCTCTCTCCCTCATTAGGATTCTTGTCTGGGTGATATTTCATTGCAAGTTTTCTATAAGCTTGTTTGATTTCTTCAGGCGAGGCTTTGGGACTAACACCCAAGATGTCATAATAGCCCGTCTCATGAACCATGATGACAACCCTGCCACTGATGTGCTATTCTTATGCTTCTATAAAAGATAGAATGCCTGCTTCACCTTCTGGCACGGCTCCTCAGAGGTCGGCCGTCTTAAGAAATCTTGATCAGGGTCATATGTTGTGCACAACACACTGCCAATAGGCCACTGCTTTACCTCTATGAATTTCTTCACAAATTAAGGTAGTTCGGAAATAATGAACACAATTTGGGACCAGGTTGAAACATTACCCAAATCCTGAGTCATATGTCATAAATGTTGCAAATATACTGTATATAGTCCATATAGATGACACCATTGACGTCACTGGCTGGCAATATGAAATCTGAAATGCACATTGGAGCCACACTGGTCCCAAGTGGATCCACTTGATTAGAATTCTTTGGGCACCCTAGTTCTTTAGGGGCGTTAGCAGTTCTGACGTCTGTCTTTCTGAATAACGTCATACGGCAGCCAAGTCTATGAACTTTTAATGTTTGTTTAGACTAAACATGACGACCTGGAGAAACTATCGGATAGAATTGACACTGTAAGTGTAACCAATGTGTCCCATGCAGAAAGCATGTGTGGTGAAGGGTAAAGACTAAGAGGCCACCTAGGAAACAGAAGGTCTCCAATTCACAATCTGCCGGAGCCCATGAGCAAGGCCCTGGACAATTACTGCTCCCCCACATTCTGTTGCGTATCTAAGATGCCTTCTGAGCCTATAGGTTCATCTCAATGATTTATATTATTATGTAGAGGTTCAATTTCTTCTGTAATAAAATGGAAAAGTGAAACCTTCATATATTCACAATTCATTGTGCATAAAGTGAAGTATAAAACCTTTTTGGTATATCACAAGCATATGAGCCATCAAATCCAAAGAAGATGAAGGAGAGAACAAGCTATAAGGAAGGCTTAGCTGGAGGGGATTGGTTTTATGTCAACATGTTCTTTGATCTTGTTGATCATACAGTTCAATAAAATGTCTTATCTCAATGAATTAGAATATTGCATATTATTATTGCTAATACAAAATAGGCTATTTCATCAATGGGGAGTGGCATGGAGGACAGTCCATTCGTATATTAATTTGTCTTATTTTCACACCTTCCTCTTGACAATACAACTTAGATTCTCTGTGGGGTCAGGTCAGCTGGCAGATCAGTTAGGCGCAGTAATACCATAGTACTCTGAGGGCAGGTGCAAGTGCTGCTTGAAAAGGAAGATCAGCATAAAGCTTGCCGATGTGCAGAATCACATGCTTCAATCTTAACATTACAAAACATTATGCTGGTGTTGACCCACTGACAGTTTTCACAGTGGAAATCAAGAAATAATCCCTAATTATAGTACTCTACCTGTGACTAGAGTTACCTGTGACATTTCTCGCAACCAATTCGAAGTAGAGTTCCCTCAGCCAATCACAAGCGGAATTCCCAACGACCGGGTTCTAGAACTTCCTAGAGCACTATAACGGAGAGTACTGCCACTCCCGTTGACTCCCAATGCTACGTCTGAACAGAGACGCCTATTGGCTCAAAGGTACACGTGACGGCGGCTACTAGCTGAAAATCACATGTAAACCACCTTGATGGTTCCAAACAAACCACTCTCACCCATCCACTTGCATTGACAGCCAAGCTCCAGCACAGATGTGAAGCGCGAGACACGAGGTCAAAGTGTGTCAATACTCTCCGTTTATAGTGCTCTAGAACTTCCTTGGTTCTAGTTAAAATTTTCATAGTGTGGCCGTGGCTACAGCTCGTTTGCTTTGATGACTCGGATTTGTTGACGATCAAAAAGGAATCTTGGCCACTTCCCCTCTATTAAAAGGCAAACTCCAAGGTCAACACCTCACACACACACACTTTGGTCTTCGTCCAGGACAGTACAAAGCAAGAATCAGATTCACAATCGCCTAGCTTACCATTGGACCTCACCACAACAACCACCTAGTAGCCTAACATTCTGTGATGATGCTCAACTCCGGCGCTCATCTTCCCAGTGCTAAATGATAACGCTACATCCTCCACCTCTGTGGTCTGTGGATGAGATGCAGGTGTATTATCACAACCCACAGCCCTGTAGTGACATCATGACTCTACAGCCGAGCTCATTTATAACCTGCCGCTGTTGTATCGGCCCGACCCCAGCCGCCCTCGTCGGGGGACGGGGATTCACAGCAGCGCAACCGCAAACAGCCCTTATGACTCCAGCAGCCATGGTTCTTCGTCAAGCGTTGCTCAGGGCACCGTAATGGCCACCGTAACCAGTTCTGGCTCAAGCCTTCCTTCCCCAGGGCTTGATGGCCATGTGTACGGTGCTGGCCCGGCACCGTACACAAGAACAAGAGCGGACAGTTTGCAGCGTGATTTTGAGGTTTTGAGTCATTAAATAAATAACTCACTCAAAATGTTGGATTCTGTAACAGTTTTATTCCACAACCCATTTGCTGGGGATAGGAAACTCAGTAGCAGGACATCAGATTGTTCAGAATGAAAGAACTACAGGTTAATGACTTTGTGCATCATAAAACATTATTTACAACATTAATTCCTTAAATCCACTTTTTGACTTTGGACCAATTCCAGTAGTCTCTCAAATGCTATAAGCGATCCCATTTAGTGGAAACTGAAAATGCATCCATTGAGTGTTAAAGGAGAATTCCACATGACAGGACATGATACATAATGCCCTTGATTTTTGTCATAGATGCCCCCTTTTCTACATTTCACCCTGAGGTCCCCCTCCCTCCAATGCAGTTTGTATTGCCGCAGGTTGTCTTTATTCTAATGTGGGTATTTTAGTGGCTCCAAACTGTTTTTCTTCACACGTCACATCAAACCACACATTACAAGATAATTGGGCCACTACATGATTTTAAAAAACTCGGTGGCACCCGTGTGACAGGAGTTTCAACCTGAGTGATTGAGGAGAGTGGAAAAAGGGAGAGGAGGAGAAATAGATTACCTCTGGCATTACATATAATACATATATTACATAAAAAAGCTGCGCCAGAGTGACATAAAACACATGCATGAGTATCAGTATACTATTAAAAATGTGTGGAGAAAAAAAAGTTTGGAGCTACTAAAATGCCTGCATTAGAATAAAAACAACCTGCACCAATGTAAATTGTTGCAAGGGACGGTGACCTCAAGGGGGACATTTGTCACATCTATGACAAAAATCAAGTGCAATATGTATAATGTCACAGCAATCAAGGTAGATGGACACCAAATGTGTTTTGGTGTGGAATTGTCCTTTCATATTGTGTCACAGATTGATTGAGTGAGCATATTGGATACCGCAGTAAGAACTGACATTTCAGTTACGTTTCTGTGATATCCCCTGAACCAAATGATCAACAATTTTCCTCATAGACACCAATTACAATGGAAACATAGTTTGACTGAAAGAGTGTCATGACCATTCTGAAATATGCGTTTGCCGCTCTATATCAACATAACAAAATAATATTTGTGCACATTCCTAATTCCTAATACTATGTACAGCATCTTCATTAAAATGAAAATATAAAATAAAACAATGGTGACATGTCTTTAACCAAATGGTTATAGACAGGACCCAATATATTTTCTTTTTACATGAAGATAAAAACTCCTGGGAACAGACTTTGGCGATATTAAAGTGAATAGTAATTTTTCAAATTTATATAAAATAACTACAGTGTATGCCACACTATTTACAATATTATCAAAATATTTTTTCTGCTTAAATAACTTCATAATACACACCATCTCTAAAAAAAATGGGCAGTGGTACCTGTACTTGTTCTTCACATTCAGTGGAGCTGTGAAATCAAGCTCTCAAAATATCAATAATAATTACAACATATCATGATACTTACAAACATACTATCCATCTTGAACATGGAATAATTCCTCATGTTGAACCTGGAACAATTCCTAAAGTCTTAAAAGCAGATTTGCATTATTCCATCTGTCCATCTGCGTCGACCACATGGTCCTTGTCCAGAAACACTTCTAAAGGAATATCACACGCTCCTTTTCCCTTTTGTCTTTGGGGAAAGATGGTACATTTTCAGGGAAAGCAGGTAGGTCTTTGGGGAAAGGAGGTGGTTCTGGTGGGAGCATTTCGCTGCTCCTCTTGTGTACACTGAAAGACTGAGAGGTCCTCACACTGGAGTGGCTGGAGGCTGGTCCTGGAGGATTGAAACGATCCACTGTATGGAGAAGGACACAAACATTGAAGCAGAAGAGTGTTTGTGGTTTATTGTTTTGGTATTATGATCAGGTATTATGATATCACACACATATCCTCTGTTGTGATCTTTAAATGACCTCTTCACCACTTTTCAACCTATCTTCATATAATAGCTCCTCAATAATATACACAAGTACCACTATTTTTTCTACTCAGTCTGTGTCTCAGAAGTGCTGTGGACAGTTCAGAGTTCTAAAATAGGACATTAATTAAAGGTGCGCTTTATAATCTGGTGTGCCTTATAGTGTGGAAATATACGGTATATGCAGATATGTTGAAAAGTGGTGAAGTGGTCCTTTAAACTATACAGTAATGGTGAATACAGACATATACAGACAAATACAATTCATGTTCATGGGCACTACCAGTACCTGCGTAATGAATTCTTTGGGGACTGCTGCTGTTCCTTTTGGCCCGTAGACTCCCTCCCTCTTTACCCGTCACTCCTCTGATGGGGACCACCTGGCTCATGTCTATAGATGCTGGACGACGAAAGACATAACTACTATAAGGCAATTGTCTGTGATGTCCGTGCATGGACATTCTATCCATGGACAATGTCGGATTACAGTCAGCTAATAGTGTTCACATTATGCAAGTGTTCACTGGCAAAGTCAACATCAGTCTAAATGTGTCTAGTCAAAATGTTGAGTGAGCATTGAGATAAATTGATTTAGTACGGCTAAAAGTATGATTAAACCAGGGGTTTTCAAACATTTTCATATAAGGGCCCACCATTTATTCTGCATTTTAGCCACCGACCACCATTTGCGTCTCTCGGACGAAAAAAAAGAAATCAAGGATTTTCAAGTTTTTGTCCACAATTTAGGAGATAACTGGCAAAACGTTGGTCAAAATAATAATTTCTACATTCTACATTCTTTCTACTTTCAACATTACAACATTTTACAATTGTCTAGATTCTTGAAAATTAAGTAATTCAGATGTTTAAATATAATTTAACTTTAGTTTAATTTATAGTTTAATTTTACTCTCTTGAGAGAGTAAAATTAAACCAAATGTTCCATTTGGTTACCAACTGTATCATTTAGCTGGGTGCCACCTGGAATCCTCTCAGGGGCCGCTGGTGGTCCCCGCACCACTGGTTGAAAACCACTGCATTAAACTTGAAATGAGGTTATGTGATCACAGCAGTGCCTTCCTGAATCCTGACCTGCACTGTGCGTTCTCTGATGGGAGCCTCTGGTCCTGAAGCTCTTGTCCTTCTCCTTGCCCTTGCCCAGTGCTGCCAGCTTGGTGGGGATCTGCTGCTGCACCACGGCGGGCTTGAGGGACTGGTTGGTGGTGCTGACCAGGTGGATGGGCACGTCGGCCTTGACAGGCAGGGGGCTGATGCTCTCCCTGCGGGGAGGCACCGGGGGCACGTCTCCCTGCTCAGCGGTGGATATGCGGAGGTGGGACTTGGGGCTCGACATCAGGGCACCTCTAGCTCCCACATCACTTCGGAACGAGTGGTAGTATGACAATCCTTGAGGCTGGGTCTGGGATATGAAAATGAAATCAAATATAAATTATAGGCTGCTACGGAAATGAAGAGTAGTCAAATAAATTATATATGGAACGCAATGAATGACTTTGATGTAAAGCTGAAATAATGTGCAGTCCAAGTGTGACCGAAGACTGTTTTGAAACACTACTGTAGTCATCACACCCCCTCTAACTATTACCGGTATTTGTTATTTCATCCAACATAATGCGCCACCTGTCCATGGTTGTCCTGTATTCCGAGCTGTTTCTTAATCTTCTTCTGCTGCTGTTCGATCCACTCGCTCTCCTTCTCCACCTTGATCTTGGCCTCGCGCAGCGTGGCCAGGTCCTGCTGGTAGGCCTCTCTGCCGTCCTCCAGCTTGGTGCGGTCCTCGGCCAGCCGCTCCTCCAGCCGCCGGCACTCCTCCTCGCGCTGAAGGAGCTGCTCCTCCAGCACCTCGGCCTGGATGCGCTGGCGCTCCCGCTCCTTCTCCCAGAGCTTGCGCTCCTGCTGGTGCTGCGCCTGCAGCTTCTGGAATTTGGCCGCCTCCTCGCGCTGCTTCTCCAGGTTGCGCTGCTTCTCCTGCTCCAGCAGCATGCTGCCGCGGTGGCGGGCGGGCCGCCGCTCCCGCTCCGACAGCGCCGCGCGCTGCAGCTCCAGCTGGCTGTCCTGGTACGCGATGATAGCCTGTGTGTGAAATGAAAGACGTTTAAATGGCTTCAATAAGTAAACTTGAACAATGATATACAATAAGTTAAGTTCAAGTTTAAGAAAATTCACCATTTTTGTTTGAATGTGTTCATTAATTACTGTGCATTAGAAACATTTAGGAACGGCACCAGTGAAGATATGAGAGTATGAATATTGATTTGATATGGAATGATGTACTGTCTCTTACCTGCAAGCTGTATAGCCTCTGTGAAAGCATTACCACCCTATCGAAGAACTAAAGAGAAAATGAAAATACATGGGTTATAAACTAAAATTAAAGCTGCAAGCAGCGATTTACGGGCCCTCGATCGTGCAAGTTTCGGGCAAATATCGGCCAATCAGAAAAGGGGACGCGGCTAAGTCACAAGAAGCCAAAATATAGTCCAATGATACCACCCATATGTCTCTATGACATAGCATTGAGGAGTTATGGCAGGAAATAGTATTGACCAATCAGGTGAGGGGGCGGGGCTAAGTTACACCAATCAACATCTGGGACGCGTCAGGGACTCATTACCGGGTCCCATGATGCTAGCCATATGTCTCTATGACATAGCATTGAGGAGTTATGGCAGAAAATAGTATCGACCAATCAGAGGAGGGGGCGGGGCTAAGTTACACCAATCAACGTCAGGGACGCGTCGGGGACTCATTAACCAGTCCATTGCTGCCACCCATATGTCTCTATGACATAGCATTGTGGAGTTACGGCAGAAAATAGTATCGACCAATCAGGTGCAAGTACAGGGGGCGGGGCCCCTCTTCTGATTGGTCAATACCAATCAGGACGTCAGCGACTCATTACCGGGTCCCACGATGCCAGCCATATGTCTCTAACACATAGCATTGAGGAGTTATGGCAGAAAATAGTATCGACCAATCAGGTGCAAGTACCACTTCCTGTTTGGCGGCGAAGTTTGGCACTCCGCCACGGTGGCGCCGTTTTACGAAAACTCACGATTTTAATAACTTTTCATCGTCAACGTCTTTTCTGCTTGCCGAGCGATTTTTTTTTCCGAACGGACCCCCCGCTCCGACGAGTTGGCCAAAATGCGACATGTGGAAATGGCCTAAATTGCACCAAAACGCAGCCTTTATTTTGAAATAACCGACTTCCTGTTCGGTTTCGGACGCGGCACCAAGAGACTTTTTTTTAAGTTGCGACATGATACAGGTGCGTGCCGATTTTCGTGGATGTACGTCAAACCGTATGGTGGGGCTTGAGGCACGAAGTTTTCTAGGGGGCGCTGTTGCACAATTAGGCCACGCCCACTTTTAAAAATTTCACCATACGTAAATTTACGCCACTAGGAACGTGCGTGCCAATTTTCGCAACTTTTCGTGTACGTTATGCGGCCGAAAAACGCGATTTACTTCGGTTAAGAAGAAACGAAGAAAGAATTAAAGCTGCAAGCAGCGATTTACGGGCCCTCGATCGTGCAAGTTTCGGGCAAATATCGGCCAATCAGAAAAGGGGATGCGGCTAAGTCACAAGGAGCCAATACATAGTCCAATGATACCACCCATATGTCTCTAGGACATAGCATTGAGGAGTTATGGCAGGAAATAGTATCGACCAATCAGAAGAGGGGGCGGGGCTAAGTTACACCAATCAACGTCAGGGACGCGTCAAGGACTCCTTACCGAGTTCATTGCTATCACCCATATGTCTCTATGACATAGCATTGTGGAGTTATGGCAGAAAATAGTATCGACCAATCAGAAGAGGGGGCGGGGCTAAGTTACACCAATCAACGTCTGGGACGCGTCAGGGACTCATTACTAGTCCAATGATGTCACCCATATGTCTCTATGACATAGCATTGAGGAGTTATGGCAGAAAATAGTATCGACCAATCAGGTGCAAGTACAGGGGGCGGGGCCCCTCTTCTGATTGGTCGATACCAATCAGGACGTCATGGACTCATTACCGGGTCCCATGATGCCAGCCATATGTCTCTATGACATAGCATTGAGGAGTTATGGCAGAAAATAGTATCGACCAATCAGGTGCAAGTACAGGGGGCGGGGCCCCTCTTCTGATTGGTCGATACCAATCAGAATGTCAGGGACTCATTACTGGGTCCCATGATGCCAGCCATATGTCTCTATGACATAGCATTGAGGAGTTATGGCAGAAAATAGTATCGACCAATCAGGTGCAAGTACAGGGGGCGGGGCCCCTCTTCTGATTGGTCAATACCAATCAGGATGTCAGGGACTCATTACCGGGTCCCATGATGCCAGCCATATGTCTCTATGACATAGCATTGAGGAGTTATGGCAGAAAATAGTATCGACCAATCAGGTGCAAGTACCACTTCCTGTTTGGCGGCGAAGTTTGGCGCTCCGCCACGGTGGCGCCGTTTTACGAAAACTCACGATTTTAATAACTTTTCATCGTCAATGTCTTTTCTGCTTGCCGAGTGTTTTTTTTTTCCGAACGGACCCCCCCGCTCCGACGAGTTAGCCAAAATGCGACATGTGGAAATGGCCTAAATTGCACCAAAACGCAGCCTTTATTTTGAAATAACCGACTTCCTGTTCGGTTTCGGACGCGGCACCAAGAGACTTTTTTTTAAGTTGCGACATGATACAGGTGCGTGCCGATTTTCGTTGATGTACGTCAAACCGTATGGTGGGGCTCGAGGCACGAAGTTTTCTAGGGGGCGCTGTTGCACAATTAGGCCACGCCCACTTTTAACAATTTTAAAATATGTAATTTTTCGCCACTAGTAACGTGCGTGCCAACTTTCGCAACTTTTCGTGTACGTTATGCGGCCGAAAAACGCGATTTACTTCGGTTAAACAAACAAAGAATAAACATTGCGGAATCAATAGGGCTTCGCACTTGCTTTGCAGTGCTCGGGCCCTAATAATAAACATTGCGGAATCAATAGGGCTTCGCACTTGCTTTGCAGTGCTCGGGCCCTAATAAAACTACGAGAAAAAACAGAATGATCAAAAGTAAAAAGTCCTACTTCTTCCTCATGATTGAAGGTCGAGTTCAAACATGGCAGAGGGGTCTCATAGTCATCAGCCTTGAAATAGAAATGGTAATGTATTGTACAGTCAGTGCTCCAAGTTCAACAGCTGTATGCAATAGGTTATCCTGCTCATATAAACATCCTATCCCCTTCCATGCAGACAGATATGTTAAAAACAGACCAACAATAAATAATTGCTTAGTGCGCAAGGTCCTCTGCAGTGGCCTGTGTGAGTATACAGTAGCAGAGCTATTGCCTTTTTCACTCAAATCATCTTGATTCTTGCTCAGTCAATCACACACAAAGAGGGCACAAGAGGGGTTAGTGCACTCAAAAACATGTTAAATCTAAAAGCTCATGACGTGCAGATTTGGTTTCTTCATCTTAAGACTTAATATTGTATAAGGTAAAGGTAGCATGACTGAAGAATAATGGACAAAATTTGCATTTGCTTAAATTCATATTTAGAAAATGTTTCAGATGTCCAACATTTCTGATATGACAGAATGATCATTGCTGTATTCAACTCCTGTATTACCCATTATTTGTAATACAGGAGCAAAAACTTTTGGAACCTCAGATTAAGGGTTAAACTCAGTGGTTAAATGCAATTTCATAATTCCTCATGTCATTTAGTACTGCCCCAGTACAGTCCCAGCAGAGTCACTTACAGATTCCTCCTGGCTCTCAGAGAAGTCAATTTGATGGAGCTCAGAGGGGTCCTGGCCATTGCTCTCCAAGGGAATGCCCTCTGCACTAGCAGGTCTCTCAGCTACATTTTCATCTGGGAAGGTAAAAATCATGTCATGCATTATGAACTGTGTATGATTCCTAGAGTTTTACCATCACCAAAATTTGCTGTGGCTCCAAGGATAAGCTTAAGGCAGCATGAGTGGGCTAGTGTAACTAACAGGCTGGTTCAGAGGGCTAATGGGATAGGGATAGAGTCAGGCTTACGGTGATTCTGGCTGGGAGAGGAGCTATTGTCAAACCCTGCAAAGGTCTGTGCCCTCCTGAGATGGCTTCCATGGGCCTGGTCCTCCTGGCGACAATCTCTCATCTCAGACATCAGCATGTTCTGCAGGTTCTCCACTGCACACAAGACCAGTAATATCAAGTCAGTAATGGAGATAACCGAATTCGACAATCCACTTTGAGCTAATCCAAATGTATTAGAACATACTGTATTGGATGTGAGTGATTTTCCATATACTAACAAAATAATTGAGAATGCTCTATATGAGATTTACCGGTAGGTTAACTCGAGTCACAATTGGAAACACCATTCTATAGAACAACTGCAGATCAAAACCAATATGATCACACTTGATGGAAGTATCCAGACTTGTGTCAAGTAATATTCACAATTGAATTAGTTCTACAAAGAGGTGGGAATTTCTTCAACAGTCAGCAGATTAAAACAATTGTTTACATGCATTATATGTATTCAACCCAGCTGCATAATGCTTCACCTACCCTCAGTGATGGCTCCTTTGAGCAGAGTCTCCCCCTGCTGGAGGTCGGAGGCATCTCCACGCAGCAGCAGTCTGGTGTGGGACGTCTCCACACCAGTAATAGCCTGGCCATATGCGGCAAAGAGCTGCAGTTTCTCTGTCAGACTCTGTGCTATCTGGGCATCCCTCATCATCAGTTGCTCTGGGAGAAGACCGCCAAACACAGTCGCACACACAACACCCGTCAATCAATACATAGAGATTTCAGCGTTTTGGGAAAATTTGAACATACATGTAACAAGAGGAAAATATTTTAGGAGCGTGGGGCGACATCACAATGGGGTGGGACAGCTCAGCTTTACTATGTGTTCCCATTAGCCTGGCCTAACCTGAAATAATTTTGAGGTTAGGGGGGTGGGGACCGAGCCTGGACGGCAGATCGAGCTGATCCGATTTGATCTCACCAACGTGTCGCCATCCCAGGCCCCTCCCCCGCCCCTCCACTGGTGTGCTACGTCACATCATTTGGAGCGACGCCCACCATGAAAGGTTGACTCCTACATCGAAGCCACCTTGGCTAACAAATTAGTCCAGGCTTTCAGTTTTCTGTGCAACGCAGACGAAAATGAAAGCCTGGGTGTCGAGGCTATGTTGCTACATCACTACTGATATCTGATACAGAAGGTCAAGTTTCAATGTCTTACCCTGGAATTCTTTAAGCTTTGCGGCTCTGGCCATCTGCTCACTGTACAACTCCTCCTCTCCCTCTGGGCAACTGGAACACAGCATTATACCAGTAATGGTTAAGTTTAAGTTTAGCTACTATGTTCATTTTTTTTGTACTTGCATTGCTTACGGTATCCTTGAAACAAACAAAGGTCCCCACTTTCCGTACACTGCCTAACACCTGGCAAAAATGTTACTCTTTATTCAACGTTTTGGTTGCTTAGACCTTTCAAATTTGCAATTTAGGTCTAAGTGACCACAACATGAACAAAGAGCAATGTTTTTGGCAAGCGTTTGACAGTGTGTGGGACCTTTCTTTGTTTTTCAAGGATGCCCTCAATATATGGTCCACTGCCCTATGAACCCGTTGTTTTCTGCTATAATATCAGTGCTATATGATGTATGCTATAATATTTCCGTTGTTTACCTTGTTATTGTTTACAGTGATACAGAGTTTAGAATCAGCTACACAAACGCTATATCGTACAAGAGACAAACCCGAGCAGCCATATGTTGAATATGTCAGAGCGTTCCACGCTCAATTCAGCACCTCAGCAATGTGTTAAAGCAGTGGTTTTCAACCAGTGGTCCGGGGACCACCAGTGGTCTTTGAGAGGGTTCCAGGTAGTCCCAGTTAAATGATGGAAAGTTGATTAACAACATGGAACTCTTTGAGAGCATAAAAATGAGAGATTGAGAGGTTACACTCTCAAGAGTTAAAATATTCATCATCTGAATTAGCCCAAGTCTACACAACTACAGAATGTAATCTTCATTTTGACCTGTATGTTTGACTGTTTTGTTTCCGAAAATCCAGCCTGCAATTGTGGACAAAAGCAAAATAAATCTTTAGTTTTGGGTTTGTGGGGCTAAAATGTCATCAAATGGTGGTCCGTGGCTCAGATTCAGAATAAATAGTGGGCCCTGGTATCAAAAATGTTGAAAACCACCATGTTAAAAGTGTCCATGAGCAAGACAACTAACCTCTCCCCTCTCTGCGGGGAGCAGCACTCAGCTGGGTGAAGCTGAAACTAAAAAGCCCTCTGTCCAGAGCCTACCTCTCAACAGCGTCCCGGATCAGGGTGATCCAGGTGTCACGGTCCGCCTTGGAACTGGTGTGGATCTCATACATCTCCGGCAGCTGTGAGGAGGCACAGATGAGGTACATGCCTTTGTCCTCATGGGCCACCTCCCGCACGATTAGCCTCTGGAGGGAGATCACGGATGGCTTGTTGTCCTACAGCATGCAGGGGAGAAGATCCATGATGACAATGATAACAACAGCCAGGATTCATCGTCTTGAGGCAGATTATATAAAAACCTTGTAAACCAGTAGTTCTTTCCAGATTCTTTAAAAATAGAAGGCGTAAACGCTTGCAGCACTGCACAAATTGACACTATGTAAGCTTGTGCATCTGCTGATCATTGTGTAGAACTCACCACAGTAGCAAATACAAACTTCTGATCTTTTTCTTGCAAGAGCAGAAGCACATCTGTCAGCAGCACAGCATGGATGTCTGTGAGCAGGAGATAGAGACAACATTATCAATGTTTCATAACAAGTGCAGCAGGTTGTTGAACTAATTGATTTAAACAAATGTAAATCTATATTCTACAGTAGTACAACAGTTGTAGATCTGCTATTCTACAAGTGAGGTGACTAATCAATTTGTTGATATATAAAATAAGTCATAAAAGCGCTGAAAAGGTTGAGAGGTTAAGTGTTTATATGTTGACCCTTGGAGGCAGCACACAGTACTGCATAATTCAAAGCTATGAAAAATGCCACCTCAAACATCCTACAGTAAAATATATGTTTTGTGAACAAAGGTTAGCATTTTGATTTATTGAGTCCAACTTGTAAATGATACTTGCAATTACATCAACTTCCATATTGTGGGAATGTTACTCGATCCCTCAGCAACATATATTAAATCACAAAGCCATGACTCGAGGGTTGATTCTGAATAGATTGGGGTCATAACTGTCGATCTGCTAGAGGCGTTCAGTCACAAGCCTCTCTGGTTCCTCCTCAGCCAAGCAGACATGTACAAAACCTATGAGGGAATATGAGGGTTCTCTCAAACTGAGCTGACTTTGTGTTTCAACAACACATTACCAATAGAGTAAAACAATCCTGGCAGTCTCACATCAGCTAACGCTACCCATTAGCGGGTGAACAATCCAACGCTTGATGAATTCTGCCTCATAATGATAGGAAGAGATGGTAAATGGTGAATTTATGTAGCGCCTTTATCAGAGGTGCTTTACAGAGATTTATTCACACACCCATTCATGCCTGATTGGAAAGGAAACCGTGACTGTAACTCTGGGGGAACACGTGATCGAACTAGGAACACTGTTCCATCCAGCTGCCTTACAGGCCACGCTACCCTTAAGCCACTGCTGCCCTGGAGATGACATTGAAGCATCAAAATGTCGCTACACACACTTTGCTATCATAAGTGAAGCCAGTTATTGCTTACAGTAGGTCACTTTTCTGACACTTCGCTCTAAAAAACCAAAAGCCATAAGGACTGTGATGTTGTGCTTTCATGGTCTGTTTTCATTCTAAAAGATCTAGCGGGTTTCTTCTTGCCCTTCAGCTGCACAGGAGGTTTCTGTCCTCTCTGACCCCACCTAAAGCCCAATCTACACCAAAGGGTTGTCACGGGACAAAAACGGTCAACTACAAAGTCTTTGCAACTCAAAAAACGCACACAGTCAGTCAGGGAGGATGTGCCCAGTGCTGCCCACCTTTGTTTTTGCCCGAAGCTGCTTTCCAAATGATGGTGCCCTCGTGCAGCAGGGTCCGAGCTCCCTGGATCAGGTCCTCTCCACGGAAGAGTCTGCCACCCTTCAGCCGACCAAGGGACTTGGGCTCCAGACTGCGGCTGATCACAGACAGCCGCACAGCGTTCTTGTATTCATTGACATAGGAGTCCACCTGGGAGATGGTGTCTCGGATCAAAGCCAAGGCTTTCTCCAGGGACTCGTGTTCCTCTGTGTCAGCTGGAGAGAGGATGGGGAGACATGAGGGTCAAGGTTAAAACAAAAACAAGGAACTACTTAAAATCAATCACTGTATGTATGCCATAATGCAGCAAAAATACATTAACTTTGTTTCATAGAGTAATTAAACACCTAGTGTGCCTATTCGGGCATGTAGGCAAATATTCACTTTGGTTACTTTCTATGAAGAGTTTTGGTGTACAGGATAAAAAAGAAAGGGCTCAAGCAGACCACTGCAGTCCCAGGTCAAGTATAGAGGGTTTAAGTGATTTGTGTTCTCTACATCAAGGGGTAGATGCACAAATTTCAGCTTAAATTGGGAATAAATCCAACACTGCCATGTTTCAGCTGTGTTTCGAATATATAATACACAGAATTATTTTCCTAATGTGGTTTACTTCCTCCTACAGCCCAGTGACAACAAATTACAGCTCTCTCCACACACACACACACACACACACACACACACACACACACACACACACACACACACACACACACACACACACACACACACACAATTATTATTTTAATAATGTCTTTGAATAACCTCCTTCTCCCAAAATGTGTCACTACCGAAACATAAGTCTTTAACCTTCAAATAAAGATACTTATTTTAAAGTATTATATATTTTTTCAATTTCTCCCTGTACAGTCCATTTTTAAAAATTAATGTTGGTGGTTTTACAATTAAATACATTTAAAATGATATTTTAACAATTCCTTATGCTGTATTACTGAGAGTAACCCTATTTTTGGTAGAATGTAGAAAGTTGATATATTCATTTCAGCATTAATGATAGTTGATTACACATTCACATAACCTATCATGATCTGAAAATATTGGTTGTACTTCGGTAGCGACTGCATTTTTTAAAACTGTATTCTTTTTGCATTATATTTTGGTTCCAGTGGTTACACACGGCCAAATCATTATTTCCGTCTCCCAGCCTGGTGGAGATAGTAAAAGGAGGGAGAACTAAAATGCAAGTGACATTTAACATTTATACAGTACTTACCTTCAGTGTTCTGTAAAAGGCGCTCAACTAGGACAGGGTATTTTGTGATGCGTTGAGTCACCAAAAGAAAACAATCGGGGACACCTAGTCTTCTCACAATGGGCGACTGACCAATTCTCTGTAAAATGAAGGAAAAATAACCTTTGTTAGATTCATATTCAGTACATTTTTATATACAAGCTCAGTCACAATGTCGAGTTTGTTCTGTCCACTCCCTCAGTGTTGTTGAGCAATAGCCTGAATCCCCAATTGCTCTCAATATGAAGATTGGTGCCTTGCATGGTTACCACCACCACCACCGGGGTATGAATCGGAGTATTATGGGTGAACGTATTGTTCAATATATGTAAAGTGCTTTGGACATATAGTATATAAAAGCATCATTTACTATTTACAGTCAGTACCCAGTTCGTACTGTAGGAGAATTGCATTTTGTGAACACTGTGGCACACCCTATAAACTGGGCACCAAGTAAAGTGCACTTACTCTTATGAGGTATTGGAACTTCTTGTTGTTCTGGAGCTGTTCTTTGTACAAGGTGATCGCATCACTGTTCTTGCTGCAGAAAAACCCATAACAATCCTTCATGTTCTCTCCACGGTCACCTGAAAACTATTAAAAATATCTGGCTGAAAATGGGATTTGTTTAAAGTTTTAACACACAAACCTAGACCTGCACTCCACGACTTAAGAGACACTTCATAAAGCCTATAGATAGATATGTACCTGTAGGCTGCATGTTTCATGTATGTTTTAATTTACAATCCGGACAATCATAACCAGATTTAAATTACAATTAAATAGACGACTGGCAGATTGTGTATTGTGGCATTTATTACTAAATGAAAACTACTGATGGATAATTGTCGGGCTTTATGTAAACTGAGACACTGGTACTTCTATTACAGCTCTGTATGTCAAAATACATTTGAAAACAGATCAGAATAGCTCAGTTCTCCTAGTGTTGGGTTGATTACAATTGCTGCATGACACTTTAGGAAGGAATTCTGACGACCGAAATGTCAAAGAGATTGCATGACATAACTTATTATTTTTTTTTTACAGAGAACAGGAGATCAGTGCGAGCATGTACAAAAAAAGCATTCGTGTATGTGAGTGGATGATCAATAGAGTGGTCTGAAGAGTGAAGACATTATTTTTTGGGTCAATAAAACGTCAATGTCAAAATCAGACATATCTCAGTTGGACATTCAGAAATGGAATTGTTTTGATGTACGCATGCACTGCCCTCTACTTAAAACAGTAGTTTTTCCAATGCATTTCAGACAATTATTCAACTTGTCATTTCATGGACCAAAACTGAACAGCCATCTCAAAATGATTTATCAACTATCAGGGGATTTCACTCACTTTCACTTACTATGACAGAATAGAAACAAAAGTGAAACGCATATACACACACATTTACTTCCTTTACCAGTGAAACTACCACAGCAATTAGGTAATGTATCTGTTAAAATTATGCCAGTGACACGGCATCATTCCAGTGCCATGAGGACATACAGTAAAACACACCCTATCTGCACTTCCTTTCACACTCGGGGCTTGAATACGCCGGTAGTGAACAGTCGTAGGCTTGGCATATTCTCCCCATGTCCTCTAGGGGAGAAACCCTCACCCTCAAAAATATACTGTATGGTCTCTGTATTGGTGGTCAGAAGTGCTTAGGAATAGCATGTTCTTTCCATACAAACTCTACCTATGTAAAGTCTTTACTCCTCATGCTCTTGTTAAGTAGGCAGAAAAGTATTGGACTCGGACAACAGCCCAGCTGTTATGACTTTAACTCTAGGGTGACCATATTCTCAAAGGAGAAAACCAGGACACCTTAGCGGGGGGGCGGGGGGGTTTCACAAAATATTCAGATATCGAACAGGCGCTACTATCGCCTCAAACAGCTTTTTTGTGTTTTTCTGTGTCAATGTGGGATTTTAGGTCCCTTGCACCACCATTGCAGAGCGAGACATACGTGCCTGCTTTGCAAACAGTGCACAGTGCTTCACTTTTGTCTCGCCCCGGTCTGAATACAGGGAATTTTTTCTGTAACTCGTCTGTAAACGTGCACTTGCGCTTGGGCATGGTAGTGGAGACTGACAACCACGCTGTCTAGTGTCTACTAACTGATTGACGAAGGCTGCCTGCACTGACTCTGCTCAGGGCTGAGGTCATCGTGCGCAGTGTAGTGCCTGTCGATTTACTGGTCCGATGTAAGCAAAGACGTGTCGGAAAGGAACTGAATGAAAGTAATTTTACAAAAACCGGGACATTTCTTCATTTTCTAAAAATAAACCAGGACACCCAGGACAGGACGTGAAATACGGACATGTCCTGGGAAATACGGACGTATGGTCAGCCTATTTAACTCCCTTTATTTCATTTTGTTTATTAATAATAGCGCATCATACACATTACAGATATTTTAGTTGTCACTGAACAATAGTTTCAAGCAGTTGTCATGTTGTGTATATACCTACATTTTTCGATATTCGCAGCACTCTCGTTCAAAACTTTCTGTCTATGCTGTACCCCTGTGGTGTTGTGTTGCAACTCTTTCTATCTTGATGGCTCTGGTTTAAATAACCCCACATTATGTCAGTCACAATGTGGGACAGACGGACAGGGGGCTAAATTTGTAGGACACCTGAAAAGTCTTGGAAATGAGGGACTGCCCCACGCGAAGAGGGACATCTGGTCAACCCTAGCCTAACCAGCCTGGATGTCAACCAATAGTGCTGCAGGTCCCTCTGACTCCCAGACATCAGACACTGCAGTTGTTGTTGTTTTTTACCTTTTTTTTTTTTTACCTTTTTTTTTTTTTTTTTTTTACCTTGCCATATACTGCCATACCTTCCATACATAAAACAGACCTATACATTGCATCACATTGGCTTCCTCACAACCAGAGTTGGGGGTAACGAGTAACGAGTAATATTACTACTTTTTCAGGTAACGAGTAGTGTAACGACACTACCTCCTAGAAAACAGTAATAATATTACAGTTACTTCTACTAATATTACGTTGTTACTTTTGTCATGCTGTTGCGTTCAACAGTATTGCGTTGGTGAAGGGAGATGAACTAATGCCACTTTAGTTTGATCGGAAAAAAATGAGCAGCGTATTTTATTAGGCAGACGTACAAAGACATCTGGTGTCAAAGCTGCGACATTGAAGCTGTTTGTGCAGCATGTTGTCACTATTTATTGTCCCGATCCTCAATAGAAGTCTATGTAGAAGAGCCGCCCTTGGACTGGCCACTTTAAGAGAACGGAGTTGGCGCTATACTGCTCTGCTTTGCGCTTACCTTTGGGAAACTCCGCCAAGATTCTGTTGAGATTCCAATCGAAAAAATCTCAGTCCATTCTCACCCGATTGCAATAATTCCAACTGTGGTCAAAGTATATCCAAGGATATTTTCATTTGCTTATAAGTTATGC
The DNA here is from genome assembly GCA_039105355.1 of Benthosema pterotum. Classification (NCBI taxonomy): domain Eukaryota; kingdom Metazoa; phylum Chordata; class Actinopteri; order Myctophiformes; family Myctophidae; genus Benthosema; species Benthosema pterotum. The sequence goes on from CM076976.1 coordinate 30,025,585, forward strand.
GTTTATAATATGTGTTTATCACACAATAGCTGGGAGAAATGCCACAGTGTTTAAAGCGGCACACTCGTGCGCTGGTTATCTGGGGATTTTCCATACACAGCTGTTTTGAACTAATTACGTGATGCCAGTCTGTTTGACCAGTATCATAAATTAAGCCACTGGAGCGATCTATAAGCCCTCATATACTTTTAATTTTGCATTGAAACATAGTTGACAGGAACTGTAACCAAATAACAATCCTACTGACTGAAATAACAGCCTACTGCAACTATGTAATCTGTAGGCTATGTTAATCATGTGTGGCATATAAATATTAATATATTTTAGTATTTTAGGGTGGGATGTCCGTAGTCGGGTGGTGGGGGGAACAGTCACCCAATTGATGTTTGGCTGATTGGTGACTCTTGTTATTATTCTTCATTCAAAACAATTAGATTCAGCTCTAAAAGAAGCTGACAGAGTGTGTAGTTGTAGCTAATTCCCTTTTTTCAGGGATCAGGGTGCAAAAGTAATATAAAAAAGTAATATGTAATATACTACATATTACTTTTGCATCCAAGTAATAAGTAGTGTAATATTATTACTTTTCTAAAGGGGTAATAAGTAATAAGTAGTGTATTACTTTCCTAAGTAATATTCCCCAACACTGCTCACAACCACTGTAGGGAGTAAAGATTCAGGCTGGAGTGAAAATTGTTCTGCAATGCGATTATTAATTCACAGTAACTACAAGCCTACAGTAACACTTGCTTTGATCCCACCTGTTGCCTCTCCCAGTCCTGTCTAACTGGTTCCTTAACTGAGGATGTTCTTTGTATTAATTTGCAAACCGTAAATGGTCTGGGTGAGATGTTTATATTATGAATTGAAGTACCTGTATGCAAATGCTTCGCAAGCTAACTGATGACATGACTTGAGTCATTAATGAACACCAGGTAATAACTGAACATGGTATGATATTCATAGAAATGTATATGTATAGGTCCATTCCAAAAAAATAGAATATCAAGGAAAAGTTGGTTTATTTCCACAATTCCATTCAAAATCCCGAACTTTCATTAATTATAGATCCAGTGCTCACATTGTAAATGATTTCAAGTATTTATTTGTTTATTTTTACACAATTTTGGCTTCCAGCTCATGAAACCCACCAAATCAGGATTTCAAAAAATTAGAATATTTTATGAGACAACTAAAAAAATGTGTTTTAAACAAAAAAAATGTTGACTATCTGAAAAGTATATTAATGTATGCAGTTAATACTTGGTCTGGGCTTTTTTAGAACAAATTATTTCATTAATGGGGCGTGGCATGGAGGTGATCAACCTGTGGCACTGTTGAGGTGTTATCGAAGCCCAGTTTTGCTTCAATAACAGCCATGAATGGATTTGTATTGTTCAGTCTTATGTCTCACACCTTCCTCTTGACAATACAACCCAGATTCTCTGTTGGGTTAAAGTCAGGACAGTTATTACTGCGCTTAACTGACCTGCCAACTGTCCTGACTTTAACCCAACAGAGAATCTGAGTTGTATTGTCAAGAGGAAGGTGTGAGACATAAGATTGAACAATACAAATTCATTTATGGCTGTTATTGAAGCAAAACTGGGCTTCCATAACACCTCAACAGTGCCACAGGTTGATCACCTCCATGCCACGCCCCATTAATGAAATATTTTTTATAAAGTAGCCCAGACCAAGTATTAACTGCATACATTAATATACTTTTCAGATAGTCAACATTTCTTGTTTAAAACACATTTTTTTTAGTTGTCTCATAGAATATTCTAATTTTTTGAAATCCTGATTTGGTGGGTTTTATGAGCTGGAAGCCAAAATTGTGTAAAAATAAACAAATAAATACTTGAAATCATTTACAATGTGAGCACTGGATCTATAATTAATGAAAGTTTGGGATTTTGAATGTAATTGTGAAAATAAAACAACTTTTCCTTGATATTCTAATTTTCATAGAAATGTATATGTATTTGAATGTGTTGTGAATTAACATTCAGAACGCCACATCACACGATAACCAGTGGTGACACAGGTTGGGTTATATTGATAGTTTGGTTGATGGTTTCATAATAAAATGTCTCTTTTTTCCTCTTTTGAAACTCAACATGTTGACATTCCTTGTCGTACCTGAGAGATGAGTATATCTGCCAGCTGTGTGATCTGGTAGTTATTTGCAGAGTCTTGCTCCTGGGCTTCAGTGAGCCGCTGCTTGAGGCAGGACAGAAAGTGCTGGTGGAGTGCGAGCAGATGCTCCACCACCGGAAAGAGTCGCTCGAGCTTGTCCTTGTCCATCTGCAGGGACTCCTTCATCTCATACATGTAGACGTAGAACAGGATCTTGAGGGTCCGCACGTGGTGCATCTCCGTCTGAATCATCTCTGGGGGAATCAGAGGGAGAATACAGCATATTCTTGTCAGGACGGCTTTTTTCAAATAATGGCAACCCGGCTGTTTGTGTGTGTCTAAATAAACGCTTGCAGGACACAGCCAAAGATATCAAGAGATACCTGCCAGCAAACTGGTGTTCTAGGAACCAACACATCGGCACCAGTCACAAGGACCTCCCATATTATTATGTGGATGGGCTCAAGAAAGATGCAGGAGTGCAGAATACCAGTGAGCTGGCCGGATGTATGGAGATTCCGTGTTTACTGGGAGCAACAATGAAAGTTTCGTCTGAGGACGACCTAGAGAGAGCACCCCGTGAATTCTAGATTCCTTTTGTGTTTTGGTGCAGTTGAGCCCCGAATTAAAGTGCTCCAGCTGAATAGCCTGGTGGCCAACAGTGGCAGACCATGCTATTACTGCACATGAACAGTATCATACATGCACATAACTCACAACTACTCCCCTCCCCCCAGGGCACTGCGCTAGACACAAATGTGTTCCCATTCAACTTGATCGGTTAAGACATGACTTAAAAAGCTTCAGCTGCAACTCAGCTGTCATGGAGGTCATTGTTAGAGTATAGGTGTGGTTGTCCCAAGTGTCTGTCTGAGGTCATGGAGTCATTATCCATCACCAGGATAACAGGTACTGCCAATTCTGCTGTTTACCATGCAGTTATTATGCACTTTACTAGAATAGTTGCTCTAATCCTCTTCCTTTTTACTTTGTGGGAACACTTAGCCAAGTGGCTGTTTAACAACTGCCACAATGAGAGGGAGAGACAAACACTACTCCTTGCATTGTATAACTTGCTGTTAGTAGCCAGGGTTCTTCGCTGCTGTTCCAATAGAAATATTAAATAGTATATCAATAGCAAAAGCCCATAGTACGTGTATGTCCTCATTGGCATGAGTCTATGTGGTTAGAGTGTCCGCCCTGAGACTGGGAGGTCGGGGCTCGATTCCCAGCTGGGTCATGCCAAAGACACTAAAAATGGGACCCAATGCTTCCCTGCTTCTCCACTCACCATCAAGGGGTGTATTGGGGGTAGGTCCCTGTCACATACTGTACTAGCGTCATGTCCATGGGGTGTACTTGTACATCAAGCTTCCTCACGCTACAGAGACAGGACCTATATGGCATCAATGGCTCAGCTGGACTTCATGACATCCTGGCCTGGCCTGGCCTTACTTCCCCAAGGGCTATACAGCTGCCGACCAATCAGTGTGGCATGATGCCACACCATCCCTCCTGGCTATGGGACTGAAAGGGTCAGATATAAATAATGACATAGTGTCATAAAAACATCAACACTACAGTTACAAGTCATAAATACATTATGGGGTTGTCTTCTCCAGTTGGTGAGAGTTGAACGATAGAAAGGAACAAAGGAACCAAAACACAGAGCGATGTGGTCCATAATGCATGTGATGCAGACTCACATTGTAGTACTCTAAAGACCATAATTATCTTCCTTTTGTCTTGGCGTCAGTCTCAAATCATCTGGTAACCACAGCACTATAATTCTGTGAGGACCGCTTTCAACAAAGTGTTTTAATTGCACATTGGAGCTGTATTTCAAGTGCAATATTTTAGCATTTAACACATAATGTTGTGCGACATGACCATTTTCTCCTGCAGATACTTTCACACAAACAAGATTTCCGTCCGAAAGCAATAATTTGCCGTAGCATAACAGAGGTGTGTACCTACCATAGATGACATCCTGTCTTTTCACAGCTTGTTTGTCCAGGGCTTTGAGGTAGTTCTGGTCTACAGCCACACTCCAGGAGTCTGCCTCCAAGTACTCAGCATCCGCCTCCAGGTCTTCGCACAACGCTGAATATCGGGCATCTGGATAACAGGTGATGATAATGTGATTTCCTGATTAATTTCAACATTCGTCTTATTGTCTTGCAACTTGCATCATAGTAACTAACACAATGCCAGGTAAAAGCATAAGACAACAAAAGAAAAAAAGTATGAAATCTAAAATGCCCCCTTGTTTTTGTCCATGTATGTACACGTGTTAGGTTTCATCGAAAGCATGGGATCATGTTCTTGTGCTTTACGAGCACATGTACCCTGATTCATGATTCTTTACCACTTCTCATACGTGGTACTGGTTTCACTATTTGAATTTAACAGCTACAAATATTTTTAAAATAATATATCTACAGGCACATAGCTTGTAGATCTGTTATTTCTTTCTTAACTAATAGAATACATAGAAACAGTTTGGCTGTTGGTCAAGTGGTGAACAACAAAGTTCAAATGTGTAGCAAGTAGCAACACATTCTATTTGAATAAAGTTATATTATTTTCATAATATTAAACAGTGTATATCTTATTTTCGCATACACGTTCTCAAAATAATATTGTGAGAGCACCGTTTTCTAATCATTTTTTGAAAAACATAGCATTTTAATGCTACGTTTTTTAAAAATGATTAGAAAACTTTTTGACAAAACATTGGCAACTAAGAACTCTCCACAATTAGGACTAAAGCTCCAAATCCAGCAGTCTGGCTCTAGCCAAAAGCACTTAAGCTAGTGTAATCAAGCAGGGATTGTGTAGCTCAGGGTTGACAGGCTGTTATGATAAGAGGTACAGCAGGGACCTTTCAACAGGCCCTCATCCAGGATCATTATTACATACAGAAGGCCAACTGACCTTCCAGGTTGATGGACTCAGCCGTGGAGGGGGCCAGGGACGCAGAGTCGTCAAATAATTTGAATCGCAAGGCATCGGTCTCATCCATCTGTGCGGAGACGGAATCTTGAAAATATGTGGTAAAGATAAGGGTTGATGGTTAGTGAGCGATGTCAGATGAAGGGGATGGCATGCGAGCATCCATGCACGTGCATGGACTTTTACCCCAAACACTCAACTAACATACATACAGTAGTATGTACAGTGCAACAAAAATATTTATAAACAGTACAGCTACAGTCTACACAGGTCTAGATTTAAAGGGATATCACTGCTTCCTCATACATTATAATGTTTTCTTAAGTTTGAGGATGCGATTTCCCTTTTGTTTACTTTTTTAATAGATTTTTTTAGATATATTATATTTATTTGAAAGTGAAATATCAAACCTGGAACTAGCTCTCAAGGTTGACTTTGTCTATGCAAATGGATTATTGCAGCACTGGAAAGGCCATTGGAGGTTTGGGGAGCAACACTCTCCCTAGAACTGAAAAACAAACAAACAAAAAAAACATATTAAGGGTCAGAATTAAGTAATGGTGAAACAGTATATGTGGCAATAATAGCTCCACATTAAAACTAAGATGACTTCCATATAAATTAAGTGCATGCAAAGACGAGAATCACGTCAATGAGCGCGCCCCAGTGCAACGCAAACGGGATGAACCGAGGGCAATTGTATAAATTCAAGTCTGAACGCAGCTTTTAGAATTGTGCCTAAAAATGGGATGACAATGGGGTGGTCATAAAAATAAGGTTTGATTACTCAAACCTGCTTGTTTGGGTGAATCGTTGAGCACACTTGGCTGTGTAAGTGGGTGGGAAGCTGGCAGGGGGTTGTGCTCTTTGTCACTGCACTACTGATTCCTAAAGGATGGTTTGGGAGACCGTGGCGTCCAAAGCGGACATAGAAATAGTCCTCGTTGAGCATGAACATAATAAATTGTAGCCCTTAAGTTGTTTTTGCATTGTTTGTATTTGTCACAACTTGGTGGGAGTGCCATTAATATGGGGCTGGGAGAAGAGGTTAAGGTCTTGCTCAGGGGAACTTTAGCTTAAAGTTGGTCTGACACCTTCTGATTACCACATGAACTCTCTAACCATGTCAAAGTACCAAATGAAGGATTTTTCTTTTGTGTTGGCAGTTTTGAAGTCAGTGACACTCCAGAAACAGATACTTGAGGTTCTAACCACATTGTACTCATAATTAGTCATTTCAGCACATCTAGATCATATTTATGAGACGATGTTTACAGGAATGTTAAACTCACCGTCGCTTTGCTGCCAACAACCCTGACTGCTTTATGGTGCTCACTCAAAGTCCCTTCAGACAGTGAAGTTTCTGCATATCAGGAGAAAATACCAGATGAGAGTGTGCTTGTCACAGTGCTGAATCCCAACAAAAGGCTTGTTTCAAAACTAATCTGTCCCCGTGGAGAGAGAACTGGTTTGGCAGACTGTGACAGCACAGCTCAAGTCTGACCTGCTCTAAGGCAAAGACACATGACAGAGAGGTTGCCTGGAGGAAGCAAAACATGGCGAAAATAACACAGATAAACGTTCTATGCTAACCATTGCTAGGGGCTAATTGGTTTAGATCATGTTGTGCTCAGGTGGCCAACAGGGCGTGCCTGTGTGGCAGTAGTGCAGTGGTACATGTTTCATGTCATGGGAACCCTTTCTTTTGTCTTTTCCCCAAGATACCTTTGTCAGGTGGAAGTACATGACAAGAATTACAGTATTTAAACTGAGCTTTGAACATTTCCTGTGTTGAGCAATAATTTTTTTTCCTAAGCTAACATTTACAAAAAGTAGTAGAAATGAAAATGGCTTACCTGTTTAATGAAATGGCTTTCCTGTTTTATTCCTCTGACTCTTTTCAACTTTTCTTGAACATCTTCATGGCACTGGAGAAATATATACCGGTATATATATTAATAATAGTAAATAAACAAGCAGAAAATAGTAAATAATCAAGTGTAATATATGCCAAAGGCAAAGAGAATGCCATTGAGGCTAAAGAGGAAAGCTGTTTAATTAGCAACCAAAAATAACTGTGGTGTCAAATCCAACCAAGAGTCCAGATCAAACAGCATAGCTTTCAGTTACTTGTGCGTGCGTGTGTCTGGCTGCCTGTGCATGCGTGTTTTGGCAGGCTCTTGTGCTGAACCTCAACCTACTGTATCTTCTGTTGTGTACACAATGCATGCCAACCTAATATCAGCAGCTATTGATTCTAATGTACACTGAGCATTGTCAGCCAAGCATTGACTCTGAATAATCCTACAGAAGCAAACACCCATTCCGCTCTGTGGGATGATCATATTAAACAAATACACGTGGACATTACCTGAGGAGATAGTACTAGCATATGGGAGGCCGACGTTGTAAAATTGGGTAGGTTAATCCAAAACACGTAGCAAAGCCCATTATGGCTTTGACAAAATGTGTGCCTGCATGTGAAAAGGAATTAGTTTCAAATTGGTTTCATGCAGGATAATTACAGACAGAGGACTGGGCTTAGGACTTAAAGTACTTGTGTAGCAGTGTATTATTATGTTAAAGCTAAAAAGCCCATGTTGAAAGACAAGACACGCCCAACACACACATTACTGTTTGACCAAAGAAGCTATGAAAATGTCACATAGCCCAACACGTGCGTGAATGCGTGCGTGTACTGTACACAACGCGCGCACGCGCACGCGCACACGCACACGCACACACACACACACACACACACACACACACACACACACACACACACACACACACACACACACACACACACACACACTCTCCAGTCTCGATATGTTGTTTAACTTTGTAAACATCAAGTCACTTAATTCAGAGGCTGTTTCAGGTTTGAACATTGCATTCACCCGTTTTACAGGATGAATGCACACATATTGGATGGGGAGGGTCTCTTAAAGTAAGCCCATATATAGAGGTTCCTTCCTATTGCTGTATTAAAGTAAGAAGAGGTCAGGTGTCGTGGTACTTTATACTATATTGTATTTGTGGCTCCGCCCCGTGTCTGGACTCCGGAGTTGTCAGCCACACCTCGACTGATTCACCCAAACAACCCTGGCTGGGAGTGGAAAGGCTCAGCACTCAGCAGCAACATGAAATACGGGTGCAATGCTAGACAAAACAAGACCAGCAAGTCTGTCAGGTAAACCATCCTACCGAGGGCTGAAAAGCAGAGGGGCTTTCGCTTAGGACACCGCAGGAGCTAATAAATCACTTGTACACTACAACATGCGCCTGTTGGTTTATGGAGCAAAAATCAACCTGCATTCCTGAATCCATTTGGATCATTTTGTACACTTGCAGCCGTCCAGCACCATCATTCCTATATTTCTATTCTAACTGGTTTGGGCAGTAAATGATGCCTCACCACAATGTCCAATAATGTTCAAAAAGCTTACAGTGGTTTGAATAGATTTGCTTTTTGCAACAAATAATTATCCACACTTTCCTTTCTCCCTCATCTGTGTATATCTTATATTTTCTTCCAGATTCTTCCCATATTCCTTGTATGTGAAACAACCCGGCCGAATAAAGACATTCTGAAAAAAAAAAGAAACAGATTTCATGTGTTGAGTGACATCAGAAGGAATCCATAGTCACTTTTTTGTTGTTATTATTGTTTGGAACTGCACCTCAAAAATAAAACCTCAACACAGAAGTTGCAGACTAATATCTACGCAGTCATATTAGTCTTGTCCTGCCAGGCTATATACATACATACATCTTATTACAAAATTCCAGTTTTAAAAAGGAGGAAAAAAATCTGCAGCTTTGCTTCCTCCTCGGTCTACTGGCAGTCTACAAGACATTGTAGGCACTCTACAAGACATTTGGACACTAATCATTCCAGTGGTTTATGACATTAGGCCCAGGCACACTCCTCCACACACACACGTGCGTGCGTGTTTGTGTGTGTACCCCTACAGTACATCATTTTAAATGAAATAACTAGCCATGCTTCACATGACGCTCAACAGTCATGTTTCAGGGAAACAACGCAAACAAGAAATAACGCAAACTCCTGGAAAGCCCTAAACGATTAATTGCCGTGAAACTAACCTTTAGCTTGAGGACATCATAAAAGCTAACCAATACAAAACAGTCAGTGCTCCGTGTTATTCTCAGGCAGCCATATCTTGTGACTGATGATTGTACTGCAGATGTTATCCCCACACTGCTGTCTGTAGAAATAATCCTTCACACTAGCACTACCATGACAGCTCCTAGACTAGTAGCCTTGACAGCCAGTTTACTCATTAACTGAATCATAGCCTACTGTACCATGCACTCTCACAATGTATGTGTGTGTGTGTGTGTGTGTGTGTGTGTGTGTGTGTGTGTGTGTGTGTGTGTGTGTGTGTGTGTGTGTGTGTGTGTGTGTGTGTGTGTGTGTGTGTGGTGTGTGTGTAGCAATGTGAGAGCCACAATTCAGCAGTCCCTAATTATAAGCATGTGACCTGCTGATGGGCGGGTGGGAGAGTTCTGGGGGGCGTGGGAGAAAAATAAACATAATAATGGTATTAGAGCATCCCCCCAATTTGGACACACACACACACACACACACACACACACACACACACACACACACACACACACACACACACACACACACACACACACACACACACACACACACACACACACACACCAAATGAAGGAGGATACAATTCTATTCTATTAAAATAGTTTGGTAAATAAAAAGTATGGCATGCGTGTACGCCAGGCGTGCCAGACGTGTCAGGCATTTTTAACTGCAATTCCTTAAACCACACCTCTCCGATAACCTTTTAGATGATATAGTAGGTAACATTTACCATGTGTGTAGCATGTTGAAAGTCCTCCTTGCTACATGTTGGGAGAATGTGTGGAATGCCAAGGTGCACAGTGAGAGAGCACTGACCTGGATTCTTACCTATTGAAACGAGCACTACAAGTGTCAAATTAAATCATTATCAACAGGCAGGAGGCTATAGGGTTTCTTCTGGCCAACGACCCAGTAATACAGTAGACCAGATTCCTCAGGGCTTTGTTTGAATTAATAAGTTAGCAGCCGAAGTTATCCAACTGAAACGTGGGTGGAGATGAAGTCGGCGTGGTCTTCTGATGATAGTGTAAAACTTACGTAGGTTTCTTTTCCAAAAAACAAAAGCCACAACTAGTATGCAGTTTGTTTTAATGTTTGAAGTGGGTGGGGAAAACATGGCAGAACAGACTTAATTCACGTAAAGCGATTGATCGAACCGTGACGCTCATTCAATATTATATCATGTATCATTTCAATTAACCCATTCTACTCCATGTATCACATTGCATACATGTTAAACGTGCCTGTCTTCTCTTATCGTCCCAGGGGCGAACGCGAGCAACAGCAAAGTTACAAATGTCTTCTTACCTATCGTTGAGCACACAGCGTAGAAGAGTAAACAAGTGTAGAACTCTTAAGCCAGTCTCAGGTATGACAATATTTATAGTACTAAATTTTCCATTCCACACACACTATTTTTACTCTGTCTAGAGTTCCATGTGATGCTTCTGAGGGGAACAAGTGCACACACATAAGCTCAGCAATCAGACAGACCTACCAGACCAGACCAGCCCAGCCTCCAACACAACGTCTCTCCTTCCGTCTAGAATCAGAGAACTCAAGAAAGCAGCAACTGGTTGGGTTGTTGTTACACCGAAATCGGCGTCCTATCGAATTCTATGACTCCAGATGACGCCCTGGCAATGCTTTTGCCAGTTTGCAGACAGTCACTTGCGCAGAACTGGCAACTAATGGCAATAATACGGAGCCCCTAATAGATAGACGAGTAAATTAAAACCCAAAGGTTTCTCGTGCGCACGAGAAACTTTCTCGTGCGCACGAGAAAGTTTTGGGTTTTAATTTACTCGTCTATGTCCTATTAGGGGCTCCGTCCGTACTATAAATGACTATAATAATGCTTCCTTGTTCGATATTATTAGCCATACGACTCATGAAATGATAATAACGTCAGAGTGCTTACCTGCCTCAGACGCAGACGCAGTCTATGATCCCATACCATGTCATTGTCTACAGCATAAGCATTACTTTAGTTTGTTCAACAGTGACCTCTTGTGATTGAAGAAATACTAACACAAGGAAACCATAAGGCTTTGGGCCTATGTATTGAAATAAATTGTCATTTGTGTATTGTATACATCCTGCCTTTTTGAACATTCGAAAGGAGATGATTAAAACGTTTGGATGCATATGGGGAAATTCTAGTACAATACGATTCTATTCAGCATCACCTGACTTACATGTTTTTGAAATGTTTAAAGTAGGGTTTTCCTTTCAACCCATAATAGGCCTACTTAGAGGAGTGCTTGAAGGATGCTCAGAGATGTGTCTTCCAAAGAGTAAAACTTGTTGCTCAAATAACACACTACTTAGGCTTATTAGTTTAATAATGATGATATTTGGCAATAAAAAACAAACTATTTATTTTGTAGCAGTAATGCAAAAAAGAAAAAAAAAAAAAAAGAAAAAAAAAAGAAAAAGAAAATCGCAGATAGAAGAATTGACCTACTTAGTCAACATATTTTCTAGGCATCTCTAGGGGCCAAAAATGCAGAGGGACCTTTTGTTCATCATGTTCATTATAAGATGTAGTCCAGCGTCTAAGACATATTTTGGTACCCCCTAGTAAAAAAAAAAATCTATATTTTGTCATATTTTGGAACAAATCCTATTGGATTTCCAATAGGATTCCTATAAAATCCTATAGGATCTTATCAAATCTTATAGGAATCCTATGGGATTTTCTTATAGGATTTGGGGGGACATCCTATAGGATTCTATTGGAATCCTATTGGATTCCTATTGGAAATCTAATAGGATTGTTCCAAAATTTGATAGGACTTTTCTATTGGAATCCTATGGACTTTTTGACTAGGGCCACCTAAGCCAAGTAGCCAACCATATATTATTCATATATTATTTTGTATTTTTGTATTCACACATATCTCTAGGTCATATTTTATGATGACTACCAGAGATGTCCGATATTGCCTTTTTTTTTTTTAAATCCGATATCTGATACCCCGATATTGTCCAACTGTTAATTTCAGATAGCCTATCGATATCAACCGATACAGATACTATATGAGGGCTTTTGTGGTGGACGAAAAATAAATAAAGGGAGTATTCAGTAATTTGGGTGATTTGGAAAAACCAAACAGCACGTGCACCAAGGCCTGCCACCACTCGATCATAATTGCAGGAAGGTCCCCCATATATTTTTCCCTGATTGTTTGGCTCTATACTGTACATAACTGTAAATGGTGTTTTACTGATTTTTCATGCAAAAATATAAAGATTTTACAGTCACCTTAGGTAATATCGATTTATGAAAACATCAGTGTTAACCACCAATGATATGCAGTGAATAGACCGAAATTGTGCCAGCTTAGGAGCATTGAAGGACCAATTCTATGCAGATAAGGTTTTTAAAGGGTGAAATGCTCCTTTTTACGGCAATTATTTTTGTGGGCAAGTGGAACAGCCGCCCCAGGACTCGCCCCCATGTATTTCACAGAACACTCGCCCCGCCCTCAGTGGGGTAACATTCATCCTGCTTGGTATAATGCTTGCCCCCAGTATGGCTCCACACACTGCACTTGGCATCTACCGGTACCACTTGGCCTGCTTGGTGAAAACAGACTACAGCCACTTATACAACTGTATTACATTAGGTACTGCAGTACGTAGTTACAGTTACAGCTACAAAAAAATCTGTTACAGAAGCACATATGAAGCAGACTTGATCCATATGAAACCGACTAGCCAAACAGCAAAATTAGTGTCAGGGCTGAGGTTGAGTACCTGTTTGATTGCTAAGAGGCTCAAGCTCAGGGCCCTCCCCAAAATAGGGGTAACAGTGAATAACACTGTTATTTACAAGGGACCTATTCATTTTGTGTCAATAAAATCACCCCAAAAGTCCCAAACCATCAAGATATGGTACATTACTGCAGGTGTTTCCATTTATTTGGCTTAGTTATTTGGGCTGTTTATTGTTTTCAAGCAATCCCCTGTTGTAAATCCTGCTGAAATGCAGGTGGATATCGCGGGCCGAAATGTCCTAATTGATGTGTGTGTGTGTGTGAAGACACTATGCACTGCGTTGGGAAGAAAAATCCTCCAGTGTAGCGGGGGCCCTTTGGCTGGTGGCGGCCCAGGGGCCCATAATTTCTAGATCCGTCTATTACTGGGACGTGTGGTATTTGTGTGGTATACAGGACTTTGTCTGGCTTCCTTGAGTCATTCTGCTAGTTCCCCAATTTGGACAATTCTTTTTGCCGAAATGCCCAGTCAAGACGGAGGCACTACGGAGCTTTTAAACATCTAGTTTCTGTGTTTGTGCTAAGGAACTCTTGCCTTTATCTTAAAAGCACCGAAACAACCTCACATACCTGTTAAGGTTATAAGCCAACCAACCACATACCTCAAAACATTACCAATGATGACCAACAGGTGGCACTTTCATGCCATAGATAGAACATATCCACAAATGTGGATCCAGTGACTGAATCTACCATCATTTCATCATCATAGTGCTGCAAAAAGATGACATTATACATGTGCTGTAAGATGAGTTGATAAGAAATAAGAATCCTGCCACTTCATGAATGCACCTTGCTGCTTTATTTACAGCTCAATTTGATTTGATCTTGATATTAGGGGCAGACATCTGAAGCTAAAGACGCCAACACGTTTCACCTGTGCATCCAATAGCAAAAAAGGACCAAGTGCAGTTGGTTGATCGAGAGTCCAAAAATGATAATTAGTATGATTTTCTGGATTAGAAAAGAAAAAACAAAATTAAACATAAGAGACTAAACATGTAAAAACCTTTTCTATGACCTGAAATACCTCATAAATGACATGTCAACTATGTACAAAAAACATCAATAATATATTTATATATATTTATAATCTTCTATACCCACTAAAATATACAGTACCAAAGAAGCAGCTATTGGTCAATCTGAGGAACTCGTTTTGTCAAAAATGCTTTTGAAAACAGTTTAAATATCCTTCAGCTGTAAATATGAAAACTCAGGGGAAGGGGGCAAAAGAAAGAGGGGGGGAGCATACATAACCCAACATAAATGTGTTTTAATCCGTGTGCCGTTTTGGAATACTGCAGAGTGTGAGGAGGCAGGTCACGTCCAACCTGCTCCAGTGAATAAACAGTTTGTTCAGCGATGGACCGTCTCAGACCATCCAACAGAGTTCACAAGCTTCGACGCTTGATAAAAAGTCTTCTTGTGTTGTTGTTGTTGACATCGTGAGTACAAAGTTTCAGACATAAATCCCATGACAGCTGATGTAGGCCACAGACAAAATAGAAGGGCACTTTTTTTTCCTTTTTCAAACCCCAGGATGGGGTAACGTCACTTGATAGGGGCTGGGGAGGAGGAGGGGGGGTGGGAGGCTAAAGAGTCAGAAAAGCGACCATGAGTTTTAGCAGCCTTCTTGTTTGTCAAAAAAGAGTTTTTGTTTCACAGTTGATTCCATCATCCGCCCAGTCTAGCACAAACTTGGCAATATATAAAAAAATACTACAATCGTGGACAAAAGAGAAGCAGATAGTTCATCTTTAAATACAAAAAAAAGAAAAAATACGAAAAAAGTATCACCGGGTTGTCCATGGTTGGACAATACAGTAGCGTATTGGTTTAGTGTGTGGCATCTGAGAAAAAAAAACGTCCTGAGATATGCTTCGAGGGGCCTCTGAAGAGTGTGATGAGTGAGATCTGTATAAAATTACGGAAAACAAAACAAAACAAAAAAAACATATACATATATATTTATATCTATAGCATCTGTGTGTTGGTGTTGGAGATGAGGTGGTGTGTGGGTGTGTGTGTGCTTGTGTGTTTGTGTGTGTGTGTGTGTATGTTGCTAGCATAGTATGTTACGATGGACTGGGCCGCGGTAGGGCCAGTATTCGTCCGTTAGTCTTTCCCCCGTTCATGTGTGTGTAGGGGATGTGATGCTCCTCGTAGCTGCCCCGCAGGCCCACGGAGGAGCCCTCGTCCCGGTCCGAGCACTGCTCCCGTTGTGAGTACGACGAGGGGTCCAGCGGGATGCTCTCCATGTTCTCCATGTCCAGGTCGAAGTCCTCGCTCTCGGGGGGCTTGTTCTCCTCGCTGTAGAAGAAGGACACGTCCTGGAAGGACGGGTGCAGGTCCTCGCGGAGCATCTCGATGATCTCCTGGAACATGGGCCGCGTCTTGGGGTTGTACTGCCAGCACATCTGCATCAGGCTGTGTCTGTGGGGAGAGGGAGAAGGGGGTTGTTGGGGTTTATCGTGCAGAAATGTCTTGAAGCTTGGTTGTTTCAAGCTTGATGTATACTCGCATGATAATGTCCCACACCATACAATTCTCAAGCACAAAGTAAACCCAATGAGTTGCATGCATCGCTTGTAGATCGCTTGTGTCCCAAAATATAGACGTACAGATGTATCGCAAAATATAAACGTAGGCCTGCTGCAGCTGTCAATTATCTTCTTCAATTGCTTTGATTAGTCAATGATGAACAAATTGATTAGCAAAATAAGCCCTATATAATTGGTTAATTTCTTAATCGATTTGTTGATATTGATTAATCAAAGCATTTCACACAAATGTGTAAACTAGTTACAATAATGTAATGTACGCACCTTGCATGCTGTACTGAGGAATTTTATGTTTAAAGGTAGGGGAAGTGATTTCACTTTTGTCAGATATCACCCAAAAAATATTTTTTTTCTGTTAAAATGCTCTATTATAAGGTGTGGAAACCACATATGGAGTTTCCCCCTCCCCCACGTTAGCAGAGGAGCTAATCAGAGTTCCCCAGGTCACCACAATTCTCCTCCAATCAGGAGAGAGCAGCAGGTTCACATAGTGTAGCTACTTTTGGGGGCCCCTAGTGCACCAGGCTGGTACTACACCATGAATTTCAAATCACTTCCCCTACCTTTAAATTCATGTGTACACTTAAGAGATCTAAGAATGTATTAATTAGGACCTTAACTGAGATCACCTAGAGTGATGCAATCTTCTCCTCATGCTTCTGGAAACACCGGGGGCACTGGAGGTTTATATGTTTTTAATAGATATGGCCTCCTTGTGGAGAAAATAGTTATAACGGCTATCTTTGTGTTTCTTATTGTGTGTCTCTTATTGTGATTGTATTTGTATATGGATCACTGTATGGAATAAAAAGTTTCATTCATTCAATAATAATGATTTTATCAGGAGTGTATCAGCTGTATCAGACATAACATGGTTTACAGTAATGATATCAGCCAAGGCAAACTAAACACACTATTTTGTGTACTCACAGTCGGTCCGCACAGTTGTCCGGCCGGTCCAGGTAACCTCCGTCCATAACAAACTTGAGGACTTGCTCATTGGAGAGACCCTGGTAGGGCTGCTCTGCCAGCGTACTGATCTCCCACAGCACCACCCCAAATGACCTAGCACGCGCACACACACACACACACACACACACACACACACACACACACACACACACACACACACACACACACACACACACACACACACACACACACACACACACACACACACACACACACACACACACACACACACACACACACACACACACACACACACACACACACACACACACACACACACACACACACACACACGTGTCATTTTATGAATGTCACTTTTACAATTCTTTGATATTTCCCTAAAGCTGACCAATAGCTGAACTAAAAGCAAATATGTCTACTTATCAAACTCTAGAAAGCGAAGGGTGCACGCACATCCACAGATTTCAACGGGTGCTGGATCTAACGTAGTAACATGAAGTAGAGAGAACAGATCCGCACACCGTTCTAAAAGCTCCAAACATTTTATTCACAACAGAGCGGTAAAAAAATATACAATATTTCGCTGAGGTGGCCTTCGTCAGGTATACTCAGTATAACTGACGAAGGCCACCTCAGGCCGAAACGTTGTATATTTACAACTGTTGTGAATAAAATGTTTGGAGCTTTTAAAACAGTGTGCGGATCTGTTGTCTCTACTACTTATTAAACTCTACCATACTTGTTGGGACCATTAGGAGAAAATGGTATGGGGGCGGCTTCATCGCCCGTGATGAAGCCGCACCCATACCATTTTTAGTTACAGGACTATTATTAGGCAAGTAAGCACCAATAATAACAGCAGTTGTTGTTGAAGTTGCAACAGACAAGCAGCATGCATAAAGCTAAAGGTCTGACTCAGAGAGTTTTCTGTTTGGAATGATAAAATGCTGTTGGTTTAGTGGTACGACAATTGAAGTTAGTAGCATAGTGTTTCAAATAATTTTAATTATAAGCACTTTAATTTGAAATATCTTTGAAATTTGGGTTGTTTGCATGCTATCATGTTTGGTGGGGCAGTCAGGGCATTTAGGGGGGCATTACCCCATGCCGAGATCCGCCCCTGATTCTACTCCTGTAAAATGAGAGATAGAGAGAGAGAGAGAGAGAGAGAGACAGAAAGTACTGACCAGCAGTCTGAGTGTGCAGTGAAGACTCCATCCTTTAAGGACTCCGGTGCCATCCACCTGACAGGCAGCAGACCCTTCCCTCCTTTACGATAGTAATCAGTCTCGTAGATATCTCTGGTCATACCAAAGTCTGTGTGCAGGAACAGAATGCATACATTACAACACAGCTGGTTCACTGTTACCATTCACCCTAGCTGACTGTGTTTGCCTCGTCTCCTCCATATTGTGCATGTACAGTATACAGTACATTGTGCCCTTCATTTCAGTACTATGGTTATAATTGTCTAGTTACTCCATTGCATATTTGTAGCAGTAATTTCATATAAACTTTAATTTGAATCTTAACATCTTAAGATCAGTGGTTTTCAACCTTTGTGATACCAGGGACCACTATTTATTCAGAATTTGAGACACAGAACCAACATTCAACATGACATTTTCACCCCACAGACCCCAAAACTAAATATTTATTTTCCTTTTGTCCACAATTCCTTAGCCTGAATCTGGGAAAAAAAACAGTAAAACATACAGATCAAAATGACCATTATAATCTTCTACATTCTCTAGTTGTGTAGACTTGGGCTAATTCACAGGGATGAATATTTTAACTCTTGAGAGCGGTAAAATGAAACCAAATGGACCCACAAGGGTCCATTTGGTTTCATTTTTCACATTTACGCTGTCAAGAGTTACATCTGGGTAGCCAACTTTCCATCATTTAGCTGGGGACCACCTGGAACCCACTCAACGACTACAGGTTGAAAACCACTGATATAGATCATTTATTCCGTAAATATGCCTCATTTAGACTTTGCCATGAGATGGTATCCCGGCATTACCCTAACCTGTTGTACGTATGACAAAGTATAAACCCAGCTTTGAGAACTGAACAGATTCAAAAGTCTTGCGACCGTACCTCCTATCTTGACGGTGAGGTCGTGAGCCACCATACAGTTCCTGGCCGCCAGGTCTCTGTGGACAAACTTCTTGGCGTTGAGGTAAGCCATGCCGTCTGCAATCTCCGCCGCCATCTGAATCATTTCCTTGAGAGTGGGCGGCGGACGGCCCGGGTTGTTCTGAAGAAACGAGGCGCATCAGAAACCTCAAAAAAGCGAATGTGGCGCACCCATTTTGACTGCTTACACAGCAGGAATGCAGCCAAAGAGGTCATTTCTTACAAATTTCTTCTACATTTACTTACATACCTACATTTTTTCATATTAATGTTATTGGGAATGAATGCATTATGGAATATTGTATGTTGACGTTATGACGCCTGTACTTGTACTTTGGTGCAGAAGATCTACAGTATTGTACAGCAGGGTCCTTATTGATGTAATCATTCCATCCCTCCAAGTAAGAGGATAATACTGTGTAATGATATAATCATCAACAATATAATAATCAACACCATCATGGAGTGTGAGGCGACTGTGCGCTACCTCAGAGTCGGGACGCAGGCAGCGCAGGAAGCTCTTGAGGTCCCCGTGTGTCATCAGCTCCATGACCACCAGGGTTGGCTGACCCTTAGACACCACGCCAAGAAGACGGACCTGATGGATGGGACCAGGGGGAGGGTTGGGGGGAGGCACAGTTTGTTGGGTTATATGGCAGTGGTTCTCAAACTTGTCCATTTCAAGGACCAACATCATATCAACAAAGGTGCTGGAACGCACACAGTGGTAAGAGTTGAGTTTAGCTCGTTTCATACCTTTGAGAGCGTGCAAATGGAACTGTGGTTTCCATTTGGAACGCCCTCAAAGAACCCTGGGGCACCCCATTGTGAGAACCACTGGGTTATACAGTATCACTGGGAGGTAAGAGCTTAGAGAATACTGTAGGTCAGGGGTGCCCAACCTTTTTTGACCCAAGATCTACTTTTCAGCAGCCAACCACTCCGGGATCTACCAGTCCAATATCAACATTTAAAACCACACGCATCGTTGCCAGCCTGCAGTAACTTCACAACAACACAACACTACTTGGTTTTACCACTTTACTCTATGTCCATATAAGCATAAAGTACAACAGACTTGGTCAAACACTGCCATTGCAAATGCAATCATAAGAAAAGTCTATTACACATTGCAGAACAATACTGTTGGCATAATTCACAGACTGCACACACACACACACACACACACACACACACACACACACACACACACACACACACACACACACACACACACACACACACACACACACACACACACACACACACACACACACACACAAGCCTCATGCCATATTTGTCCATACATAGTCTTAATAGTACCCAGCCATCATTTTGTTATTTATTCATGTTAGTATGTATTTATCCTGTTATTTTAACAGGCTTAAAACACATCTAGCATGAAAAGAGAAAACTTTACAACAGAAAACAGAAGGGGGTCTATTAGGACAATTGACCACTGTAGTCTGTCAGTCACAATGTGGGACAGGGTGTCAATTTGTGGGATTGAAAAGTTTTTGAAATGAGAGACTGTCCCATGCAAAGAAGGACTTCTGGTCACCCTGTGACTGTCCCACAGAAACGGGGACATCTGGTCACCCTCAAAGGCTCAAACTACTCCGCTCCGACACACACACACACACACACACACACACACACACACACACACACACACACACACACACACACACACACACACACACACACACACACACACACACACACACACAAGCTAAGCTACCAACACACACAAGCTAAGCCAGCTACCAACGCGACTTTGTACTGCTTTGAGAGCAAAACAACTTGCCCCACTGCGGTACAGACTTTAAAAAAACCTTTCAAATACTCACATTCTGTTTCTGAACGTGAGGGTTCCGAGGTGATACAGCTACTAGTGTCAGTTCCATGCTCATGTTGTTGTGATGACGTATTTGCTGTGGGACACGTGTGATAGCTAGGTTGCCAGGTCGGGTGTTATTTTTTACTGGGAGGCTCATGGAAAGGCTTCATGGAAATCTGGCACCCTCTTGAACACACGCACGCACGCACAATCGCTCTTTTTTTCTTTTCCATCCCATTTTTTTCTCTTTCCCCCCGCATCTCCCGCGATCGACTCGTGATCACGCCGCGATCGACTGGTAGACCGCGGACCCCACGTTGGGCAGGCTTGGAGAATACTGTAGGTCATGTAGTAGAACAATCGTTCTAAGCACAAGGAATGGGGAAACATAACTTGAAGAACCAGTCCAAAAGCAAATTTGAGATATAAATAGATGGAAAAAAGGCAGAAGTACACTCATCCCCAACACGCAAAACTCTTCATCCAAACTGTGTATTTTTAGATTCCGAATCAAATATAGCCAATTATGTCTGTGGTGCATTGGTGTCTGTGAAATGGCAGCAAGTAATAACAATGTGCTAGTAACATGCATAACAGCAAGACCGCGTACCAGAATAAATATAGCTGGCATATGCAGAAGTCATACTTTAGATGTCCCCGCATGTGTCGCAGTGTGTGTGTATATGGAGTACATCTCTGTTCAGATGATGTGGTCTCTCCTTACCACATGGTGACAGGAGAAGGCCTTCATGACCGAGGCCTCGTTGAGGAACTCGATCCGCTCTCTCAGGCTGGCGGATTCGTTGACCGTCTTGACCGCCACGCGTAAATCTGGCTCGCCCTTCACGATGTCCTTCGCGATGCCCTCGTACACCATGCCGAAGGAGCCCTGGCCCAGCTCTCTGAGGATGTTGATCTTTTCCCTGGGCACCTCCCACTCATCTGGCTCATACACTGCGGAGACATTTGCTACTGTGTTATTGACATGGTGGGGTTGGAAACCTTCTATGTCCAAAATGGTTACTTGGTTCAAGGAATGGTGGGAAAAAATAACCGGTGTCCCAATGGATACAACTGTAGATGTTGGAGATATGTGTTTTTTTTACCTGACAGGGATGATATATACATGTGCACTGAGTAAAGTTTAGTGTCAGTGTTCTGCACTGTCCTCTTCCACGTAGAGGTAAACATTTCAACTAGAGTGTGATTAACCCATTGAGAGCTTCCCTATGGAGGGTAAAAACTAAACATTATTACTTACCATCATTAGCACTAAGATATTCTGGGTTTGAAGAAGCATAGATGGGCCCACTGGGCACTTGAGTTTGCCTAAGAGTAAAAAAAAGAGATTACAAACAAACAAATCAAATGCTACTCCTAAACGATGGCAAATGTATGAAATATAATGAGGAAAACACAGTGTTTCAGCAGTAAACTGTGTGAGAAATTGCCTTCTGTAGTGAAGACTTTTATATTATATATTAAGGGGAGTAGACAGGGTGGACTACTCATGATTGACTGTCAATCCATTAACAAATGTTTCCTTTCAAACAATGATGTTTTTTTTAATGTACTACAACATTCTGTGTTATACCCAATTAAAATTATGCATTCCAAATGATTTACCCTTATTTCCAACTGTTCACAACCCCATTTTGGGAAGTACAGGAACATGTGTTAAATGGTGAACTTAGCACAGCTAGAATATAAATGACACTAAGGCCAATGAAGTGAACAAAGAAAATGCTGCACAACATACTTCTTCTTAAACATAATGAATCCCGCTCCTGCCATAAACAGCAGGAGGACAAAGCAGATGACGGGGCCAATGACGATCTTCATCACATTGGTGGGGTCCACTCCTATCACAACAACACAGACATTAAGACATTAACACAAACCCCCAATGAACCCACAGCATAATTAACACTTTAAACCTGGTGTCCTCTATTTTGGACATGCAGTACAAGCACTGCATGTTGAACATTCTTCAAAAGAACATCACGACCTGTGAATTAATAGCTAGTCTAATAATACAAATAGACGCCTTAACTATTTGACAGATTAGCAGAAAAGCTAGGCTCGCTCCCATTAGGCTCAACAGTAGCAAAATCATTTATAGAAAATCCTCTGCTGTGAATTTGTGCAAATGAATGGTATCCAAAGAAAGCCTAAGGTGTCTACTTTAAGGGAAATAAAATGAGTTGATGTGTTTCTTTAAAAAAAAAAATACATTTAACAAAACAGCCTGTATTTTCACATTTCACTGTTTCCAAGATTCATTCAGAGATACATGCATTTAGGGTTGTATCATTTATCATTTATCAATTAGAGTTATTAAGTGTCTGAGGTGTTCTGGGGGTATTGTAGTGCAATCACCACTTAGAGGACTTGAATGAGCTTGTTAATAAAACAAAACCTATAACGACTTTTGGAGTGGCTAAGCAGACAACAGAATAATCAATCCCTCCAAAGTCGTGGTAAATCTGTCAAGGAGTTAAGGGGCGAGAACAGACCGCAGGATGTGGGGAAACAACAGACTTAACAAATAAAAATCACTCTACCAAAATGAGTTTCAGGTGGGCTGGACATCAGTTGAGTTGATCTACGACAACTGAACAGGCTTGACACTAATTCCAAGATAAACATTATAGCCCGATAGATAGATTTTTCATAGCAGTATTTTCACCATAGATCCCAATAGATCTTGCAGTAAGCCCTGCCGTTTCCAGCCGGGCTCATTCATTCTAATGTAAATATAATGGATATTAAACATTAAATACTGGTTCATTTTTGGAACCAAGACCTTAAAAATCTCTTCCAAACCCGTTAACAGGGCCTGCTGTAGGCAGTGGAAAAATGTGTGACCTAGTGCAGATAAAGAAAAAAAACATTTTCCATGTGCTATCCTGCCGTCCAGGGAAGCCTCCATATGAAAGGGTTGTAAAGGCAGTGTTGTAAACTTGGCACATTTGTCACTATATTTAGCTTTTTTTTTTCCAGACCCCCCTAGTGCCAAAATTAGTGAAAAAACTCCTGGCAGAAAATCTAGTGCTTTTTGCTGGCGAGTTGGGGCGAAATTGGTTGACAAAAAATTAGTGAAAACCAAATATAGATCTGTAACTCTTGAGATCGTAAAATAAAACCAAATGGACCCGTTTCATTTTACGCTCTCAAGAGTTAAATTATATTTAAACATCAGAATTACCTAATTTTCAAAAATCTACACATTTAGAAAATGTAGAAGAATTTCTATTTGTTTTACCAGTTAATGTTTTACTAGTTATTTCTCCCAAATTAGCCAGAGAGACTAAACTCAACATCAAATGGTGGACCTCTGGGGCTAAAATGCAGAATAAATAGTGGGCCCTGGCATGAAAATGGTTGAAAACCACTGCTCTAGCACATTCTAGTGCATTTTGGAAGTGCCACGAATGCATTTTGGATTTGGGTAGTTGGCAACACTGTGTAAAGGGATTTCCATTGTGTGAGGTTTGACATCAGGTCAGACAGTAGTGTACTCACTCAGGTCCTGGACTATGAAGTGTGTGGGTTCGGTCCAGGAGCCATTGCCTGCCAGGGAGGTGGCGCGGAGCCTCACCGTGTAGTTCCCTGGGTGCACCACTCTCAGAAAGCAGCCGTTGGCCATTTTGTACATGTTCCTAGACACGCAGTAGTTTAGTTCCTGGAAGCAAACAAAATCCATTATAGGTATATAGGTATACTGTATGCATTATATGTACCGTGTTTTTGTGGATATAAGGCGCACTTAAAAGCATTTGTTTTTCTCAAAAAAAGAAAAAACAAACAAACAAAAAAACAAACAAAAAAAAAACAGTGCGCCTTATAATCCATTGCGTCTTATATATGGATTGTTTGACTGCAGTAGCTTCTACCCTACGCTGACTGCAGCATCTTCTATTCTGTGTGCCTTATGATCCGGTGCGCCTTATATATGAAAACAGTTCTAAAATTTGATTTGCACAACATATATCCACACATACATATTATACTAGGTCGACTATTTCCAAAGGAAAAATGATTGTTGAGGTGTTGTGCCAGGGAGGTAAGAAACCATTGGGGTTTATGTGAGAACCTCAAAGTTTACATGATGTACAGTTATATGAATGTATCAGTATGATAAACAACAAACAATAATCAAGAACACTCCATAATAACAGATGATATAGTAGAAGAATGATATAGAAGAATAGAAAACTGGAGTGAACAAATATATAAGTACATAGCAGATAAGATAAAAACCAAAAAGGCAGAAAAAGCAAAGACATAGTTACTATTATACATAATATATATATATATATATACACACAAACATACACAAATACAGTATAGAGGGAGAGAGCATCACATTAAATGTATACTGTATAAGAATATCAGTGCAAATGTGCTTTAACAAAAGAGCAATCAGAGTTGTTTTTCTTTTACTTTTGTTTTTCCCACAGCAAATAACAACTCGTGAAGAACAAGTCAGACAGTACGCAGCGTTTGCCATGGTAACTAAAAGACTGCATGGAGGCAGCAGTGCCAGAACTACCGTTCCATTAAGGCTATTATCAACCAAATGGTCCCGTTTCAAGACAACATCTTGTTTCCTGGCAAAAAAGTGTCTGTGGGAATAAACAGCTGCACTGTGTACCGGTGTGGGTGTTTTCATGGTCTGGATGATGAGTGCAATTATAATTTCAACTCCATCAAATGACTAGGTTTGTGTTTATTTTATTTTTTTATTTTTGTTGTTTGGTTAAATGACGCTTGCAAATACATGTCAACTAAATGTGGAAGGCATACAGTAGAGATACCATCATATTCTTAATAGAAAACACAAAAGTGATTTACTCATATTTAGTAAAATCTATATTTTCGTCTTGTTTTTCATACTTGCCTGTAAGAGAAATGCAAGGATGTTTGAGGGTACGGTGTGTGTGTGTGTGTGTGTGTCTCCTCTCACCTCGGTATCCCCCAGTCTCCGGTACTTGACATCATATAGGATGATCATGCCATTGGGAGCTTTGGGCTCCTGCCATTTGATGTGCACCGTGTACTCTGACACCTCGTAGACGATGGGCCCCACAATGTCATCAGCTTTGTCTGAGGGAAGACGAAACAAAATGGCTCTCTAGGGTGCGAGACTTATTGGGTAAACTGAACAATAGCCTGACGCTGATGATGTGATAACCCAGACAGCCGTTTCTATCTACCCATGTGGATATCAATTCCTGCGGCGTTCTCTCAAGGAAGGTTATCCGATTTCAGCCCTTTTTTGTTTATTAGATAAGAGCATAGTGATGCCATAGGAATATAAGGAAGGGACATAAAGCATAGAACAAAAAAAGATCAGCTGTCAGGACCTGGATTGAAACTCTTGACATTTACGGGTATGGATGGTTATTTATTACCTCGATTCAGTTTAACAAACATTTGCTCAAAGACATGCGCTGTCACTAAAAGTCATGTGTGGGTAAACTGTGCACCTAAAATATTATATAAGTCAATTTACAAAGACATTCTGTCCTGACTTTCTCCTGAGTGCATTACCTGAAAAATCCCTTATATTGGATATATATATAGAGAGAGGCTAGGTTTGATGTTTACCTACAGTACTATTTGTAACATGGTGTATGTTTAATTTCTCGACACCATACTGCATCTATTCGACTGCTTTCCCTGATAATATGCTAAATGCTTAAATTCTTCATTTCAAAGGTAAAAAAAAAATGTTGATGCTTGTGCTAATGCACGAACCTAATACTTACACTGTGTCATCTCCATGTACAGTACATACTGTGCACACTGACTAAATAACAGTGATTCTAACAAATCCCTCGTCTTGATTGCGAGGTGTCTTTACCCTCGGGCATGGTGCGGGCGCTGACGTAGGCGGCCATGCTGCAGCGCCCGGGGTCGATGGGGTCGTTGCAGGCGTGGATCTCTATCTGGTAGCTGGTGAAGTGGCGCAGGTTGGAGATGACCGTGGACTCCTTGGCGTTGGCCGCCACCGTCACCACTGTTTTGATGCTCTCGAAGCTCTCCTCGCCCTCCTCGCCGCCGCGGTCCTCCTCCCCCTTGTCGCCGCCGGGCCGGCGGGTGCCCGCGGGCGTGCTCGGGGCGGTGGTGAGGAACGGATGCGTTCGGTTGGCGATGCCAAAGACTGACCGTCGCTGTCTGTTGGGTCTGTGGTTGTGGGGGAAGAAGCGGTTATGTCCATGAATGGGCATTATGTAGGTAGGATCTCAATACTCAACACAAGAGGGTGCATGTGAGCTTTCACTGACAAGGGAATGTGACCAGAGCACAAAGTAGAAATGTTTTGTTCTCTCTCCCGGTTGGATAAAATAGGTATCCTGACCTATAAATACACAATCTGCTTAAAGTATATATAAGTGATGAATCTCAGGATTTTATTGGCTTTTTTTGGGGCTTTTTTTTCTTCCTTATCTTAGGCTGCTCCATTATTAGATCACTTCCTGAAAATGTCTATTATCTATGAGAACCACAGGAGCCGCAGTATCCCTAAAATCATAGTCCTCCACCATCTCCACATTTGACTCCACCAGTCCTCCTTTTTCCTTAATCAGAGGCAGCTCAGTGAGGCTCGTCCTGATTGGCTAAGAAATAGTCCCGCCGGGACTATTTTGCCAATGACAAAGCTTATAGGGTTTTCTTTGGAGGCCTCCTGCAGCCCCTAGAGGCGTCAAAAAGAATAGATTTTTTTGGAGATCTAATTAAAGGAAGACTTCATGAAAAACATAAAAACAATAAAGAAAACAATGTAATTATTATTTTGACCATTATTTTGACCGAGTATCATTAGAATATAGAGCTAGTTAATATTTAGGCCTAAATCTTCCTCACCACCAAACCCCTTATCCCTTAGCCTTTTTAAACTATTAAAATACATTTTAATAGTTAAAATGGCCAGTCTACAAGTTCACAACATGTCAACAGATTGGCACGTTGAACTATTTGTTTTTCAAAATAGTAAAAAAAGGCGAAGAAGGGAGGGATAAGGGGTTTAGCGCATAACAAAAATGGAGCCCATAGTCCCTTACCCTAAGCTGATGCATACAAAAGTAATGTCCAAAGCATGTTAAAAAGTACAGTTCAAAGCTTTTGCTTGACTCCAATGAGGACATGCATCCCCAAACCACTGCCTGCATAAGCTTCCAAATGAGAGCTCCATAAAGACCGCCTTGCTTACTTGATCTCAAAGACCTCGTTGTGAAGATAATTCTCGAAGGTCTTGCGGTACTCCCAGTCCTCTTTCTCCTTCTGCATCTCCTTGTCGGTTTTGGGGCAGGAGCAGCAACGGGTGCCCTGTCCATACTCCTCTGTCTGGTTCCACTTGTGCTCCTCGTCGCTGTCCACCTGGGTGGGCACCCGCGATGGCAACTTCATCCCTGCAGACCAGGAAGGGCACATTATGACTTTGTATTGTGAAACTTATATTATGGCCCTGAAGTTGATGACCGCCGTCGACAATCTCAGTGTAGTCCACTATTGTCAATTCTATTCAGAGCAATCATATTCGTACAGGTGCAAGTTGAGGCAACTATAATCCCTTATTGTCCCGAATCTAAGACGACCCTGGTTAGGAGATGACCCCCATTTTTCAAGACTCATTTGTGTAAAAAGAACATTGAATGTCAAATAATATACCGGTAGTCCCCAAATATAAGATGACTCCATTTTTAGGATATTTCCATTGGGGAAATATTCAAGCCAATAGGGTAATAATAATAATACCGGTAATAATAACAATAAAATAAATAATTAAGATAATATATTCGATCCACTTGTTTAATCTCCATAATATCTTAAGAGTAATTATTATGTCCTGTGTGCGATGACAGGCGCAGCGCACTGGTTTGCCCGCATTGCCAAGTGGGTCTATTTGGTTACTTTAAAATAAGTCCACACAATTAGAGAATGTAGAAAACATTCTACAAAATGTGCATGTTCGCTCCTAATGATACCAACATCAAATTGTTGACAAATTCTTTAATTTAGGTCTGGAAGTCAAATGGTCTGTGGCTCAAATGAAGAATAAATAATTGACCTTGATATGAAAATTCTTGAAAAAAAACACTCATTTAAGGTATATTTAGAAATCATAAAAATATGCGATTAAATTGCGATTATTCAAAGATTAACTATGGGAAATCATGCGATTAATCGCGATTAATTTTTTTAATCGATTGACAGCTCTAATATAATTATAAACAAATCCTTTTACTGTACATGCGCACTGCCACACAGCACACACACACAAAACCTAGATGTATACATACTGTATCTGTGCACAGGTCATTCAAGACGTATAGATTTCTACAAGCAGATATTCTGGATGTGTAGGACGTATGCAAGCGAGATGCAATATAATATGTTTGTTATCAGAAGTCTTCTGGTTTCAGATTGCAGTCTGAGTAGTACTGACCAATTACAATCGAACAGGCTTTGGTAACGTGACTTCAGCATCCAGGAAAACAGTCTATGTGGCGAGAAAAATAGAGGGGAATGCAGTTCCTGAAATGTGATCTCCAGTCAAAACCAGCTCAAAACCCATCGATATTATCAGATGAACTGTTAGCCTGGTGTAAACCTATGGTCATCTCTGAACTCCATCTTCGCATCTCAAGTCGCTAATCCGATCGTAAATAACAACCGACCAGACACGTGGTACGGTCGTGGAAGCCTTCGCCCAGAGGATATCCACTGGCTACAACGGAAGCCCAGTTGGCCCTTATCCCCAGACACTAAATCCTCATCAGACAATAGCCAATGGTTTCCTAGATTAGACAGAAACATACAGTACAGATGGAACAGTCAGAGCATATGCAGATCGTCTCCTGTCACAATATTAGCATATGTATGATTAAAACTAGCTGTGTATGTATGTATGTATACGACATATCACTATGCTTCTCTTTTGTTCATGCTTATTTTTAAGTCACTCTGGATTAAGAGCGCCATGCCAGGCATGACCAATTCTTACATTGTAAACTGAATGTGCAAAGCATAAGTGTAAACATATGTCTGGGGCCCATTGGCATTGACCTTGGTAGCTGTCTGCAAAGGCACCAGACATCCGGCGGAGCATGTCAGTCACCTCGCAGCGAGATTGACTAGCAGCCTGCCATCTTGACAGGGTTGAGGGAGACGACGCACGTGTAGCGTACAAGCAGGAATTCTACAGTAGCGGTGTGTGTGTGGGGGGGTGCACATGAGGGTCAGGCTATATGACAGGAACCATTCCATCTGTGTGAACTTTTCGTGAACTTCAGTCTGTGCAACGAGCAGATCCCATTGTTCGCGTTCCACCTGTCAGGGGCGTGTGACACAGTGCGAGTGGTTTGACACACGCACGCTTGCACATCAAAGTCGAGTCTAGTTCACATTACGTTAAAGTGATGTGAGAGTCCCAGATTGAGCTTTGATGTGCAACTGAGCTCAGCACTTTAAACGAATCTCCACTGAAAAAAGCCCAAATAAATCCTGTAGCCTAGCCACTTACAGTAAGCCCTTACAGCATGTGAACTTTGTCGTACAACGGTGTCACATCGCGAAAAACTAGAACTTCACGAAAACGACCAACCGCTACTTTTTGGAAGAGTTTACCCGCCATAACAAAATCCCCCCCAATAATAGAGATGCAGGGTATGAAAATGGTTAAACATGCATTGCTCTTCTTCAGGGGAGGTCAGATCTGAGGACGGGGTTATCCACAGGTCAGTGGTCTCTGGGGTAACTGTTGGTGTTGAAGTGCTTCCTCGAGGGGATGAAGAATGTGAAGAGCTGTCTGGCCTAATGGAAGGCTGGCTGTGATGAGTGTGTCTCTGTATCACTCTCACACACACACAGTCCTACTACAGTAACGTAGATTACAGACATGCACGTGAGCAGACAGACGCTGGCTGGCTGGCTGCGTGACCCTGACTCACCCTTCTGACAGTAGTCAAACTTGTAGAGCTCACTGGCCTCAGGCTGGCGCTGGCAGAACACCAGGTAGTGAGTGATGTTGCCATTTGGATCGTTGGGAGGTTTCCACTTCAGGATGATCTGAGATGAAGAGTTGGAGGAAGATATGGGGTCCAGCGGCACCGAGGGCTCTGCGGACACACACCACGGGAACACCATATATGTCAACGGACAGAGCTCACATCACAGACAACATATTACACACCGTCATTGAAGTACTCAAGAGTCTAGCCTCAGGGGTATTGGAAAATGTTCACGTCACAGACCCCCAAAAACGGAAAATTATTATATTAGGTCATGGCCATAGGCCACCCATTTCAAACATGTCTGTCCTAGAGATCCTGAAAGCAGAGTCTAAGGGCTCCATTTTCGGGAACACGCTAAACCCCTCATCCCAAACTTGTTTTGTCTTTTACTATTTTGAAAAACTTTCAACTTTCAACTTGTAGACTGGCTATTTTAACCATTGAAAAATGTATTTCAAAATAGTTTAAAAAGACAAAGAAATTAAGGTATAAGGGGTTTAGCGGTGGCAAAAATCTAGGCCTAAATGTGGGTAATCGGGGTAACTATATGAGTTGAGCACACGTTTTGTCATTGTAATAATTTTAGAGCGTAATCCAAGTGACTTGAATTATGGTGAGAGTAAATTCAGTTCCCAGTTCTGGACCCCAAGTGAAGACTGCCACGAGGAAGTGTCCTGGTGGCACTCCCTGTAGCACTCCATTTGGGCTTCCCCCAAATATTGTGCTCTTCTGACCATTGTGCTGTAATTCCTTTGTGGTTTAATGCCCATGATAAAGCACAGCGTGTGGGTGTTTATCTGTGCGATCTGTTGCTCCGTTCATATTGAAGGAAGGCAATGAAAAGGGCACACACAGACCCAACTTGTGTCACTGACACAACAGACACCACAATGGAGCTATTGAAGATGATAAGATATGACCCACTCTGAGACTGTGTGGACTCTTGCTAGCAACTTGGAGGCCATTGTTTACAAAGAATTCCAGCACATTTTCTGAAATGTTGATCCAACACTCTTCCTGACAGTATTTTTTTAAATTTTGGGAGTATTGATTTCCAATGTTGAACTCATATTTCAATGAGCCATGTCTAATGTTCCATCTGGAATCTGGATTAAGGAATAAGATTTACAAGCGATTGAAAGTAATGGATGTCTATGGGCGTGTTGCGCGATCCTGTATAACTATCAACACCAGCTAGCAAGACGAGGCTAGCAACACTAACGGCTGTTAGTATTAGGACCATATCAAACAGTTGGACTAAGTAATTACGGTACGAAAAACTGTGTGTGTGTGTGTGTGTGTGTGTGTGTGTGTGTGTGTGTGTGTGTGTGTGTGTGTGTGTGTGTGTGTGTGTGTGTACACACACACACACACACACACACACACACACATATACTGTATATACACACATCGTATTTGTATTAAGTCATTTCTGTATTTGACCTGTCCAGTGATGCTCAGTTTGATATCCGTGAGCCAGAAGGTGAGATTTGCATAAACAAATGGTGAGAAGTTGAAACATAAAGCCTTGTTGGGCACGGGCAGAGCTCTTAATTCTACCAGGCTTCATCCTGCCAAAGTTGATGATAATTTAGCTGAAGGCTTTAACTCTGTAGAACATCACTGATTCTCATCTAGTCTCAGCAAAAATTAGAATTCTAGGCAAGGACAGGCTTCGGCCGTCATTTGACCCCATGACATAACGATACATTAATATCATGCATGTGAGCGTGAATAATCTTTGTAGTAGGTAACGCTTTCTCCTCCAGCATTTTTTTTTAAATTTTTGTAGGTAGCTATTTCATATTTCAGTCTATGTTGCTGGTCAGACATTTTAGATTGGTGCACAGGATGTCACTTCCAGTCCGTCTCTTATTCGGGTCCCTCAGCTGGCAGGAGGAGGCTAGCGCTGCTTGTGGGCGCTAGTGCCAGGAGTGTACCAAACAGTAGTGCCAGGAGTGTACCAAACAGTAGTGCTACTAATGCTACTAGTGCCAGGAGTGTACCAAACAGTAGTGCTACTAATGCTACTAGTGCCAGGAGTGTACCAAACAGTAGTGCTACTAATGCTACTAGTGCCAGGAGTGTACCAAACAGTAGTGCTACTAATGCTACTAGTGCCAGGAGTGTACCAAACAGTAGTGCTACTAATGCTACTAGTGCCAGGAGTGTACCAAACAGTAGTGCTACTAATGCTACTAGTGCCAGGAGTGTACCAAACAGTAGTGCTACTAATGCTACTAGTGCCAGGAGTGTACCAAACAGTAGTGCTACTAATCAAACAGTAGTGCTACTAATGCTACTAGTGCCAGGAGTGTACCAAACAGTAGTGCTACTAATCAAAGTTTGCTGTAGATATTTGGCAAGGGCTGTGGTCATACCTCTAATTGATAAGTGTAGATCTACAGCAATAGCAGCTCTCCTGTGCCTCCCCTACATCGTCTCCCTCGTTTATTTCAGCAAAGAGAAAACGTGTACTGCCCACTCTTTTTTTAAATAACACAAAATCAAGCTTTGTTTCCCGGTGTCATCGTGCCGTGTGTGTACAACTGGTGCAGACATAGTGAAGCAGGTGCTAATTCATACTGCATGAATCAGATGTTTGACGTAAGTAGTAAAACTAAAGGTAACAGACTTTGCGGTGTTTCACCTATCTTCCGTGTTTTACAAACAAGTGAAACACCACCAACTTTTAAAGAGTGATATTTCTACGTCAGGCATTTATGTGTTAGCAAGAGTTCAGCAGAAGTACAGAGGAGGAGGTCTGTGTGTGTGTGTGTGTGTGTGTGTGTGTGTGTGTGTGTGTGTGTGTGTGTGTGTGTGTGTGTGTGTGTGTGTGTCTCCTCTCACCTCGGTATCCCCCAGTCTCCGGTACTTGACATGTCTCACTCACACACACACACACACACACACACACACACACACACACACACACACACACACACACACACACACACACACACACACACACACACACACACACACACACACACACACACACACACACACACACACACACACACACACACACACACACACACACACACACTTCATTGTCACTTTAAGATTATGTCCTGTGTGCGATGACAGGCGCAGCACACTGGTTTGACCGCATTGTCAGACTAAGTTGCACCAGGGCCACTCCATGTCTAATGACAGCTTCTCTCACACACAGGCTCGGCGTGACACAGATCGTGAAAACCCCACGGTGAAGAGCGGCCCTTGTGCTCGCGTGTCTGTCCTGTTCCGTGCGAGCGACTGATGCAACATTTAATGAGGTCTAACTAGAAAGGAGAGAAAGACGCACGCCATGTGCTGTAGAAAAGGAAGCCAGACAGACAGGACAATGTGTTTTTTATTGGATCTAAAACCACGCAGACACACATGCGTGAGTGCACAGCACACACACACATACACGCAGGGTGGTGGTGGTGATGACGAGTGCAATCAGAAGTCAGGGAAGAGATTTATAACTGAGGCGGACACCTTGCACGAAGCGGCACCCTGTAGGTTGGTAGTGCCCTGGGGCAAATCGTGCCATCTGCCTTCCGTTTCCTTGTTCTTGTGCCAAGGACTTTCTGGTGGCGGCCAATCTGACATTTTAGAATGTTGATTGCAGGCCTACACTTACTAGGCAACAGCATCTCTACGAGCATAGCACAATAAGCCCATGCTAAATAAGCTCCTGGAGGCACGATTACACAGCAAAATAGTTTATCGTCGCAAACCTACTTCGCCTGTAGTGTGATCTGCCAGCTCAGCTCTGCCCTTCCATTTATATCAGTGGTTTTCAACCCTTTTCATATCAGGGACCACTATTTATTGAGCACTTTAGCCACGGACCACCTTTGATGTTGAGTTTAACCTCTTTGGCCCAAAAGCAAGGATTGACAAACCTGGCAAAACGTTGGTCAAAATAACAATTATTCTACATTTTTCTAATTGTGTATATTCTTGAAGATTAAGTTGGCCTAATTCAGATGTTTAAATATAATTTAACTCTTGAGAGTGTAAAATGATACCAAATAGACCCTCACAGGTTCATTTGGTATGATTTTATGATCTCAAGAGTTACAAATCTATAAGGGACCATTTGGTTACCATCATTTAGCTTGGGGACCAAGGAGTCAAGGACCACTGGTGGTCCCTGGACCACCGGTTGAAAACCACTGATTTATATGATGCTGTTTACTTACAGTCTAACTGTGATTTGTCATTCCATCACATTCTACCTGTTCGCAGCTGTAAGTACTGTATAGCCATGGCTATAGTCTAATACGTTGTCCAGCATTGAAAATAATCTCATCTACTAATATATAGCAATCTACCCCCTATTCTAAAAAAGCAATCGATTTATCAAGTCAGTCAACGTGTCTGAGGAGTCAGTCAACGTGTCCTGACTGTACACGTTGTACAGTAGTAGTAGTAAATCTTCTCCTATTGTAATACCATATTTTGGAACTTGTAATTTAAATCCTAGGTCAACTGGGAGACGCCACACGTGGATCCAGAGCCTCTTCGCTACTAGATAGATACACATCAGGCACACTGGAAAAACTAACATTAAAGGGGACTTACTGGTGGCGTTGGTGCGCACGTAGATGATCTTGCTCTTAGCGCCCTGCACCTGGTTCTCGTCAGAGGCCGACAGCTGGGTCTTGACCATGATGGCGTATTGCGTCCAGGGTTTCAGCGGCAGGATGAGGTGGCCGGGCTCCGTCTTCTCCTTGCCGCCCTCGGTGGTCCTGGGTGGAGGGTCCACGTCTGCGATCACCCAGCCGCTGTTGGAGCCGCAGGCGTCCTGGCCGTCAAACTCCGTCACGTTCTTAAAGGGTCTGTAAGATTATGTATGTTTTATTGTTTTATGGAACCGATTAATCATTCACTAAAATATTTGATGACTCACTGAATAATCGATTTGATTACGATTAATCTATTCGATTACGATTAATCGATTAATCGTGGCAGCCCTACCGACAATCCAATTTTGGATAAATACAGTAAATTCTGTCAATTTACATGTGACTTTACATTTCGGTCAGTTTGACATGACTAATCACAACCTACAGAAGAACATGGTGCTCCAGAAACCCAGCACTGCAACAACAGTGTCAGTGAAGGGCTAATGAAGTACCTGTGAGTGCTCTGAGAAGGCAGCACAGCACGGCTTGAAATTACGCCCCCGGGCCAAATGGTGAATGCAAAATTTGTTCCCATTAAGTCCACTTTATAAGCCATTTTAGCAGGGGAACAAACATTATGTTTGATCAGATCTGTTAGAAAACAAAAGTACATCTTCTAAAAAGAGTTTTATAAGCTTTGATTATGAGTAAATAAAGTTCCATCACAGGAAATAAAAACAGCAGATGTGTTTTGGCCTTCATGGCTGCCTTCAGGGCTTTCACTCCAATAATAATAATAAATAATAGCCAAATGAATAATTCAATCCACTGACAGTGATCAAAGGCTTAACTTCATGCCCTGTTGGATTTACTACCCTCTCTGGCAGGAAGCCATCTCCCTTGTTTGATCAGCCTTTTTTATTTTATTCCACAGGCCACTTGAACAGCTAAAAGCACAGCCGGCAAAGGTCTAAATCTACTTGTCACAATGGCTGGTTCACGGCAAAATAAAACAAGTTTAGCTTCATACAGGGTCATGCCCATGCCCATGCCCATCAAGGCATGGGCATGGAGGGGGAAATGCCCCCCTAAATGCCCTGACTGCCCCAGCCCCACCAAACATGATGGCATGCAAAACAACCCAAATTTCAAAGACATTTCAAATTGAATGCTTATAATTAAAATGATTTGAAACACTATGCTACTAACTAACTACAATTGTCAAACAAACAGCATTTCATCGTGGAAAACAGAAAACTCTCTGAGTCAGACCTTTAGCTTTATGTATGCTGCGTGTCTGTTGCAACTTCAACAACAACTGATTTTATTATTGGTGCCTACTTAATATAAGTCCTGTAACCAAAAATGGTATGGGTGCAGCTTCATCGCCTGTGGCGATGAAGCGACACAGACGATGAAGCCGCCCCCATACTACCCCCCAATTATGAAATGTTATATCCGTCCCTGGTTTCGTAACCCTGGTTGAATCACTTACGCTTCCTTGTAGAGTACCATGAATCCCAGGAGGTCTCTGAAGTCAGGAGGCCAGAAGGGCTCCCACTTGATTATGATCTTGTCGCTCAGGGTGCGAACCTGAGTGAACTTTAGCTCCTTGTTCTCACCTGGAGGGACAGAGGAACACTCTTTAATATCTCAAAAGAAGAATCTGCCCAATATCGTCATCGCATTCATCATTGTTATTTGAGGCATTTAGAGGGATGAGATGATAGAAGAAGTTCTGTATCTTATCCGGTTTGGATCCTTTCAACCCCTCCAAAAAAAAAAAAAAAAAAAGATGTGAGACACCCTTTTGGACATAGCTTGGTCAGGCATTCAATCCAAAGGCCTTTTAACTTGTGAAATACTATCATTGGCATCGTTGCTTCGTTTCTTAAATAAAAGTCTCATCCCTCGACCTTGTGTCGTTTATAAATAGTAGTGCACAGAGCAAGGATGTAGTCTGGTATGATCTCTCAACGAGGATAGTAATTGTGGCTTGAGATGCGCGGGTAGAAAGGACCACAACTTCGCAATAACCACATTAACTTCATCAGCTTGGTCTCCATGGGGCTGGGTTATGTACTGAGGAAAAGCTTCACAACCACAGTAGGAAATCATTCTCATACTAATTGACTTTGTGTGTGCGAGGACATCGTCCTATTGACTTGTTTTCGCCTTTCTATTTCTAAACACCAAGTGTTTCACTTTAAAAGGTATTATAAACAACTT
The DNA here is from genome assembly GCA_039105355.1 of Benthosema pterotum. NCBI lineage: Eukaryota > Metazoa > Chordata > Actinopteri > Myctophiformes > Myctophidae > Benthosema > Benthosema pterotum. The sequence continues at coordinate 30,062,951 of CM076976.1, forward strand.
TTGAGCCAAAAATCTAAAAACATATATAGCTATATTTTCTCCTTTCCTCCCTCTACATTGCTTTTACTTTGACGCTGCAGCTGTTTGCCTGTAGACAGACGTCTGCAGATGGTACAGAACTTTATTGTTGTCAACAAATCATGTTGTCAAGCATTTTAGCCAATCACAGCGCAGCAGTCTCCAAATGGCCAATAGAGTGGAGGTGAGGTGGAGGTAGATTCAAATCTGTTTACAAACAGAGATAAATAAGGTGATGTTTTTCTATATAACTAGGATCTTACCTGTTGTGAATATATGAACACCAAATGATATACAGTGAGGTCAATGTGATTTAATAGCAATAGCAATAATCTACGTATTTTGATTTTGTATTAGTACTGCTGTAATGTGAGGATACTGGGATCATGGGAAAAGGGGAACCAGTTGTGGCAAAGCAAGGTGCACCGTTAAGTGGTGATAATTAATTTTGTTGCAATAAAGTAGGTGTTTGTGTGGACATCAGGAAACCACTGGAAAGGAGTTTAGAAAGTGGAGGGCAGTGAGTCTTAGTAACTGTGTTTGCGTGTTGCACTATCGTTCCCGTGTCGTAATACGCGACGAGTCAAGTGTAGCTACAGTATATTACAGTAGATACACGATAAGATGTGTGTGAATATTTAATGCCCTGTTAATTTAATTATTAATCAACAATTGGTTAATTTTTAAAAAGTGCTTTGTTAATCTCTTCCTAATATTATGCCCAATGCGTGTGTGAAAAGTGTTTGGTGCAGCCAGCGAGGAGTTACGACAGTTTCAGACATTCATTCAGACAAGACATTTTCATAATTATAGTATGGATTTCTATAGTCTTGTGCTCAGTAACAGGAGTGTCTCCTTCTCTTTAGGTCTAGTGAACAGAAAATGTATGTTATATTTGCTCTGGTTCTTACACGAGGTCTGTTCTCCATTGGTCTTGATCGCAATGTCGTTCTTGACCTGACGATCCTTGGTTCCTGTGACCTCCTCCATCTTTCGAATCTCGGACATGCAGAGCTTTGAGTTGTAGTGGAAGAACATGCGTCCCTGGAGGATTGTCAGCTTGTGCTTGGACCAATCCCACAGCTGGCGCAGATTCTGGTTGTAAATGGCGTAGAATGAGTAGTTCCTGATGAAGGGGCACAGAAGAACACAGAGATTATTTCAGACCTTTGGCTGGATTACAATTAATGATGACAACTATAAAATGAAAATAGCTGATCTACAAGCTTGCAATTTGTCACGTTGTGAGCTTGTAGTGACTATGCTTAATCAGTCTTTAGCCAAATTGTTGTGTCACATTTCATATCTTCCCAAAAATGCCTGCCACATACATTTAGCAAGATAAGTAAGTAGGTTACTGGCTCAAATAAGGTAGTATGCTTTTACAGCAGACCAATCATTTTCACTGGCAGAGAGTGGTTAGTGTGGTAGTCGTGACCTGGATGTTTTTGCACAGAGGGTTAGAAGTCAGAATGATCAAGACCCCAGACACACGATTATGCCATCATGACATCCGGTTTCGAGAGAGGAGATCTGGCGCTTCAAAATAAGGGTTTCAATGGGGAAATAGAACTATAGTTAGCATAGTGGACTGTGGGTTAATTTCTCTGCCTTATGGCCAAGATCAGATGTCAGGGCATATTTCAGCTTACATATGGCAAAGAGCATATTATCCAAAACAACACAAATCATCAAGATGGTTTGGTTTACATATTATGTGGCACCCGGCGGACATCTGTAGCCCAATTGCTTTACAGTGCAACAACTTCTTACACGTTTTTGTGCTTGCATTTTTTTTAGTATGGCGTGGCACAGTGGTAAGTGAACTGAACCTGAACCGTTGACGGTGTCACACTGGACCCCTATCGAGCTAGACAGTTCCTACTGTCCTTTTCTAAATCTAAAAAACCTACAACCCTCATATGCATGTGATTTGGGGGAAAAGATGTACTAAAAACGGCCGCCGCAAAAGAGCCATTTCGAAAAAGGTCAGTCTTTCTGCTTTTAACTTATAATTACAGGATGAGTTTTTTTTTTGTTTTGCAACATGGGCGAAGGAAGAGATTGGAGAGAGGCTCACCCGACTTCCTGGACCTCACCGCGGATGACACGGAGCTTGCGGAAGAAGGAGAGGGAGACGAGGGCATAGGAGCGCCGTACGGTCAGGTAGCCGGTGATCTCCTCCAGCTGGCCCAGGCTGGCCTCCAGCTCAGCCGCGATGTTGTCTAGAGAGAGAGCGAGAGAGGAGCAAGGGACAGACCACTGAGTGACCGTTTGCACAATTTAGCCAGATTTAGCCAGCCCTACTAGGGTGGGCTGGAAGAATGGCAGGGTGGGCAACGTCAAAGTTTTTCATATGAAGCAGTGGTTTTCAATCTTTTTGACACAAGGGCCCACTGTTTATTCGGCATTTGAGCCACGGACCACCATTTGAGGACATTTTAGCCCCACAGACCCCAAAACTAAAGATTTCTTTTGCTTTTGTCCACAATACCAGGCTGGATTTGGGAAACAAAACAGACAAACATACATATCAAAATGACCATTAATATTCTACATTCTCTAGTTGTGTAGACTTGGGCTAATTCAGATGGTGAATATTTAAACCAAATGGACCCTTGCGGGTCCATTTGGTTTCATTTTTACACTCTCAATGAGTTACATCTGGTTAACCAACTTTAAACCATTTAGCTGGGGACCATCTGGACCTCTCTCAACCACTGGTGGTCCCCAGACCACTGATGAAAACCACTGTCATTACCTTTCATTGGGTGGGCTGCCCCCCTCTAGATCTGTCCCTGTTGGCACAGTGCAGCACCGCATTTCAATATTTCACCCATTCTGTCACACTGGCGCAGTGGTTTTCAACCTCTTTGATACAAGGACCCACTATTTATTCAGCATTTGAGCCACGGACCACCATTTCAGGACAATTTTAGCCCCCCACACAGACCCCAAAACTCTAAAGATATATTTTGCATTTGTCCACAATTCCAGGCTGGATACAGATCAAAAATGACCATTAATCTTCCACATTCTCTAGTTGTGTGTAGGCTAATTCACATGATGAATATTTTAACTCTTGATGATGTAAACATGAAACCAAATGGACCCGCACGGCTCCATTTGGTTTCATGTGCTCTCAAAGAGCTACATCTGGTTAACCAACTGTCCATCATCTGGGGACCACCTGGAACCCTCCCAAGGACCTCTGGTGATCCCCGGACTACTGGTTGAAAACCAGTGGTCGAAGGACCAACCGCCTTCAAGACACCGCAACGTAATATAAATAAGAAATAAACAATGTGCATTCAATTTGATTTGGTTGGTTTGACACAAGTGGTAAGATGTGACATATAATTTAGTCTCATGACAAAACACGTACATTTATTTGGCTCATTCTTAAAGGGATAGTTCAGATTTAAGTTAAGCTCTATGAAATACTATAATAATATAATATAGTGGCGTCCACTTATTAATTGATGCGTGTTTTGCAAGTTGCAACATGTATACATCACCTGAATTAATCACCTTGAATTTTACAAGTGACATATATATTTTTTTATTTTTTATTTTTTTTATAATTATGTTAGTTTTGTGGATTTATTTACTTTTACTGCATGGCCCCAGTGACCCCCACAAAGTGACCTGAAAAACTTGACCAAAATCAGACCAGAACTCCCACCACGGGGTCAGTGGACAGTATTTCATACAACTTAACTTCCAAAAATCTGAACTATCCCTTTAACACCATTTTAATAAGCCTGATCATTTTGTTCTTAACAGCATTGTTCTGTCAGTACAGAAACATTCCTACAGTTTTTCTTGACAGGCAAGTTACTCACTGTTCCCGTCTTAAAATCCATCATTGTCTACAGTCTTTGTATTGTCACAATCATTTTGTCACAGATAACGTGTGTGTGTGTTTCTTTTTTTAAAACAGCTAAACAAAAGAACTTCCTCTCTCACACTTTTCTCAGGATTCTCTCGCACGATCTGGAACTGAATCACCCCAATCAAATTTGTTTGTTTTGTTGTTTTAGGTTGGTGGAGAGCACTCCCAAGGATACTCACTTCCTCCACGGAGGCTGATGATCAGGCTTCCGTTGAGGACGGTACATCCTCTCAGATCCTGGGCGGCTGTGACGGAATCCACAGTTTTCAACCCCATGCATACCTTGGGACAGAGCCCCGCACAGGGGGTACAGTTGAGCCTGCAGGAACAGAAGAAAATACTCAATCACAATCAGTTTGTGTCCGTTTTTCTTTCTTTGTTTGTTTTACTGTTTGAATGTTTGTCTGTATTATTTGTTTTGCCATTATCTGGCTACAAACCAAACTCCCGAAAGGGACAATAAAGCTAACCTTGAACCTTAAACCTTGAGTTTAATTGCCAAGTACAGTGGCTGTACTGGAATTTGTAATTCTTCACTTACAACACACAAATACAAACATGACACAGTAGAATAGTTGAGCCACTTCAGCCTCAGCGAACTGTTGTTTATAAACATCCGAAATATCTACCACACAATGGCAAAATGTACAGTAGTTGTGTTTTGCATCATGTACATGACACAAAGTCATACACGTCTTACCCTACAGCAGGGCTATTCAACTAAATTGTTCAGAAACCCAAGGGGCCCGGGGGGCTGCACGGTGAGTGGATCTGTAGACCTGCAAACCGTTCGTCTTCAAAGCAACTCTAGAGTAACATGGCTTGGACATGCCTCTCCAATAACAGCAAAATAGCCTCTCGTAACAAGCACAGACATGGGCCCACAAGCTTGCATATTATCCCATTTCCTGAAAGCCTGTCTGAACATTCCTCACACTCATAATGGGATCAAGCGCAAAAGTCTAATAAGGTCAAAGCGGAGTTCTGGGTTCCACATGTGCCGAAGTTGTTTTTGGCCTGTCAGGTTTATGAGGTGACAATGGAGTTGTCTACCAACTGTCTGGTAAGGTGGCTGCACAATTAGCGAGGAACGCGGCGTCAGGTGGTGATAACCTGTTTTTGGGGTTGCTATACGACCGCAGCATTAACGAGGGTGACGGGACACATGTAAGCTTGATGCATTCATTCTCTTTTGTTTCCCTGAAGTTGACGCTATACGTGTTTTCATTGCAACATGTGCACATGTGCACGTCACCGGCAGATAAATGCCGGCAGAATGTGCTAAGCAAATGGATTGTTGCTGTTCTTGTTTTACTTGCCAATTAGTTTGACGTTCGTAATGACAGCTTGTAACTACAAATCAAGTGAAAAACAAACCACATCAAATGACAGCTTGTGTGGACCAGATGCAAAAAAAGGGACAATAGTTCAGTCTATAACATTCTTTACAATGCAAAGGACTTTACAGACAGAGGACAAAGCACCTGTTCTTTTGGAACACTTACACAAATCCAGCATGACCTATTGTTTCTCTAATACCACAAATGGCAGCACTTGGTCAGACCTTTGCTTTTTGACAAAACAAACAAACAACCCTAGCATTGTTATTCTGAAAAAGCAGCAGATCTCCAATCTTGTAGTTCAGCCATTCTGAAGATATTAATATTAATGTAACACTCCCTTGCAGACAGGGATGGTAGAATTACACACAGTTTAACAATTATCTTCTTTTTGGCGGTGTGACACCGGCACAAAACTATCTGTATCTATGAATCTAAATTTATGCTGCGCGAGCCAGGCCATGCCTCGCCTCGCACGGCTCCAACAGTATCTCCTACAGAGCTATGAGCCGTGAGCCATGGCTTGGCTCACACAGTAGAAATTAGGCTTAAATTAGGCTCAACTACCTCTGCTCACTCAATGACCAAATTTGAGCAAGGCACCGTCGGTGCCGTTTCAGTAGCCATCAGTAGCCATGATGTCTCTGAAGCTGAACGTCTTCAAAATGCCAGAATGTGTAGGTTAAAATTAGGGATGTCCCAATACTTTATCGGTATCGAAAAAAGTATGGCATTGGCCCTTTTTTGGTAATATCGGTATCGGCAAACACTGTATGGATATCGGAAAAGTATCGGTCTCAACGCTTATTTGTCATTATCGGGTCATATTGGTATTGGAAATATGCCAGTCTAACTGCAGGTCTGACACAGGGGTAAGAGGTTGACACTATGGTAGTTAAATGAAATGTTGGGTTTGCTTTCCAGTTGCCCGAGTGCATATTTCAGTAAGGAGTCTACAATTCCCAGTTGGTGGAGTTCATAGAAGATCTTTTTCTTTTATATTATTGTATATATTCTTCTCTGGTATCCCTGGTTCTTTGGTATCGGTATCGGCTAACACAGAAATTGTGGTATTGGGATCGGAAATGAAAAAAGTGTCATCGGACATACACATGTGTGTCTGTACACACAAACACTGCGGTCTCCAAAGGACAAGTGTGTTGCAGTCAGGCAGGTCTGAAGCTGAGGCCCCCTAGGGGGGCCTCTCCCAAATGCCTTTCTTCCCCCCTCCTCTCTCCAGTCCTCCGTGTCCTCTGGGGGCTCTGTTTAGAGATGGCCATGGAGTTCAGGCTAGCCATCCATGATGCCGCAACAAAATCTCACACATGAGCCAACCGTGTTCCAAACTCTGTCTAAGCAGATGATTAGTGTGTCTGGAATCCCCGTGTCTCCCAGGGCAGAGGGAGTCTAGGATGGGTGCAGATGAAGTTCAGCTGTGGATGAGCACATTCACACCCACTCACCCTCCCACACACACACTATTCATACTTTCATTGGTTTATTCCCAAAAAGGAAAAAAAATAATAACTTACATGACGTAGTAATCGTTTCTTATTTCAGAGTTTGTGCAGGCTATGCATCGTAAACTAGGTAAAGGTTAATCATAATTTTAATTGATTGTACTAATTTTTTTTTTTATCTCTGACATAAAGTCACAGAAGTGGATGTGTATGTATGCATATTGCCTATTGAAATGGAATGATCACACCGTAAAGACAAGCGTTATTTTGTTATCATCGGTGGTCTTCTACACTATGTTCAACTACTCCTGGAGAAAGTCTATTCAGTCGCTCGTCACTTCAGCTTCACATGCTGAGTCCAGCTGGCTCATTTTGTTTGTCCCTGATTATTATGAACCATATCTTTTAGGTTTTAAGTACAGTACTTGTGATTTCTACAGATTGTGTCCCCCACCAAAAATAGAACAGTTTTCTCGATTCAAAATCAGCACAAATGCAGACATTTGGGCATTTTTGCACACACACACCCAACAGAAAGCGAAGCGCCAGATGCCGGTTCCTTCTTGCTGAACTGGTGGTGTGGCGGCTAGCAACTAGGAGGTGGCAGGCAAGCCAAAAACAGCAGACGTTCAAAACCCGAGAACAAAAAAGCCTCAACATGTGAGCCTGTTCCCTGTGCCAGCAGGCAGCTCCATGCAGACTTAGTCGGCGGTGGTGAGTAAACAACCTGTTAGTGTGGTGAGCAGCGCGTCGAGAATAGAGGATGGAGAGTGAGTCAAAGGCAGAGCCGCCGTCGTGCCAGGCTTCCTGCTGGGACCTCGCTGTCACTGCAGAACACTCAGCGCACCCCCCGCCTCCCAGAATCCATCCACACGCAGAGATACACGCACTCACAAGCCTTAATTGGATATGGACTCGGATACAAGGGGGAATGATATGCACCTATATAACAACAACATGCACCACGTGCAGCATATTGCGAGAGGAGACATTTGCACACTTTCATTTCATATTCAGATGCATTGTACGTGCGCACACGCACACGCACCCCCCCCCCCCCCCACACACACACACACACACACACACACAGGATGCTCAGCTTTGAAACTGTGCGCTGCAGCTGTGGACAGAATAAACAGGGGCCAGCCAGGGGGGAGTTCAGGGGGGCTTTCAAGATTGAGTTCTACGTCATTTCTGTTCTCCTGCACAGCTTTCTCGTGTCCCCGTTCACCTCAATGATTCACCCCGTCGTTCGCCCATCCCTAAAGTCACAGGGTTCAGGCACACTCTCGACACGACTTGCCGTTGCGATACCTGTGGGAGTGTTTTTTCGATTAGTGCCTCGCCAGAAAAGCAGAAGTGCATCTGGAGACGGCAACGCGAATGAAGTGACTTCTCATTATCGTCAGGGCTTTTACGGTAATTTATGGATGATTGAAAAAGGCAGGGGGAGTGGAACAGGAGTAGAAACCAGAGTGGGCACTGCAGGTGCCGCACATCAGCGCTCACACACAGTACACAGTTTTGTTTTCGCAAACAAAAGAGGCAAAACATCAAAATTAGACCAAAATGAACATGACTTATGACTTATAAGTGGTGCTAATTTAGATGGTGAATATCATAACTCTTGAGAGCGTAGACATGAAACCAAATGGACCCGCCAGGGTCCATTTGGCTTCTTTTTCACGCTCTCAAAGAGTTACATCTGGTTAACCAACTTCCCATCATTTGGTCTGCGGAGCCCACCTGAAACCCTCTCAGGGACCACCCCTGTGTTACCTGTAAAAAGCCATAGATTGGGCGCACTGTTGTGTAAGCCGCAGGGTCAAAAGCATGTGAAAAAGTAGCGGCTTATAGTCTGGAAATTACGGTACTAAGTTGCAGCCGCCAACCCCCCCCAATAGTGTTCAAAAGCCTACTTCTCACTGATCACAGCATTCACACCGCCGCTGCCCGGACGCTGCCCGGACACTGCCCCGCCGGCCCAATGTTATACACACTTACGAGGAGGAGTTGACGGTGGTGTAGCCGGATGGGCACTCGGGTATGCAGGCTCCGTTGTGGATGACGTACTCGTGGCAGTCGGAGCTCTTGGCCAGGTCCTTCTCCTGCCTGCACTTGTTGTGCAGGTCCCGGCAGAAGGCGAAGGGCACGCAGCGCCAGCCCTTGTAGGTGTAGTGGTCAGCGGGGCAGCGCTCCACGCAGGTGCCCTGGTGCTGGAGGTGGCGGCAGGCCACGCAGTGGGCCGCCGAGTGGGGCTGGTGGCAGCCTCCCAGGCACTGGTCGTGGCAACACTGGTCGTCCTTGGTGCAGGCCCGGTGCTTACAATGCACAGGGCACACTGGAAGAGAGAGACAGAGACAGAGTAGGGTTACACATTAGGCAAGAGGAGGAGGAGAAGAACAACTGAGAATTACTGTTGCAAACGAATATTCCATAATGTCGAGAGTATTGTCATAACAAATGTCATAATTTAAGGTTCGAATTTGAAATAAATAGTAATAAAAATGCTGTGCGAGTCCCCACAAGACTCTGGCCCACATAAATTAAAGCATTATACAAAAATGTTAAGATAATTATGAATCATTAATTTCATCTCGCAAGACTGAAGAGAGCTCATTTCTCAGCACCAACCGTGGACAATACAGGACTGGAGCAAATAGAGAAGCAACAAGGATGTTTTACAGCATGTTTGGCTGCAATATTTCATATTGAAATTATACATTCGATATTCGAATAATTCGATATTCGTTCGAATCCACATGGTGATTTAAAAGAGATATTTGAAGGTAATTATTGGCCAATTCTTGCAGCACAACTGAGAATACTGTCTATAAGGGTATATGCCCAGGTTTTACCCTTCTCTTCGATGTTCAAAGTGCTTTACATCAGTGGTTTTCAGCCTTTTTGATACCAGGGCCCACTATTAGCCTGGGGACCTCCTGGAACCCTTTCAAGGACCACTGGTGGTCCCTGGACCACAAGTTGAAAACCACTGCTTTACATAGTTGGTGCATCAGATTCGCCCATTCACAAACACACATTCATAACACAGATTTACCAACAAAGGCACCAACTAGTGCATCAGGAGCACTTGATGGGTTTGGCGTCATGCTCAAGTTCACTTCGACACTAACTCAAGAGGAGTGCGGATTCTAACAGGCAACGTTGCGGTCACCATCCAGCCACTTTGACCCTGAGTCTCCACGGCCCTGTGTATTGTGTGTGTGTGGGCTAAAATAGCCTTGGTCACCTTTCCTTACAGTGATCATCATATTAAATACCCCCCACACACCTCCAAGACGGTGCAGAGAGACATGCATTTCTCTGGCGCTCTAAAGAGCCTCGCTAATGCACAATGATAGTTTCCAGCTTGTAGGGCAGAAGACCATCTGTTATTCGGCCACTGTCATAATACATACAAACAGCAGGGGTGCCACCAGTTGGCCAACGACTGACCAACCAAGCTGTGTGAAAGACAGAGGGAAGGACAACTTTTTTGTTTTGTTTTTTCCCCAAAACAAGGATAATTTTTTTCACAGTAAAAAGATGTACAAAAGATGAGTCTTTTCCAGGGCCGGATTTAGCCAGCTCTACTAGGGTGGGCTGGAAGAATGGCAGGGTGGGCAACTCCAAAGTTTTTCATATGAAGTCGTGGTTTTCAACCTTTTTGGCACCAGGGCCCACTATTTATTCAGCATTTGAGCCACGGACCACAATTTGAGGTCATTTTAGTCCCACAGACCCCAAAACTAAAGATTTATTTTGTTTTTTGTCCAAAATTCCAGGCTGGATTTGGGAAACAAAACATTCAAACATACAGATGAAAATGACCATTAATCTTCTACATTCTCTAGTTGTGTAGACTTGGTCTAATTCAGATGATGAATATTTTAACTCCTGAGAGTGTAAACATGAATCCAAATGGACCCACAAGAGTCCATTTGGTTTCATTTTTATGCTTTCAAAGAGTTACATCTGGTTAACCAAATTTCCACCGTTTAGCTGGGGACCACCTGGAAGTCTCTCAAGGACCACTGGTGGTCCTTGAACCACTGACATTACCTTTCATTGGGGGGGGGGGCAGGATGCACGTTTTTAGATCCGGCCCTGATCTTTTCCATTTGCTGCTTTCTTTGGTTTTAGCTATTTTCAACAGGGGGTGGGGGGTATTCACAAGTGGCTAGATGTTTTCTAGCTACAGCAAAGTCATTACTTACTATAGTCCTACTAGACCCAAGGAAATTACATCTGGCCACGTGAATGTGGACACCCAATTATCCCCCTTCACTTTCAGTAGATCTTGTGATCTATTGTGGCCAGTTGTCATTCCCTGGGATTTAGGACAAAGCATGGCCGTAAAAAAGAGAACGTTTAGACACTTGCCAACCCCCCCCCCCCCCCCCCACAATGCTAAAACAATACTATTATTATTAATAAGAATACAGGTAATATTAATAATTATAATAATAATCTTAAAGGTAATAGAGGCAACTTTAGTGTGTACACACTAAACAGATTTGTTTAAAAACAGAACTCCGCCTCACCTCTACTCTATTGGCTTATTTATTATTATTATTATAATTATTATTATTATTATTATATCTGCTGGAGACTGCTGTGCTGGGATTGGTTAAAACGCTGCCTCATCCCACACAACCCTCTTCCCTCTCACAAAATAGCACCGCCTTTCCTGAACCTGACGAATGTTTTTTTTTTATATAATTTGTTGACAGCAAAGTGCCTGTCTGCAGGGAACCAACTGCAACATCAAAGTAGAAGGTACATTAGGGGAAAATGGTATATATATATCCATTTTGATTTTTGGCTAAAACGTTGCCTGTTACCTTTAAACTTATTTAAACCAACAACAATGCAAAATGTGATCTTTTGATGAACAAAAAAAAAACTCCAGACCTTCTGCAACAGGTTACACTGAGTCTTTGCTTTGTTAATAATACTTGTCTAGTCTGTTTGTCCTTTATTTTATTTTTGACAATGGGTTCCCAGATTGCCACCTGTGTTGCTGACAGGCGTGTGTCTTTTATATAATAGCAGTTACTGTCCTGTCCAGTGGGATTAGCTGCTCATCCCACAGAGCCAGATTACGATTAGCCCACAGCAGAAGAGATAACAAGGGGCTGTGTTTACTAGGGTTCGGCCACCGGTTAGATCTTTAAGACTTTGTGTGTGTCTGTGTGCGCAAGCGTCAGAGCGGACAGCGCCGTTTCTTCCATAGTGCCACACAAGCACGCACCACTGAGAGGCGTCCGGCCAATCTAGACAGCGAAGGGCTCACTAAATGGCAGGGTGTGTGTGCGACTGTACGCGCCTGACTGCCTGTTGGGGACATTGTGTTCCATTCCAAAATTCTGTGATACGGCGTGAATCGCAACAGAAACGGAAGCCGCTGAGCTTCAGGGTGTCACCTAGCTACAGCTGAGCACCGCGCTGCAACGCGTGGGGGTTCATTAGTGTCACAGGCCGTCATGTGACTCAGTGGACGGCCCTTTAAGCAGCAAAACAACACAGACCCCGTGGTCCTTGCGCCCTTGTGCCAAAGGTAAGCCTCTCAAATGCCTGACCTAAAAGGAGAGAGTGCTCAATAATAGGGGAAACAAGTGATTATACACCAAAGTTTTGTTCTCCCTCGGCGTGACCCCAGCGCAGACAAGCCCTGAGTGACTGATGCAATGAAACTAAAAAAAAAACTGCAGCTGAGCGTCATGCTATTCTGTCTCGCAAAAAAGGTCCCCTGCTGCTGCCGCTACAGTGCATCAGCTCTGGAGAGTACGTTGCTTCTGCATAACTATGCCCAATTATATTATGTACACAAATGTTCTCTCAAATCACGCAACAAATTCAGCACAAATACACACACACACACACACATCCACACACACACACACTCTCTTACTAACACTACTGCTCTGGCTGCACACAGACACACTCCTGATCCCTCATAGCGATCCATGTCGGAGCACAGGTCCAGCAGTAGAACCGCCCTCAGCTTCAACCAATGTGTTGGCTGGCTGTGCAAGCTAGCCATTCAAATGGCCTCTCCCATCTCCAAGGAAGAGCAGTGCACTGTTTAACTCCTTGTTTACCGGGCGGCATTGCACCGAGAGAGAGAGAGAGAGAGAGAGAGAGAGAGAGAGAGAGAGAGGGAGAGAGAAGGAGAGAGAGGGAGAGAGAGGGAGAGAGAGGGAGAGAGAGGGAGGGAGAGGGAGAGGGAGAGAGAGTTAGAGAGGGAGAGGGAGAGAGAGAGGGCGGTAATGGGAGGCATGCGGAAAACCGACACGAGAGTCACATAGTAACAGGCTGGGTCTGCTGAGCTGAGCTGGACTTGAGTCCAACGCCGCCCCCCAACCCGAAAACCGACACGATAGCCACATAGTAACAGGCTGGATTTGAGCTAAGCTGGAATCCACTACCTAACCTATTTAAAAGTGCCTCAGATTTATCACACGTATATGTGTATTGAAAGCCTTTCTTTCATAAACAGATCTAAAAACACATAATGTCCTCATTGCCAGCCGGCATGTTGTGACACATTGTCAGCTTGTAGACTCAGGTGGAAGGTATTGGGTAATGCATCGATAATGTATCTATAATGACATGCACAAAGTAGAGATGCCAGGTTGACAATACATTTGAACGCGGGTTCAAGACGTTCCTGGAAACTCCATGTGTTTTGTTACAGTTGTGCTGAGGAGCACATCACCTCTAATGGATCATGTCTCATCACGTCCACAGCTCATTAGGCGTCTCTGCAGAATGCAACCCGTTGCACAACAAACGCTGCGGCACAAGTCGTTCACAAGGTTTGTGATGGTTGTTGTACAACCATTATTGTACACATCACTGATTACTAATGCATGCCAAGTCATTGGGAACTTGTCTTTTTTGGTCACCTTCCGACTTACTGTTTATAAAAAGGTAGTAGAGAGTCTATACTACCTTTTAACTCTTTGACAGATCAGCAGAAAAGCTAGGCTCGCTCCCATTAGGCTCAATATTAACACAATAATTTATAGAAAATCCTCTGTTGTGAATTTGTACAAATGAATGATATCCAAAGACACCTTAAGGTGTCTACTTTAAGGGAAAAAATAAAATGAGTTGATCAAGTGTTTTGGCTTTTTATAATACATTTGGCAAAACAGGCTGTATTTTCACATTTCACTGTTTCCAGGGCTCATTCAGAGATAAATGCATTTAAAGTTATATCATTTATCATTTATCAATGATAGTTGTAAAGTGTGTGAGGTGTTTTCTGGGTTTTGTAGTGCAATCACCACTCAAAGGACTTCATCAGGTGGTGTGCAGTGAGTTAATGAGCTTGTTAATAAAACAAAACCCAAAACGACTTTTGGAGTGATGAACAGACAACAGAATAATCAATCACTCCAAAAGTCGTGGTAAAACAGTTAAGGAGTCTATACTACCTTTTAAAAGTCGTCTATCATATAGACGACTTTTAAAAGTATTCCACCGGTAAGCAACTTTAGTGTGTACAAACTCTGTGTTTGTAAACAGATTTGACTCTAACTTAACCTCGCCTCCACTCTATTGGCTCATTATGAAACTGCTGAAGAATACTAATATATTATTTTTGTGAAAAGTAAATCTAAGATATACAACCCAAAATGTGAAATAATTATGTTACTAATTACTTAAAAAAAAGTACTACCCATAAATGTTCCCCCCCCCAAACAATGTCAGAGTTGTCAGAATTACATTAATTCCGAGGATTCTACTTAGGATATAATCAGGTTGCAACAGGTCAAGTGACCTGTGGAACTATAGCTGTGGATTCAGTGACATAACATCTCATCTTCCATAATCAACGGCAGGAGAATTGGCGGCCACACTGAAGGTAAAATACTTTCTTGTGTGAGTGTCACAATGCTTTCAGGGTTAGGACCTTGAGGACCTTTGAGAGGGGAGGCCAAGCCAAGCCCACTTTGATGTCCCGAGCACAGAAGACGCCGAGGGGAATGCTTATTTCTTTAAACATGCAAATTGTTCAGGGCTGTACCAACGTTTTCCCTCTATTATGGCTGCTCTGTCTGCCTGGCGCAGTTCAATCCAGGGGGCCACAAGAAGCTCGAGTCTTTTCTCAATCTGGGTCAATTAGTAATGCTCAGCTTGAATGTGGTCCTGTCATCGTCTCGGCTCCTTATCTTCCTCAGGAGCTCAATACAAAATCGCTAGACAACAAGCAATCAGTGGACCTTTTGGGGAATAAAGTGTCAGGTTGACAACTGGCAACAAAACAGAAAGAAGAGGGGGCTTTGCAATTTGAGACAGAAAACTGGCCCAATCAACCAATAATTATACCCATCTCTGGATTTCAAGCAGAAACTAAGGAAATATAAAAACATATCATTCCATTGTTTTCAGAGTGAAACAGAATGCGACTTCAAAAACGTGCTCCTGAGAGCCCATGTCTCTGCCCGTCCAGGTTTCTTTCCCTGGCATACGAATGGTGATCACACGAATTCGCAGATCATACAATCTGCGTAGCATTGCTACTACGCAAATTAAACTATGGGAGAAGAGAAGACCTTGCTTGTAGCTACGGCTCAAGAGCTATAGGCCACAACATGTTATAGCACCACCATGAGGCCAATTTGAATAATCTGGGGGCCTACTAGGTTTCCTTTGGTCTCCTGGGAGGAGTGTGCACTGTGTATGCAAAGGTTCATGCTGATTGGGCCTGCGGTGGGATTAGCTGCACACAAACAGAATGACTCAGTCACCTATGTAAGAAATAAAACCATAATGATATAAATCAGTAAAATCAACTTTCTGTATCATTATTATTATTATCATTTGCCACCTTCAAACTACATGTCATAGACTAGAAACTAATAATAAAGTTGCCTCCCTATCGAATCGGTTCACAGCACATTACAAGGTATGGTCTTGGTAAACAAATCTTTGGCTTCAGTGTCATGTGGTGCATGTTACATCTACACTACAAGTTACACCAGGAGTTTGGTTATGTTGTTAAGTTCTTTTGTGTCGTGACATGGCACCCCTCATGTAAAAACAAATAGATGTTAAATAATGAAGGACCTCAATGGAAAACAAGCCAAAGTGCTTTCTTGCATTTTAAGTCCTGGTATTCAAGTATTCAATCAATCCATCAATTAATCAATAGACGAATGAGCGGTGATTGACCCTCAGAGTACAAAGATACTGTGAGGCACAAAGGCCAAGCTAAACAAAAGCTGTGCACATGACGTGCACGCCCACACGCACACATGCTCGTCATCTTCACAGGCTCCTGTTGTACAGTACAGTTCTTCTGGTCAATGCCTGTCTGACCTCCTGTCATGCAGTCCACTCATGCAAAGTGCAGCGGATCACATAAAAGCCCCGGGGAATAAAGCATCAGGAATGTCTGGCTCTTTATCTCATTAATGGGACACTGGTGAAGTCTACGCATTGTTATGGCTCTGCTGGACAGAGCCATAACAGCCTCACCAGTGAGCACAACAACACTGTCACCACCGCCGGCAACCACCGATCCAACCAAACCGATGCCAACTACCGTGCTACTGACCCCTGCGTCAAAGTTATCGTTAGATTACAGGTTTACATTGTGTGAAAAAGCCGTCAAATGCTACGCGGTGTGGTACATACCCGAGATCAGGGCATTCTGTTACAGCAAATAACATGATGCCAACTTGAATAAGCGAATCAAGGGAAACATATTTACAGGCAGTGACTGGTGTCAGTGACTAATGACCGGAGATGTCAGCCAAGCCAGATGAATTCTGAGTTTCAATGAGGAATTTCCTCATCCTCATTCTGTTGGATCGTAGTGGAAAGGAGGTCGAGTTTGTGTGACTTCCTTTACGTACCTCGGGTCCATCCTCACCAACAATGGCAAAATAGCGCCAGAAATAAACCGGAGAGACGTGCACATGGCAGCCTGTGCCATGAAAGCACTCTGGAAGCCATCAAGGGGGATCAAATGAATGACGGTAGTGCGCAGCGTGCGCAATAAAATGGACGTGATATGGCTTTCCAGCACCAGAACACGACCAACAGCCCCGAATGCCCCGCTGCTACGGCCACGTCCCACATGAACACCCAACTCACGCTGGCCACTATTTCGAACCAAAGGCTGCCGGTCGGAATAGGTGCTCCCCACACCCTATGGGCTGACGCCATCGCCAGGGACTTACACCAAATGGGCTTGGCTGAAGCGGAGCCCCTAGCACAGGACTGACCCAAATGGTCAGATCCGCTCTACGCATGGCGTCTCTCTGGCTACCGAGCAAGAGACCTGATGATGATTAATTTTATGCTGACTTTTAAGCTATAAGTCAAAAAACAACGGGTGATTTTAACGGATTCTAGCCCCGAGAACAAGGAGGCCTCCCATCTACCACACTCACTCACAGCTTTTGGTTGTGAATGATATGAACTGAATATTTTGTGTTTTATGTTTTTCCTTCATACTGCTCTGTTGGCGCGTCAAGATCACATAAGATCCCTGAAAATGCAGAACGGGAATATGGTGGTGGACTGCATGGCAATTAAAATTCCAAGACTGTGACAAGGATAGCCTTTAGTTGCTGAATGAATTTATTGCATCTAAGACTCCGAGGAGAAGAACCGGAAGAACAAATGAGACGCATGAACCAAGGACGACCACTAATATAGCTGCAAGCCACTATAACAGGGGCCAAGCGGTTTCGTGAAAAACGGCTGCTTAAGCCAGAACTGCAATTGTAATGCAATGCAAGTGGTGGACGAAAAAGAAGGGAAAAAAAAGCTACACAACCTAAAAATGAATCAAAAATCCACTGGCATTTTGATAGAAAAATCCAATTACTTCTTCTATTTCATCTTCTATTCCATTCTAACATGTTTCAAAACAGATTCTAATGAAACTTTGGAAAACCCTATGCGATTTAGAGAAGGTGGTTGTCCGTTAAGGTTTTGTGTGTGGTCCCTGACCATGCATTTCAGAATGTAGGATTTGTTGATTTGATGTAGAAGTTGCACACAATCTAAGTTAATTAAGTTAATTTTAGCAGCTTACACTAATATTTTCATGGAATATGAAATTCTGGCACCGTCCAGAGGTAGATCAGGCAGCCTGAACCTTAAATCTCTACCCTCTGCATGAACAAATAATAGTCTTAAGATTAGCCTACCGAGCAGTTGCCAATGGAGCAAAATTGGGACACAAATGATTTCATGTCAAGGACTACCCCTGGGACCCACCATTTGAGGATCTAACAGTGATTTTCCTTTTCAAGGACCCCCAGTTTAAGATGCAGCAGGCATTTCTATCTCTGAGGCCACCAGCGGGTGATCATATCCAAACTCATTTGTTGGATAGAAGAAGTATTGCATGTGTGCGACAAGTGGGGGAACTGGACAAAATTAGCTTATTCCTATCTTGATGTCATTAAAAATCAATCTAAATATAGCAAAAATAGCAGATTTAAAGGTCAAGATGCATTTTGAGCTTGTAGATTGGCATTTTTGATACAACATGCAGGCAGTACAACCAATGTGGCCTGGATTGAGTGTAGAAATAATATACCATCCCTAAACTGCTTTAGACCATTGGGGAATTTTCCCCATGTTTAACAGACGTAACTAAAAACTAAAAACACATAGCAGGAAAAGAAACAATTAAAGAGCTTGTTGGTCTGTGGTCTCAATATGTTGGGAGGGAGGGACACTTGAAAACGTATTTGAAATGAGAGACTGCCTCACACAAAAGGGAGCCCCAATGTGTATTGTAAAATCAAGGACAATTTGACTGACTGTCCTGAGAGTGTACAAATGGAACCAACTGGACCCATTGTTTCCCCCAAGGGTCCATTTGGTTCCAAAGTATCATGTAGTTGAGGGGTCCCTGAAGGACCTCCGGGGCTCCCAGGATCCCACTTTGGGAACCACTGCGTTAAAGTACGTTATTAGGTCTGTTGACTCCTACTCCAGATGGAGAGAGAGTTAAATGCAACGATAAGTATAGTGTTGCATCCTAGCGTCCAATATAGTACGCCATCTGCTCCAAATAACTGCATTCAGTTTACCAGTGTTTTACCTGGCTGACACCAGGGTTGAAAACTTGACATGTTCTCAATGGTAGTGGCGGGCCCACCTCCGACCGCTGCACAATGTACTGATTATATTGCATTAACACAGTGGTTTTCAACCATTTTTATGCCAAGGCCCACTATTTATTCAGAATTTGAGCCACGGACCACCATTTGATGACATTTTAGC
The DNA here is from genome assembly GCA_039105355.1 of Benthosema pterotum. Lineage (NCBI taxonomy): Eukaryota > Metazoa > Chordata > Actinopteri > Myctophiformes > Myctophidae > Benthosema > Benthosema pterotum. Next base: position 30,081,931 of record CM076976.1, read on the forward strand.
CCCACAGATCCAAAGATAAAGATTCTTTTGTTTTTGTCTACAATTCCAGGCTGGATTTTGGAAAACCGGCAATCTTCTACTTTCAGTTGAGACTTACATGTAGACTACATTCTCTAGTTGTGTAGAATTCAGATGGTGAATATTTTAACTCTTGATAGTGCTAACATGAAACCAAATGGAAACTGCAAGGGTCCATTTGGTTTCACGTTTACACTCTCAAACATCTGGTATAGTCAACTTTCCATCATTTAGCTGGAGGACCACCTAGAACCCACTCAAGGACCACTGGTGGTCCCTGGCCCACCGGTTGAAAACCACTGCATTAACATACTCCATCAAGTTTGTTTGAAATAATGCTTTATTAAAATAAGTCACAGACTGAAACTTACCAAAAAATGCAGCTAAAGCGGACTGATCACCAGAAATGGATATGAAAAAACAGCAGAAATTTTACAGTAGCGTTGGGCTTCAAACTTCCCCATTAATAATAACCACTACCACTGGTGCTTGACTGCCGACAGGCTTGAGTTCATTTAAAAGGTCTGTTCTTAAATACTAGACATATGCACCTCCTTTCTCAGGCACTTTTGCTAAAGTGCTATACCAAATTAAAAATATTCAAAATAGCAGCACTTGATGTCTGTCATTAATAGATGCCCACCTGGTTTCATCTTCATTTGGTGAGGAACATGTGCTATTGTGTTCCACGCCGCTATTTTCAAACAACATGGCAGCCTACAGCAGCTCCCTGCCCTTACTTCAATAGGTTAAAGGAGAATTCCACACCAAAACACATTGGGCATCCATCTACCTTGGCTCCTGTGACATGATACATAATGCCATTGATTTTTGTCATAGATGCCCCATTTTCTACATTTCACCCTGAGGTCCCACTCCCTTCAATGCAGTATGCATTGCATATTGCCACGGGTTGTCTTTATTCTAATGTGGGTATTTTAGTAGTTCTATGGGATTACATGTAACAGTTGCGCCAGAGTACGTAAAACAAATGCATGAGTATCGCTATACTATTAAAAAAATGATGTGGAAAAAAAAAGTTGGAGCTACTAAAATGTCCGCATTAAGAATAAAGACAACCTGCACCAATGTAACCTGTTGAAAGGGTCGTGGACCTCAAGGGGGAAATGTAGAAAAAGGGGCATCTTATGACAAAAATCAAGCGCAATATACTGTATATAATGTCACAGCGATCAAGGTAGATGGATGCCAAATGTGTTTTGGTGGGGAATTCTCCTTTAATAAGTAATGTAGATAAAGATGGATGGACGGACAGTAGATTATATATGGCAAATGGTGACTCCAAACTTTGAAATAAACTTGAGATCAGTCTTTTTTTTATGAGAACGCTCCAGAAGGCTGGCAGTGATTGCAAAGCCACCATTGTGGATAATATAACTGCAACCAGTGCGATTTTTCCGAAGCTATGGAAAGATTTTCCAATTCATTTTTCAATTTACAATTCCAACTCCCAAGTCCTGGTATTGCAATAAAATCAAGGCCAACCTTGGTATAAAAACGCTCACACACGCGTTACTACTACACACATCGATCGGTTGATTCTTTCAATTTTGTTGAGCATTTACATTGTTTCACTACGAAAGATGTGAACTAAGAAACTTATACAAGTAATAAATAATTAATAGCCAAGTTCCATCGGACACAACATATAGAGTAAGTGAATCCAATGTTTAGGTTGGATTTTGTCTGAACATCTTGCAGCAGATAAATCCTTGGTCACGCCTGCAGACACATTAGACATTGATTTGGAGAATAAAATGGCAGCCCGATCGAAACAAAAAGGTCAATGCAGCAGCAGCTCCAATCATGACATTTACCTGGTCTGAGCACTGCAGCACCTTCTCCATCACACCCATACACCTTCCTGGGATCCATACAGACCCAAATCCGAGGGTTAGCATGCCCTCAATTCATACCACAGAGCACTGAACGAGCTGAATAAGAAAATGCACACCACAAATTACACATATGTTGTGCTTTCTTTCAGTCTAAAAATGACATGGGGACCAACAGTAAACCAATCAATTATTTTGTAAATGATAAATGAATAGAATAATCACGGAAATGCGTCAAGAGGATACATATGAGAAACGCATTTCCCAATCCGGATTTCAGCTCTTATGTGATTTTATACAAAGCCTAATGACCTTGGCTTATTTTGTTCTTTCTTTCCTGGTATCCACTTGTCAGCCGGTCTGACTCAACAGAAGTGGGGCCCAGCTGAGACAACTGAACAGCAACAGGAACTGTAAACAATTTCATTAACCAGGCTCCATGAATAGAACAAAAACACGAAAACAACATGGAAGGGCAATTTTTTGTGTGTGTATGTGTGTTGTTTTTGATGTACCCCCGGTGCCGCTGTCTGCCGTGTAATGACAGGATATCCAGCTCATCTGAGAGTGGAATGGAAATGATAAACACTGTCCACTTGACAAGCAGATGAATTAAGTGACGGAACATTGAAAAAAACGTTGCTTCCTTCCGGCACTCAGGTGAGACTACCTTGGTCACTTATTTTTAAACCCTTTCCGTGACGTGGATAGTGCCTTTTTAAAATGATTTCCTATAATTTTGTGTTCGTAGAAGTAGCCCAAACTAATTTGCTCACTGCACTTTTGCCAATTCATACAGAAGAAACAAATGTATATTTTTGCATTTCACTTCCTGCATGTCGTGCAGAGATTCAGGCATTATTTGCCTTTCGTACTACTGTACTAAATGCTGAATTTAATATTATGTCTATTCAGCTTCAGTAATATATATCAAGTTTTTTTTTCCCCCCGCTAGGGACATTTTTCAGCTGGGGTTTTCAAATGACAGTGTGTCAATAGAGACTATCAAAACCAAATCTGAACCAGGTATCAAAGAAATAATAGTAATAAAAAAAACAATTACGTATTATTAATTACAAAACAAAATATTACAAAAAAACAACAACTTTACTAGGTATCAAAGGATAGTTTAAAAGTTAGACAACAAGGCATCTTTTTCCCCCCAGAGAGGCCAATCTAAACAGCAGATAAGCCCCTTGTAAATAGAATGCCTTAGCTGAGTGCGAGCGCATACGGCAGCAAAGAAACGCCTGTCTGCCGAGCTTTAACACATGCCACGAATGTCTGGGATTCCAGTGGAAGGACTCCGGCAGTTGCAAACTGCCGAGCGAAGGATCACAAGCCGCAGCAACCGAGTGCCAGAGCAGTTAAATCAGCTAAAGAAAAAGGCGTTTGCAGAGAGAGAGGAGAATGGGGAAGGGGGCGGGGGGGCCGGGATCCAGGCGGGCGGGCGGCTGACTGACATTTGGATTTAGGCTAGTAGAACTCTGTGTGCAGAGCTGTGAAGCAAGCTGACATGGTTGCTCTCCCAGGCCACGAACAATGTGGCGAGGATTTTATGACTTGCGTTGCATCTGTCTGATCTTGTCTGACACGATTCTTCTTACCCCCACCAGAAGTTTTGTGGTATGCGCGAATGAAGTGGAGCTGAAACCGTCAATAAAACAGTTCATTAACCACAGTAGGTGCAGCGCTCAATGAAACCTGACATGGAGCTCTAAAAGGCGGTACTTATATACCGCCATTACTCCAGTGCACTGAGTTCACATGTTATTGCCGTGTACTTAACATGCACTAATTGGTTTGAGGTTAGATAAGAGTTTAGTCATGGAACTTCCGACAATTAATTGTACTTTTTTGTTGTATTTAAGTCAATTCTCTGAGACACAGCAACACAGCAGAATAACACTAGGGCTCTTGATAATCGTACAGGGGTATCTCCGTTACGCTACTTTCACACTAGCAAAGACAAAATCTAAGTAAGTTACACTGCTGCAAAGTCATGTAATAATATTGTAAATGTAAAGTAGCAACGACTGAATAATGATCCACTAGCATTGTTCTGATTAAGAATGTGTTTACAGTTGACGAACCACAGCTCAGCACAGCTTTGCCTACTGACTAGGACATTGCTAAACGGTAGATAGATGCAAAAGCATTCTGAATCATTAAAAAATAAAACTATGCAAAACATACTGTATATGCACAATGACAGTAAGATATTTTGTTGTTTTTTCATATTTGTCCTACTGACAGAATGAAACCAGGAGTTGCGCAGAACGAGAAGGGCAGCGGTATCAGTCAATTGAAATGACTTGTAGCCTATGGCTTTGTTGGTGCTGGTGTTAATGTAGCATTACGGTTCATTCTGCCATCTAACCGTTAGATTTCATCATTAGATAAATGATGAAATCTTTTATGTACTAAAGAAGGAAAGGTCATGGGGTCACTCCAGTGGTAAGGATTCATCATGAATGTGCTCAGCAAGTCTCATGGCAATCTGCCACTTATTATTCATTTATTTTTTTGTTAGCTTGTGTGCAAGTGGGCATTTTAGCCTAAAGACGGTGCAAGGGAAAAGCCATGGCTGGGGCCACTAAAGTCCTTCCTCTGGGGAGCATGAAGGATCACAGCGCACAGCAAAGTAGAAACTAGTTTTGGTGGGACCAAGACGTTGGACGCACCAAACCGACCGACATCCTCAGAGGTAACGAGGCTGAAATAATGCCATAGAATCTAAAACCCTTTCACAGTATACCGAGGCAAATAAGTGGGGAAGGGTCTCAGAGGCAGAACTAGAAATAGAGGAGTGATTCATTTAATGGCAGGAGAACAGGGTTGGCTTGGCTTTCAAACATGTGTCAAGTTTTAGAGGGCAACACGATGGGTAATGAATACACAAGCCTGGCAGGGCTGTTGAAATTGGCTCACACCGACACTCAACATGTCAGAGAGACATCAAAGAGCAGTGTCCTCATGCCTATGGGAGAACTACAGGGCTACAAGGTACGACTTGAGGTAGTCTAGGAAAAAAGCTGGTACAACACAGAGATAAGACAGTTGAGCCAATGGCGAGCATCCACCTATGAAGATATTCTATATTCACAACAGCAACATGATATGCGGGTTCCCGTCTTAAATTGGGCCACAGACAATTGTCGGCGTAACCGTTGGATGCAAACGGACCGTAATGTTGTGGTTTCCATTTTTACACACTCATGTTGCATTCGCCCACAGCGGCAACAGAGCAACAGGACACGACAAGTATTATTCAATGCACCGAGCCAACGTGATGCCATAAACTAGGCACGTCGTGGGTTTGTAGACTCTTTGAAAACGTTTTTGCACTAGTAATGACATGTCAACAAAGAAAGTGTCTTCTTCACTACTTCCGCTCTCTCCCCGAAATTCAAGATCCGTAACAAAGAGGGGAAGAAAAACGTGTCGTTAACCAGTTCTGCGTTATTTAATCCTACATTCTTCATACCAGTAATAGCTTGAGCACCATGACTCCAGTGCAGTGACTCCATAACTAACTATGACACTGACCTCACCTGGTAATTTTGTACTAGCTTTGTCATGGCCGTAGTGTAAACAGAACACCGGATCAAATTAAAGCTGAGGTCTCAGGGTGCACTTTGTGTACTAAAAGCAAAAGGAATTACTACTAAAATATGAAATGTTATGTAATTTGGGGGGGAACCGTTGTTATTGATATGTAATAGAATAAATACATATTGTGTTGTTTGGAATCCTAAATCTAGAGTATTTTTGCTTATTTTTATGTCAGCAATAAAACACACACACACACACACACACACACACACACACACACACACACACACACACACACACACACACACACACACACACACACACACACACACACACACACACACACACACACACACACACACACACACACACACACACACAGAATAACGCATTTAAATGTCACGCTAAGCTGCGCTAAGTAAAACATCATTTGTTGCTGTTGCCGATTCTCCAGAGCGTATTTTTGTTTGTTTGTTTTGTTTTGTTTTCACAAGCTGCTCAATTTGTCCTCTTAATGCCTCGGTGACCTCCACAGGTTACCTGTTGGTATTTTGGTTTCGTAGAAAAGTGCAACAACGCCCCCCCCTCCCGCCCCGGGGCTCCATTCATAACCTCAGGGAGGAAACAGGCCAACAAAGGCAGGAAACAATTGGGACGATTTGCTCTGTGAACTTCCACGACAGCTTATTGTTGGAGTGGGAAGATGAACTTGGCGCCAGTCAATGGTGTGGCCACGGCGTGGTGGGGAGGGGGTTAGGCAGGGGCAGGACGCTGGGGGAAAGGGGCTACAGAGCAAGGTCATCGTTGATGTGTGCTCCCCCCACGGCGGCCTCTGGCCTGCCCCCCCCACGGCGGCCACTGGCCTGTGTGTGTGTGGGTAACAGGAAGGCTCTGCCCAAATGACCCCTGAGCATAAACAGAGTTACGCTGTCGCAAACTCCGTTCGCTTCATGGGAGCAGTCCAATGGCGGCTCTATACCGTCAAAGTTGTGTTTCACCATGTTAATGATTTTTCTTTTGGGATCTATTTTTTCTGAGTGTACAAATGGAACCAAATGGACCCACTAGGGTCCATTTGGTTCACATTTGTATGCTCTCGGGGAAATTTAGGAAATGTCCCTCTTTTACACTCTTTCAGGCTGCAACAGCCCTCCCGAGAACTCGGCTTTCTGACCCCTCAATGTCGCAACACTTCGGCTGGTCCGAGTATTATTTGGGCCTGAGCCTTCACGTATTCTCTGTGTGTGTGTGTGTGTGTGTGTGTGTGTGTGTGTGTGTGTGTGTGTGTGTGTGTGTGTGTGTGTGTGTGTGTGTGTGTGTGTGTGTGTGTCTCGGTTGGCGGGGGCGTTCACAACGTCCACGATTACACCACCGTGTTACTCTCCCGTTTCCTAGCAGCAGCACTAAACAATAGCCGTCCGCTCCGTCTGCAAACATGCACGCCACACACACACATGCGGGCCGGGGGGGGTGTGGGGGGGGGGGTATCTGTGTGATTTATATGCAGAGTCGACTGCGGCTGCAGTCATAGTTACATGTCCCCTACACATAAACACACACACACACACACACACACACAAACGCAAACACACAAACTCATGTCTTGTGATACGTGGTGACAGACTGTTGTGGCATTAGCCAAGACACTGGTGGTTTTAAAAGTGGGGTCCAGGGCAGGCAGACAAGGACCCCCCAGCTTCCATACGATGGAAGGGGGGGGGTGTCTAAATTGACCCTTGCAAGGTCTGTAACTGTCTGTGAAACGGTGTACAACAGATAGACGCAAAGACTCCAACAACTGATCCTTTTCGTTCCGTTTATTGTGTGGTTACCAGTGGTTTTCAACGGTCGTCCGCGGACCATCAGTGGTCCCTGGGAGGATTCCAGGTGGTCTCCAGCTAAATCTGTAACTCTGTAAAATGGTACCATAAAAATCGTACCATTTTTCGCTCTCTAGAGTTACATTATATTTAAACATCTGACTTCATTTTCAAGAATCTACACAATTAGAAAATGTTATTTTCTCTCTTAAATCTCTCTCTAAATTGTGGACAAAAAAAAGAAAATCCGTAGTTCTGGGTCCGAGAGACTAAACTCAACATCAAATGGTGGTCCTCCTCCGCAGCAAAAAATGCTGAATAAATAGTGGGTCCTGCTGGTATGAAAAAGGGCTGAAAAACCTGGTGTATACTATCGGAATTATCACAGGTTTGGAAAACGCACTGCTCAGATCCTCCTCGACATGAAGGGGTTGCGGAAACTTCACCTGACCCTACTCACAATTCGCAGCAGCTCTCCAGTTTTAACAGCCTGCATATAGCATAACAGCAGTTAGTGTACCCCCCCCCCCACTCCCCACCCCTTCATGCACACACACAGGCAGCCAGGCACACATACCGCAGAGTGTGCAGTGCCAACCAATCAGTGGTTAGGGGTGGCTATACAAAATCCCATTCTATAACCCCCCAACCGCCCGCTGCTACAGCTAATTAAATATGTACCGAATTTGGTAAACTCGAACACGTGCTGCAGTTTTGCTTCGCCAGCCTCCTCCTCCTCCTCCTCTCAGCTGGGTGCCTAATCTCCTCCAGAGAGGACAGATAATAAATGAAGATCGTTTTTAGAACGTGTGTAAAATACAAGCTGCCTGGGAAAACCCAGCTTGTTTTTTTACCGAGAGCCTTTCTCAGGGGGGCCTGGCGAGGTGTCTTGTGCCTGTGCCGCTCCAACGACAAAGAAAGAAGACCGACAACATCCGATAACAAGGCAAAACATTTAAAAAAAGATTGGTGAGGTGATTACGCCATCGGTGCAGAACACCTGTCCCAGGACGAATCTGATTCAACTTGGCGTTGACTCGATTTGCAAATGAGAGCCGAGTAGATGAAGCACAGTACCGCTGCCATGACATAATGTGAGGCCATTGCCCAAATAAAAAAAAAAGTCTTAGTCAGGCGGAATTTCATTTCATTAAAAAACGAGAGGGAAAAAAATAAATAAATGCATGAACACACATCTGATTTAAAAGGGGATGTTTTCATTCAATGGGAGCATTTTGAAGGTGGTCCAAGAGTTTTTTTCCTAATCTGTCACCCTCGTCTCCATCATTTCAAGCGCTCTGTTGGGCTTGTTCCAGGACGAGGACAAAGAGAGGGAGAGCATCTCAACCTAAGCCAAGGCCAAACTCCATGTAATAAACATACATGGCAAAAACTGTAACTAGTTAAAATAAACTAATTTGCTTACAATGGCATGCCCAAAATAGGGACATCGGGGTGGTTAAAGTCGCTAATGAACACCATAACCACGGATTTAATCCTAGAATTGGCAGATAATTTATGACACACATGCCGCCTTCATAAGCACCAGAACACCACAATACCAGACATCAAACTATAAATGTGTGTTCATAAACAGTTATGTCACTTTCATTGTCAATACTTACATGCCAAGGGACAATGTTGACATGATACTCTGTCATACTAAAATGTAAAAACGGCACAATAAACTTATGATAACTGAAATTGCTGTTCTGTGTTCCTGATTAAGTTAAGATAACATATTTATCCGTGTCAGTTAGAAACCTTATATGTCCAAAACGGTTTTAAGTATTGAAATGAGAAAAAAGCAAAAGAGGTAGATCTACAGAACAGAGCCTGTGGGTCAGTGCTATCATCATGAGTTTCTGACACTAGTATGTTCAAGTAGACAAAAATAACATGGAGATTCTGTCTGACAGTTTTACAAACACAGGATATGATGTTATTATCCTAAAGTGCAAAGTCCAAAATGTACTCTGCATGGCAGAGACAACAACAAACACATGAAATGAATAAAAAGAGTGGACCAGGGTCGGATCTAGGCATGGCAGGGCAATGCCCCCCTAAATGCCCAGTCTGCCCCACCAAACATGATGGCATCCAAAACAACCCAAGATACCCAAGAAATTAAAGTGCTTATAATTAAAATGATTTGAAACACTACTACTGCTGCTAACTAACTACAGCTGTGGCACTACTAAACCAACAGAATTTCATCATTGAAAACAGAAAAGTCTCTGAGTGAGACCTTTAGTTTCTGATGCAACTACAACAACAACTGATGAAGTCCTCTAACTGAAAATGGTATGGGTGCCGCACCCATACCATTTTCTCTTGCCCCTCCATCATGTTCTCTTGCCCTCCCAAATGGGACATGTTACATCCGCAGGCAATAACCCGAAGTAATAACCCGACATCAGCTGTCTTGACAGCGGCTACGTTACCTATTGTCCCATTAATAAGATTACATTGAATAGTTTTCGTGCAGGTGCAGCAGGACAACAATGGTTGTCATGACACCTACATGACCAGCATTATGCCCAAATAAAGTGTTCCTTCTTTTTAAAGGGGAATTTCAACCCACTTTCAACATTTTACTATGTCATCATTAATATACCTTAGAGATGTTGTGTGGACATGATAAAAAGTCCCTCCCCCATTCTGTGTTTTCTTGAAATGGAGGTCTGAAAAAAAATCATCAACATGCGGAAACACAACTTGTCATCTGGTTGTGTTTCACCATGTTAATATTTTTTTCTTTTAGGACCATTTTTGTACAAATGGAAACAAATGGACCTGTTAGGGTCCATTTGGTGTCATTTGTACGCTCTCAGAAAAAAATTCTTGAAAATTGGTGGAATTCCCCTTTTATGAAGCAAGGGAAAACATCTGTCCATCTGGTGTAACTTTCACTTACAAATACAATTAAATATTGTCATGAGCATCATTATGAAAAAAAACAAAAACAAGTTTCATTGAGAATTTGCGCCCCAGAGTCAGGCACAGGAATATTGTTTCGCCCTCTGTTTTCTGATAGTGTATCCTTGCATCCATCCATGCATGGCAGAACGTCATACAGACTCAAACCGATAGCTTGAATATTATTTTGCTTTTATTTTTCCAGTACAACTACAGTGGAAAAACTGAAACCCTAGAGGGGACCTCTTGATGTTAATTGAGTTACAAGCGATAAGTGTCACCTCTGTGCCCGGCAGGAGGCAGGGTACCGCCGACATCCTAACAAGCCTCACAGAGCCTGATCAAATGGCCATTATCTTTAGACTTTAGTGTCGGTGAAACCGAGCACTTCATTCAAAGTTCAGGCTAAGTAGTGTTAGTGTTAATGATTCTTCTAAGTTGAACCACAATTACAACTTAAGAACGCTTTTAGATTTTAGGGAGGGGGGGGGGTATAGATTTGACCAGGGGTGGGCAATTATTTTTCCCAAGGGGCCAAATGAGATACATAAAATATTGTGGAGGGCCAAGACAAAGGGCTGAACTAAAGTCTGCGCAATTTAATGTAAGATAAAAGTAAGAGTAAGACCGACCATTTTGACACCAGGGCCCTCAATTTATTCAGTATTTGAGCCACAGACCACCATTTGATGACATTTTAGCCCCACAGATCCAAAACTAAAGATTTCTTTTGCTTTTCTCCACAATTTCTACAGGTTTCTTAAAGTAAAATTTAAGTGTTTTTAAGACCCTTTTAAGGCCATTTATATAAAACGTAATACCCAGGGGCGGATGCCGGATGTAACATTTCACAATTGGGGGGGCAGGAGAAAATGGTATTGGGGCGGCTTCATCGCCCGTGTCGCTTCGCGCCACGGGTGATGAAGCCGCACCCATACCATTTTCAGTTACAGGACTTTTATTAGGCAAGTAAAGCATCAATAATAACATCAGTTGTTGTTGACTCAGAGACTGACTCAGAGACTTTTCTGTTTTCTCGGTGCGCAACCGAGAAATCAATTACTTGATGATTGATAAGTTTACGCCGCAACGTTTTCTGGCTACGTTATTTAAACCAAACACGCGGTTGACAAATTAAAATTTTGAGGAGCAATACGACACGTGGAAATTACAAACTGCGCAAAATTTAAGACCTAGATTTAAAAATTCAAGACTCTTTTTAAGGTATTATTTTCAAATTCGTAAATGCAATGCTTTTAAGACTTTTTAAGATCCTGCGGGAACCCTGTTTCAGGCTGGATTTCACAAACAAGGTAACAGGCAAATGTAGATCAAAAATGACCATTCTTTTACATTCTCTGGCTAACTCAGGTGAATATTTTAACTCTTGAGGGTGTAAACACATCATTTTTACGCTCTCTATGATAGGCTGACCATACGTCCGTATTTCCCAGGACATGTCCGTATTTCACGTCCTGTCCTGGGTGTCCTGGTTTATTTTTAGAAAATGGGGAAATGTCCCGGTTTTTGTAAAATTACTTTCATTCAGTTCCTTTCCGACACGTCTTTGCTTACATCGGACCAGTAAATTGACAGGCACTAGGACACTGCGCACAATGACGTCAGCCCTGAGCAGAGTCAGTGCAGGCAGCCTTCGTCAATCAGTTAGTAGACACTAGACAGCGTGGTTGTCAGTCTCCACCACCATGCCCAAGCGCAAGTGCACGTTTACAGACGAGTTACAGAAAAAATTCCCTGTATTCAGACCGGGGCAATTGTTAACCTTTTTCAATAGCCTACAACAGACATTGTTGCATTCATGTCTGAAATTGAGGCTGAGTTTCAGTGTTGCTGTTCAGAGTTGTTAACTTATGTCCGAGAGAAGTTGATTGAGACATTATTTCTTTCTTTGAAACATTCATAAATTGTAAAGCACTTTTTGACTTTTTGAATAAATGCATTTAAATTGCGCATTAAAATTACTTGGGGGGGGGGGGGCGCTAAGGTGCCGCCCCCCCCCCCCCGCTAAGGTGTCCTGGTTTTCTCCGTGGAGAATATGGTCACCCTACTCAAAGAGTTACATCTGGTTAACCAACTTTCCATATTTAACTGGAACTCTCGCAAGAACCACTGGTGGTCCCCAGACCACTGGTTGAAAACCATTGTACCCTTTCAGGGGCCGGTCAGAGACAGCCAAAGGGCCGCATAATGCCCAGGTATGGATTTGATATTTGGATAATATTCATAGATAAACACAGAATACAAATGTTCTGATTATGAACCACCACAATACACTACGTTAAACAGGGAAGAGAACGCAAATACTCAAAATAATGACACTGCCAATGTGCCATTCATTTGGCAATATTAGATGTACTAGATTAGATGTATGAAGATAGTGTGTGCATTGTGCATCAGCTGCAACCATGTCTTCCAGCTCTGTTAAACGGACAAACACACTTTATTGCAAAAAAAGGGTGAAAGATTAGCAGTGGCTCACTCTGAGTGGCTTCAATTTCCCAGAAGCCCCAGCAACTGGGAGCATTGTTGATTTCCTGTTATGTCATCATAGCGCCTCAGCTTCGTCGCAATGTCTGCGACAAATTCAGATTATTGCCAAAATATGAATTTAAAAAAGCGAATTAAACATAAAAAATAGTTGGGCAACTTGCAAATGGCAATTATAGTGTTCTACAATGATTAATCTAATGTAAATATCTGAAGTGTTAATGTGGATGTTCCAACATTTAAGCTATGTTTACTATAACCCCTCAAGAACAGTCTCTGAGCTGTGCTGCTGAATCTGTCAGCAGCGTCATTCAGAATGTCTATACGTCGCTGTTAGCGGAGAGTGGTTAGGGAGAGGCGCTGTGGGTCCTGCCTGCCCTACAGTATATATGCGAGTATCAGGTTTGTTTATGGTTATGTCTGAGTCAGAGTGATTTAGCCGTGGTGCACCCGCTGGTCCTCCCATTAGGCGATTTTAATAAAGTGTTGGTGCGCCGTTGTATGTGTATGCCTGTGCGTATGTGTGTGTGTGTACAAACAACAGAGATGGGACTGAGTACTGAATGCCTCGCACTCTGTTCTGTGGTTCGAGCTAGGGCTTAACAGGTCTTTTCATGCTTTAGTGAAACTAGGCCAAAAACCACAGGCCCCAGACCACAAGACCACAGGCCCTGCCTGTGTCGACTGCAGCCCATGATTGGGAGATCAGCGCTTTGCCTGGTCGGCTTCTGGTCTTCGTCCTTTTGTATGAGGGAATGGCACACGTGTGACGTTAACCCAACTCAAGAGTCACCATCTCTACTACTTCAGACCACTTCCTCTATAACACTTTCACCACAACTTGCTCCACTGGGTCTACACTACAGTCTACACTACAGATCTATTCAGCAAATCTATTCGACAAGTATGAGCAGAAATCGCAAGCATGGTCATTAGCTAAATAAATAAATACAGTGCTGAGTGCTGTAGGCGTGGTAAGTGAACGTGGCCCACGGTAGCTCAACAGAAACTGGTTGCTTGCAAACTGTCACAACAGATTCAAGCACTTCCACGCACCAAATACGTACTTGAAAGAGCAGATCTGCACAAAAGCAGAAACTGGTTCAAAAGAGCAGTTACATGAGGTGTTGCATAACGGTGCAAGCCAAGGGGTTCAGACAGCACCCATACGCAAGAATTCTTGTCAACGCTCAAACTTGAACTCATTGGCGCTGTGAAAATGGCTGGGCATGTCATTTTAAAACAATAGCCACTTCAGAGAAGAAACGATCCGTTTTGCAGGAACATTGCTTGGGGCCTGTCAGAAAATTGGCATCATGTCTGTCATCATCGTCTATCTCGGCCAAAAATCTTCACGGATCACAAATGATACAACCTGTCGGCTGAGTGGAAAACAGACCATCACAGCCTCAGGTGTTGCATCATATTTAAAGAGTATAGTTCAAACTGCTTTAACACGAATGTTGGCTTACTTTACTAAGCCTAAGCACATGACAGGGCTCCGACATTTCAACACCACGAGGAAGAGACACAGAGAGACCGTCTTTGCAAACAAGGCATTTTACCCAATTTGAGAATTATTAGACTAAATACAGTGCAATGTTATTTGAATTTCTCTACACCCTAAAATCATGAACAAACACAACTGTGGGGAATATACAGTGTGTGTGTGTGTATATATATATATATATATATATATATATATATATATATATATATATATATATATATATATATATATATATATATATATCTATATATATAAATAAACGGGACCACATACCTATCTTTGGAAAATCTTGGAAAATCTTTTCTCCAACTGAATAATGCCAATTGGTATTGTATCTTATGGCATTTTTAGTCACATGTACAACAAGGTAGGGATCGTACATTCCTGAAATGAGTACCACTGCTAAACGTGTGGGTTGTACCCCCCTTGTCCAGTGCACTTCCCCTCCGTGTGTAGAGGCTGCATGGAGGTGTGATTCTGTAGTCCGGGAAGGAAGTTCCTGGATGTTCATGATATCACCAACATCCCTTCTTAACTAAAATTTCTAAAAGACATATTACACACAAAACAACAAGAAACAACAGCAACACACAAAACAACAAGAAAAATGTTGCTCGTGTCCTTAACATCATTGAAATAAGCTGTGGTTGCAAAAGGGGCGAAATGGCCCCTCTAAGTTTTGAAATTGTACTGGGCTGATCCGGCCACTCTGTATGCTGGAAGACCAGCATACAGAGTATCCTGAAGGGACAGACATGGCATCTTTATTTCCACCAGTGTTACTGCTGCTTGAATCATAAACTAGAAAGAAACTACATGAGTCTAGAAAGTGACAGGACGCATGCTTATGGTGTGCCTGTGACACACCTGTGACTGAGTGGCACACACCTGTAACTGTCACACACCTGCCAGCACATGAACACACACATTTAGCACTGTTACTCATTTCAGGAATGTCAAACCATACCTTGCCTTAAAGGTGACTAATCAACAATTAAAACGGTACAAGATACAGTACTTATTGGTATTACTAAGGAGGAAAATAATCCCCAAGGTTCCCAAACGTATGCTATGTTTCCTTTAGGTAGGACTTACTTCTTTGACAGTGTTTCTGCGTCCAGCACCGCTCGCTGAACTGGCCATTGAGGGTGGTCTGCTGACAGGTGGTCTTCCCTCTGGCTGCACCGGGGCAAACGTCTCCGCACTCCCGCTCGTTCTTGTTGGCCACTATGTAGTTGTCTTCCACCGTATCCAGGATCTTGGACCAGTCCAGCGTCGATAGGTAGCAGAGGTCCGGGTTCTTCTCGATCCTCACCGCTCCCCGGGTGATGTTCATCAGGCTGTGGAGACCGATCTCGTTCAGCTGGAGCATCTCAAACATCACCAGGGCGTAGTTGAAGAACAGATTGTTACCCCGGATGACGGTCAGATTGGGGAAGAGGTCGCTGAGTGACTCCAAACCGTACACCCTGAAGAGCAGCAGGTAGTCGGTGACGACGGTTAGCTTGGGGAAGCTGAGGCCGCGGAAGTCTTCTGGCTTGGTTTTGAACATGAGCAGGATCTTCAAATGACCTTCGATAACGGTGCAGTTCACCAGCGACTGGAGGTTGGTCACATTGTTACGGATGTCCTTGCTCTGGCATACTGCAGAAGAAATAGGAAAGAGGAGGGAGAGCAGAGAGCGAAGACACAGGAGAAATCGATTAAAGATTGGTTTCTTGTCATGCGTGGCCTAAAAAGATCTCAGAAGGAACATGGAACTCGAGATTAAGCCACTGTAATTGCTAGTGAGGCTCCACAACTAATAGTCAGGATTTTCTCAGTTTACACTAGGTCTAAAGGAAAAGAAACACAAATGCTGCTCATTCCTCTTCGGAGCAGCTGAGCACCTTCATTCCAAATATCATAACCTGGAGGTGAAAGGTTAGACTGGACAACTTCTGTTCCGCAAACAAACACTGCAGTATCTATTGTCGAGTTGCTAAGTTTGAAGGTTTATAATGTTTCCGTTTTCTTGTGACGCTATCTCCGGTCAAAATAAAAACAGTTAGAAGTTATCATTTATCTTGTCCAGACAACCCCTGATTGTAACAGCAGACCAGATGATAACGCTACATGACACAAGACGTCTGTGCTACAGCCGTGAATTGGAAGGCCAGTTTTAAGGGAAGCTAAAGACGGCTTTGGTGAGAGGGGGAAAAAAATAGACCACACTTGGTATTGAGAGGGCATATTTCACTGAAAAATATGTGGTTATGTCTCCATCTGTGATGAAAACCAGGCGCTTTTTGCTGACATTTTGTTTAGCAACCACATATCTGGCTGCTACCCCCATTTAAATGTGGAGAGCCACCACCAGTGTCAGGTTTTGCTCATCGCAGGCAGCTCCTATGTGGTTTGTATCACTGCCCTTGTAACTTCACACCATTAATAACACTGGCTAATGTATTAAAAATATGTTTCTGTAGGGGGGCCCGTTGGAGTGCTCAGGGTCATGGATCACATTAGTATGTAGCAGGTTCAAGGCATTTCCTGCCATGACCTAGACACATGATCCTGTTCAAAGAAAGAAATGTCACAACTACGCCACTCTGCAGACTGCCCACATTTTTCCATCTCAACTCTTTCCAACTGTTACAATAAAGGAGGTACGGTACACTATAGATGCAAGGCCAAATGGAGATGCACTTTCTTCCACGGCTAACTACAGTTAAAAGTATACAGAGAATGTTGCAGCCTATAGCTAGGGAGACCAGATCCAAACTGCTCCTATGAGGGACAGAAGTGTGCATGTGTGGGACAAGTCGAGTGGGGAAACGGGACAAAATGTGGCTAGCGAATTATCAACAAATTGATGTCAATATTCCAAAAATAATTCAATTCAAATATAACAAAAATAGCTGAGATTTGAGATTGTAGATCAGTTCATTTTTGATACGACTGTATGCAATGTGGCCCTCTGGAGTGAATTTTGGAAATATATTGGCACTATGGGGGGAATACTTCTCAGATTATTTTAAAAACACCTCTATAGCAAGAAAAGAGACAATAGAAAGCCATCCATTAAGGTACTACAAAGTATTATCGCATTTTGAACACTGGTGCCTGCCAGTCACAATGTGAGACAGTGTCTCAATTTGTGGGACGCTCAAAAAGTCTCGGGAATGAGGGACTACCCACGCAAAGAGGGACATCTGGTCACCCTACCTAAAGACTATTTTTTTGTAAACTAGCGGGTTCAACATCTTGTCTTTATCCATGTTGCGTTTTGCAGACAAAACAAAAACAACAAAACCACACTTGCGTGAAATGAGCGGAGCTCTTCGTATCGCCATACATGACATTCCACGCTCGGCCAATAAAAGTCAACCAAACCGTGGAGGTACACACAAACACGCCAAGCTGGGCCCCTGAAAAAGGGGTTAACCGTAATGAGGCCCAACTCCTCAACCAACACACTTGAATCAAGGAGGTGCCTTTTGTGTGACATAACATAACCCTGACAAGTACAAAATAAACATTTCTCTTTTAAGGCCCCATTTTAACAGTCCACACACCATGGGTGCTTTTGGAGAATGTTAAGTACCTGGCTTGCATTTTTTGCAAAAAAAAAAAAAAAAAAAAAAACAGGTTGCAAATTCAATGTGAGAATACAACAAGGAGGATTCAGTCATTTGGATGATTTAAATAAATGAATAAATTGCCCGCCCCAGAAAGATGTGCACATGCTCTACAGTGGACTGAGTGGGGAGAAGAGCAACAGGCACAAACAGACGTTCACCAACAAAGGCCCGCCGCCACCTCTCTTTCGCACCAGCCACCAAAACCGAAACTATGTTTCATTCATCCCAGGGGCTCACACACACTCTATAGTCTATAGCAGTGGTTTTCAACTTTTTTCATCCCAGGGCCCACAATTTATTCAACATTTGACGCCACGGACCACCATTTCATGACATTTTCGACTTTTGTTTTTGTTCATAATTCCAGGCTGAATTTCAGAACAAAAAACAGTCAAACATACAGATCAAAATTACCATTAATGTTCTACATTTTCTAGTTGTGAGAGTGACCAAATGGATTTGTTTTCATTTTTACGCTCTTAAAACGTTACATCTGGTTAACCAACTTTCCATTATCTAGCTGGGGACCACCTGGAATCCTCTCAGGGACCACTGGTGGTCCCCGGACCACCTGTTGAAACCTCCTGGTCTACAGTATAGGGAGTCTGTAGGGAGTTATAAAAAAAGTCATATTTCAATTGCAAGGCAAGCAGCCCATGCCGTCATATCATGGGCATCCCTGCCACCCCCATCAAGTAGTGCCATCCATGCACCTCAGACGAACTGCTGGGCCATGTGGAAAAGCGGTATAACAGCACAGCATACGCCTCTTTATGGTAGCAGGTCATTTTACACCTCATGTTGCATAACAGCACGGGGCAGAGCGGCACACCCAGTGTCCCATCACTATGTGTGCTCTGTGATGACAAACAACCACCTTTAACACCGTGACCTTTATAGCCGGAGGGAGAAGAAAGGGGAAAAAAACTAAACCTACTAAAACAAGTGCTTGGTTTGAGCCCACTTTAAAATGCAAGCCAGGTATATGTCAGGTATTTAACATTGATTTCAATTGCATTTTGGGCATTTAACCACATGAAAGCTTTCAGGTTTAAATGGTTAAGGAAAGGAAAAGCAATCACGTCAGATTCTGATTTAAAGATCATTCACTGCCGCTACCATCTGGAGACTCACGAGCTGAGACGATGTGCTCTGAACCGAGCGGGATCAATGTGACGACTGGTGACATATTGAAGCTGTGATACACTGCTACAGCGGCCAAGCCAGACAGCACATATGTAAACAACAACCTAACAAGATTACAACTCAAAATTATTACGGACACATCAGATTTTTGTCTCGACGTTTCTGCCCGAGAGTGCCCAGATCGGTAAGGAGGAACTTGTGAACTCCTTACTGTACCGCAGTGGCAGATCTAGGAATGGGGGGCAATGCCCTCCTAAATGCCCAATCTGCCCCACCAAACACGATGGCATGCAAAACAACCCAAGATATTTCAAATTAAACTGCTTATATTCAAAATGATTTGAAACACTACTACTGCTACTAACTAAATACAGTTGTGGCACCACAAAACCAAAAGCATTTCATCATTCAAACCAGAAAACTCTCTGAGTCAGACCTTTAGCTTTATGCATGCTGCGTGTCTGTTGCAACTGCATTATTATTGATGCTTCACTTTCCCAATAAAAGTCCTGTAACCGTGGGCAATGAAGTCGCACCCATACCATTTTCTCCTACCCCCCCTCCAATTGGGAAATGTTATATATCCGCCCCTTCCGTAAACCGTAATTCTGGTGGAGTAAAGTTAGGTCTACAACTCCTCATTTGGAGTGGTGTATAGTGCAATCACGGCCAGGAAAGCGTAGCGCAATCACAAGCATGACTGGCATCCCGGCGCAAACCTGTAATTTCAACACATCCTACTCAAAATGAAATGCTTCCCCTTGAGCGTGGAGTTTGACGGGGCACCGCGAAGAGAGTCTGGCCTAGTGGAGCCTGAGTCCATTAATCAAGAGGACTAAACCTCTGACAGCACATTTGTCTCTTAAGCCTAATTTAGGCTTTAAATTAGGCTTAAGAGACAAATGTGCGTCGCACAACAGCGTCACTCACTGTAAAAATCGGTTATTCTCATATAACAGATAAAAGTATAAAGCCATATTACCCCCCAAATCCCCTATTGGGCACGCCATTAGAGGTCAATTTTGTTTTCAATTGTTTGTTATAAACGGTAGTAGTCATATAAGCTTACAACACATTCGCAGTGTGAGCTTGTAGGCCGGCTATTTTCAAATAATTATTTTATGCTTGCACACAAACACACACACACACACACACACACGCACACGCACACGCACACACACACACACACGCCTAATAAAAGAAGAGGAGACCAGACCGGAAGTGTGAGAACATGTGGTAGACTAGGCCAGGAGATCCTGGCAGTAAGACGAACCAGAGCTGAGAGCCGAGGAGGACCGAGTGACCCCACAGAGACAGCAGCACATCACAGGGCAGCGGGTCCAGCCTCCAATCAGTGTACACTTTCAGCCAGGCCTAGTATTTTTAGCAACACATTCCCAATTGAGAATCTATTACACTCTGTCCCAACTCCGTACCCAATAGTGGTTACTAGCATTGGAAAGTGGAACACTGCAGGCCCTGGTGTGTACGTGAGGAATTCTAGAGCAACAGAGAGCGAGAGGACAGCAAAGGAATGACAAGGCTGACTGGCTTTTCCTGCATGTGCTCATTATGATCTAAGTTCCCACTGCTTTCACCCCTTCCCCCCCTTTTTTTGTTTTGTTTTTTTAGGTGGTACGACTGTACAGTGCGTGCGCAAAAATAATCGGGATTCGGTACAGCCCACACATGCAATAAACATAGTTATGATATGCTAGTGAGATAACACAGTTAATGTAAAACAACAAGCCACACACTGTGAATACTTTAAAAAGGGATAGTCTGGATTCTTTGACGTTAAGCTATATGAAATACTTGCCATTAATATAGAATATGCCCAGAGTCCCATGGTGGGAGTTCTGCTCTGGTTTTGGTGAAATATCAAGTAGTTCCGGTCGATTTTTGGGGGGGTGACTCGGGGCCAGGCAGTGAAAGTAAATGAATCCTTTATGTTGTTGACCCACTTCTAAAATATTAGCACATCCATGATCCATGAATATTAGCACATTTTGACCCCTCTATTTTGTGTCCATATCACTATGCCCAAAAAGTAGTTCCGTGTGATAGGAGGATCAAAAATAAACAAAGGATGTCCTAATATTTTAGAAATACAGTAATTCAACAATACAAATTACGAAAGTTTTGTGGATTCATTTACTTTTACTGGGTGGCCCACAGGACCTCCACAAAATGACCGGAACTACTTAATATTGACCATAACCCGAGCAGAACTCCCACCACTATATTAATGGACAGCATTTCATACAACATACAAAAAACAATCCGGACTATTAAGCACTTCCAATAGAGGTTAAAAAGCTAAACAAAAACAACAACAAAAACAGTTGTTGGATGTCACAGGCAAACAGGGTTTCCATAGTGACCCGGGCAAGCTCCTCTTTATTAGCTTGCAGAACATGGACTCCAAGTCAGATCTAGCACACATGCAGATTACAGAGTGCAAATTAGAATCACAGGGAGGGAAATTTTCCATTGACAAATAATATCAGCAACTCTCTCTCTCCTGAGGTGCACATGACAGGCCAGTAAAAAAAAAACAGAAGAGAGAGGAGAAATTACACCGTGTAACATGGATGCATGCTGCCCCGTGCGGGGGTCCTCAAGCCTGCCTAAATGAGTTAAGGCAAAATGTTGGTATCCATAGTAAGACATTCAACAAAACTGCAGCGCGATCCGAAATCACGGTAATTTCCGAAAACTGCGGTAATTGCGTAGTAGATAGATATGTCGACTCGTATGTGCGTATTTTAAAATGTTGAAACCACTAGCAACAGCATTTATCAACAGACATGCTAGTGCAGTAGTAAGTAGGCTGCACACCACCCGCGCTCATGCAAACGACGCATTTCCAACTCCGTTTGTCCCTGTTAGGTCTGCATGAACAGTAGCTCGAGCGTTCAGTTTCCTCCCTCTCAATGTCGCAACTCTTCTACACAGCTGTGGATTCTTAGAACTGCGTTGGGATCCATAGTAATGTGGGCATTCGACAAAACTGCGGCGCAATGCAAAATCACCCTGAACTGAGGTAATAGCGTGAATGTCGTACGTGCATTTTTAAAACGTGTATTAAAACGGCGATCATGCAACAGTTACTCTAAACAACAACACACCAACCCAATGTCATTGTAACAAAGATATCCGAGTAAAGAAAATATGGTGCCAGTAGTTTTGGTTACACTCCGAGGCAGGCAGCCAGAGCATAATGGCTGCTTACGCCGTAGGTCTGCCTCATGTTGTCTCATCCTCTAGGGGAAAATATCCCATAGCCTGTAAGTATAGGTCGGCTGGCTCGGCCAATAGAGCAGTGTACAAATACACAGAGCTACAATGACAATGCGATGACAAAGGTGAATATCCTAGGCATGTTGCCACATTTGAGAGAGAAACAAGCAGCAATAAACGTTAAAGATGTACTATTGCAAAGTACCTTATAATGTCAATAATGGCAACGGTGAAGTGACAGACACAACTCGCAATTGCTTTCAATGGCAATGGTGACGATGACCCACACACAACTTGCAAGTTGTTTAATGGGATGCATTGGCATGCATCCAAAAAAAAGTTTGGAATGATGTGCATACGGGCTCTCACAATATATTTGTGACAAAAAAAATAGGCAATATTAAAAAGAGAAAAGATGTATCGTCAAGATGAAAGACTGCATCATGATTTATTGTAGTTCACTTAATCTTAAGTGTTATGAACTTTAAGCATGGAAGCATACCATAAGCACAATCACAAGTTATTACCTCTGCCTTTGAGAGAGAAAGCGAGTAAATTTAACACTCTTGAGGTTGGTGAGGAGAGGGGCTAAGAGGGATTTGTGTGTGTCATTGTCCTGACTGTCACCTGCAGCTTGAGTATCAATATCTGCTAGATAATGTTCAATTGAACATAATAGCCTATTGTACAGGTATAAGACCCAGGCATAAAAGACAGAATCATTGAACATTCAACTGCAACTAATTTGCCTACTTCTTTATCCAACTATGCATCCAACTACACACACACACACACACACACACACACACACACACACACACACACACACACACACACACACACACACACACACACACACACACACACACACACACACACACACACACACACCATAAAAGTGCCACAGGTATAAAGTTCCTGTGCTGGATATTGGGGTTTCCCCTGTGTTGCCCAGACAAGACAAGACTGGCTTGGCCAGACAAGACAAGACAGGCTTGACAATGGTACACATAAAGGGACAATTGCTAAAACTGGAGAAGGAAAAAATAACAAAATGATCAATTTCACTTCCTATCCAGCCTTCTGAGGAGCTCTGCTTGCCCGTTTAGCCAACATGTGCTCCATCAATACTTTCTGTACAACAGCGCAACAATCAGGAACGCGACAATCAGGAACTCAATCTTGTGACGGAAGCAAGCAGGTAGGGGGTGTGCTGCTTGTCGGTGGACTGGCCGTGCTGAACATTATCGCTGGGCCTCCAGGAGGGCTGAGGCCGTGACAAGCATGCATGAAACACAAACACTCTGCTCTTGCGACACTTCCCTTTTCAAGGTTTCACTGGTGTGTTGTTTTCCAACCTAGGCACTAACCAACCACAATCTGCAGAATGCCGAGGTCACTGTGGAACACGCTTCGCCGTTATAGTTACAGCTGTGATGTAATCCCTGTCAAGAAGCGGGTTGTAAAAGCTAATCGTTGTTTCGGCCATTACATACGCATATTGTAACGTGAACAATCCAAAATGAAACATTTATTTTGTACTTTGGTTTGATTTTCGATCTTAAGTAAAATAATGCCAGGATGTGATGATACCAGAGAAGACGTGCTGATATTTTGTCTACAATTAGCCACCATCTATATTCAAGGTTGCTTTTGTAATGGGACAGCTTTGAATGACTGCAGTGCACTAATAATGCATGGAGTGGTTACAACCTGGTTATAACTGCAAAGGTTTAGTTAAAAGTGTTGGGAGATGTAACTTCAGGGATGTAAATATCTGTAAATAGTGTCAAAACCATGTTAGATTGTATAGGCTATCCTATGAATGGCTTTTAGTTTTAAACTAACCTTGGGTGCTGGAGAATGAGGTTAACACAAGCGATAGTGAAAAAAAGTCGGAAATCAACACGATTGTCGACACGTGCTGACGTCGACACAAAAAGTACGAGTCGAAAATCGCCTCTTTTTTCTTTCTTTTTTTTATATTAATGATTTTTATTTTGTATTCTTTGCAATTTCTTGTGCAAAAACGTCACAACGTTACTGTTTTCAAGGGAACAGAATTGCTTATTTCGGGTATTAGGCTACTATCACTGTAGTGAGAACATGTCTGTGCTGCGCGCGTCTGTGCTGCTTCCTCCTCCTCCTCCCCCCGGCGTTCTGCCGCGGCGAATCCGGCTTTCCCCCCCCCGAGTAGGAGGAGGTGCAAGCGGCAGCGGCCCCGGTCTGCACCCGCCGAAATGCGTCTTCCTCCTACCCCCTGCGTTCTGTCCCGCGAGTCCGGCTTTTCCCGGGGAGGTGGAGGAGGCGGCAGCGGCTGCTCCCTGCACCCGCCGAAAAAAAAGCTAAACAGGCCCGGACGCAATGATTGACTTTTATTTCGCCGAGCAGGCGCCTCCGAAATGGAGCGTTACGTATGGGAGAAAGCTATCTCTCCTGCACAAGACCGAGGTCTCACATGGTAGAGAGAGAGAGAGAGAGACGGAGAGAGAGATAGAGAGAGAGAGAGAGAGAGAGAGAGAGAGAGAGAGAGAGAGAGAGAGAGAGAGAGAGAGACGCTGCTGGTGGCAAGCAGCACGCGTCAAGCGCGACAAGCCTATATTATTTGTACTTATCTTGTCCAGTGTTCTGTTTCACGTTGTTTGGCCATGTCTGACAGCAGACGCAGGAAAAAGCAAAGATGCAGGGAATCCGTCGCAAGGAAAGAGAAAAACTCCTCTATCAAGTCGATTAGGCTACTAATGAATGTGGAATGCCAGGTGCGGGTGCTTGTCTGTTGCGTGGTGCGCTCTGCGCCCTGCGCCTCGCTCTGCCATGCGCTTTGCTTTGAGAACATGCCTGATCATTGTCCAGCGCAGTATGGAACGTTCTCCTCAGATATGCATATTTTGGTATTATATATTGCTCGATTTCGCGGTCCTGCTTATTTTATCTTGCACCTCTCCCTCCCGTAGGCATTTTCATGCCGCCCGCGCTGCAACATTTTGCGTTGGGTCCCGCCGGCACCGCGGGCTAAAAAAAAAAAAAAAAAAAAAAAAAAAAATCGATTTATTGTCGATATTGGGCCGCGACACGTCGACATTCCAAATATGTGTCGATTAACATCCCTAGTTAACACAAACAAATTAAGCGATAGGGTAAAACCTAAGGGGGGACTAAGCAAAAGCTTTGTTAAAAAGGTATGTTGAGTGTTGTGAGTGCATTAAAGTACGCAAGACGACTCGTCACCTTTTTATCCAAACTAGTGCACATTTACATTATCTATTTAGATCATGTAAATGTGCACTTACATATTGACATTCACTGGTGCAGAGAGCACAAATGAACCGGCCAGATGAATGGAGGTTTTCTCTGACATCAGAGGCATTGAATAATGATACCATCTCTCAAGAATTTTCAAGAAAATGTTAACCAAACTTTTACTTTTTTTACCCCATTGGTTGTTGATGATACAATAACACAATCCTGTTGAATCCTTTGATAGTGCAAGCCACTAGCTACATGTGACACTGATGTGGATGCAAGTCCACTCTCAAAATAAAACCAGATACCGCAAACCACAATTTTGCCTCCAGGGTATATGACTCAGTGCCCTATGAAGATACGCCTCCCTCGAGTTCATTTGGTGATTCACCTGTCCACCATCAGCTGCTCTCATTCCCACATTTCCCTCACTCAACACAGATGAAAGGGATATGACTTTTATTATTGGACTTGTTTCATGGGCATATCATGTCTTTAAATTGTCACTTAATCTCACGTTGGTTTGGTGATGTCATGTGCTGCATTATCCTATGGCAACTGAATATTGTTACTGCAAAATTATGATCATCAATCCCGCATCAATTAACAAGAATAACCAATGTACATGTTGTAGTTTGGCTAATTTCCCAGAATATTTGGCCATTATGACATAGGAATAGGGACAAGGATTTGTGTGGCAAGTTGAATCAAGACTCAGATTAACATTATATGTCAATAATGCCATCCAATACAGCAGATGCTATGCTTGGATAACAGGGTTAGTCTCGACTCTGGAGCCCTGTTGCTTCCACTTTATTGAAAATGTTGGGCCAATATTGGCCATTGTTGAGGTCAGGAATGGCCACTGTTGACACTGAGGTAAAAATTACCTCCAGTGTGTGACAGCACAATAACAGAGGCAATTCTTTTCACTATCGGTGGGGCATCAGTGTTCATTTTTGCTGTTGTTTGTGGTTGCTTCACACCAAGAAGAAAACCTATTTAACCACAAGCCAGCTGTAAGTTGTGTCACCAGTCACCACGTTTAATCCCGCAACCTTATCCTCCTCAGTTGCCGCTTGCTTGGGTGACACATGTGACAAAGGGGATGTCTGTTAACATGTAGCTGCATCGTAACTGAAATTTATGAGCAAGATAGGCTACCGGTTTGACAACATGACCGCTTGAGAGGAGAGAAACACGACCTGAAGTGAACCAAGCTCTCCCATTGGCACAATGGCAGTCGGGCACAGAGATTCAAATACACAGTAAGCATTCAGTTAACGCACAGTGTAGTACTCAGGAATTTGCACTGTGCACTGCACACATGCATCACAACAGAGGCTGTGGGATATTGCAAAACATATAGTTAAAGCACAACACACCAGTCTATAGTCAGAAATGATCTCAGTGGTGAACTTCTTGCTGATGCTGACAACAATATAAAATCAAATTATATACTATAGGCTACAACGTCAACGCCAAGCTACGTTTAGCTAGCAAAACTTTTTTTTTCTTTCAGCTGAGCTGGACTGCTGCAAGGAAGTAAAGATAAATAAATAAAGAGAATTCCCTGACTTCGCTACTGGTCATACAAGCTTATGAAACCCGCCAGTGTGAGGCCTCAGTTGCACTCTTCCCTTACGTGGTTCACTCTCTAGTTTGAGAGGAGCAACAAGGGCACCAGCAGTACAATTACACAACTTGTTTATGATGTATGCATTTAGAATATCACAAACTGATTTGATGGCATTGCCAAATTTACTTCCATTTCTACACTCTCTGTTTTTTTTTTTTTTTTTACATAGAACAGTGAGGTTCTACGTTTATTTTCATTCAATTTAATTTGAATCCATTAATATTAGGCTTGCAGAGGCCTGCTGACTGGAAAACAAATAAGTGAACTGTGTACAAAGCAGTTACTTCAGAATTATCCTGGAAAATAAAATAAACCTTTACACTACAGACTAAATACAAACAAAAGGTAACCAAGCCCTGGCCATAATCATAATACCCTTGCCAAGACCATTGATCTCAGAGAAAACTATGCACTAAGCACTATGCAGTATGGCTCAGTTCGCAGTGCTGTTTCCAAGATCAAAATTATCTCATGATTCACAAATTCAGGAACAATACCCATTTCACATGGAAAAGTATGTACCAGTGGAATTGAATTTAGAAATATTTTAAAAAATATATTGAAAAGTCCAGGATAAGTATTGTCATGTTTTTTCTAATAAATTCAATGACTCACACAAGCTAAAAATTACTGACATTGGCAAGGTTTGAGGTATTTTAATATACATACATACAGTACACACAGCATTTAATTTCACTATTTCATATAGTCCAAATTGTTCAGATTCATAAATTGCGTCAGAGACAGCGTGGTAACACTGCATTAACGCTGAATTATTTTTTGTAAAACCACTAGTAAGGCTCAATCATATGCTGTGATAAAAGCTTTCGCCTATACTACTCAGTATATGGGACAGTAGGTCAAATTGTGATATCAAACCGTGTGTCTTTCCTTTTTACAAAACTGGACCATATCTGCAGGTTTTAAACCACAGGAACCCCAATGTGGAATCTGTGGACGACCAGGGGTCCTTGAAGGGATCTCCAGAGGTTCCTGGGTTTAACTGGTCCCCACGGGTACCGTACAATACATTCATTTCTAGACTCTTAATATGATTTTGTAGTGTACTGGTACTACAGTGGTTCCCAAAGTGGAGTTCGGGGAGTGGGACCCGGACCCCACAAGGGTCCTTGAGGGGGTTTCAGGGAGAAATAAAATAAATGGGCCCTTAAGGGTCTTACTCTCAGTCTACAAATGGAACCAAATTGACCATTAAATGGCAAGTCAAACTGGAGGTCCTTGAAAGTGAAAGGACTACGAATCACTGCTAGAAATTTCACTTATGGGGGTCTCTGCCTGAAAAATCTTGTCATTTCACTGTGAGGGATAATTGGGGGGGGGGCAGGGGGGGTCCTTGACATGAAAACGAGAACCACTGATGTAGTGTGGGGACTAGGGGTCCCTCGGAAAATACGATGAATGGCGGCCACGCAGCAATAAACGTCGTTCTTGGCCACAATGATTGGTTTATGACAGGGGTTTTCATTTCAACATGTGAGGATTCCAGGTGGTCCCCAACTAAATGATGCACCGTTAGTAACCAAATGGATCTTTAGACATCTGAATTACACAATTAGAAAATATTATTTTGTAATTGTGTAATATTTTTGTAATGTTATTTTGACCAACATTTCGCCAGTTGTCTCTACTAAATTGTTGAACTTGAAAGTCCTTGAAATTGTTAGTTTTGGGTCCAAGAGACTACACTCAACATCAAATGGCGGTCCGTGGATAAAATGCAAAATAAATAGTGGGCCCTGCTATGGTATAATAATGTGTTCATTCTCAGCAGCAGCAGCACTTCAGGACAACAGCATTTTGTTTACAGTTCTCGTGGAGCCAAACAGCCGATAACTGGCAACCTTTGTCCCTTTACTCTCATCAACACATCTACAGTCAGTTACTACTACTACTACTGCCTGCCTGTACCTGCCATTACTATTATGAGAGACAAGACAGCTGTCAATCCCGTTGTTCTGGTTGAAATGTACATAATGTGAAACAAGTAGAAGTGGATGTTTGTTTGTTTGTCGGTCGATAATATACTTACTCTCTCCGGCTGTCTGGTGACTGATACACAGCACAGTGAAGACACTGGTCACAAAAACCACAAAGAAAGTCCTCCGAGGGAGCCACATATTGACTCAGGTTTAAGTCAATAACATCCAACGTAGCCCCAGCTCTCTCTCTCTCTGTGTGGAGGAGGCTGTTTGTTGTTGCAAATGAATAATCCTCCTGTTGTGGTGGTGATCGCACTTTATAAGTTCAAATGATTCCAGTGGGGGACGTGATGGTGGGTTTTATTGTGTGCACTTGTTATTCACGCACCCAACACAGGTAAACAAAAATATAAACACAACATCATCCTCCGGAAAATGGGCGGAACGATCGAGGGAAAGGAAGAAGCGAGGCGATATGAGAGTTCCAACGTGTTCAGCCAGACGACAGTCAAGTCAGATGGCTAACGTTAGCCACTTCATGGCTATAGTGGGGTAGTTGTGTGTGGGGGGAATTTCACCATCAACGTTCATTCATTTCATTAATCCACGCTCTCCCATCATCATATGTGAACACTCAGGCATGTGGTCGCTCCTCGTTATTAGATGCATCGGTGCACTGTTAAAAAAAACGAGACAGAGACAAAAGGCGAAGTCGACCGACGTGCAGAACTGTTAGGCCACAGCAGCGCAAGTTTTTGTTGTTGTACAGTACAAGTTCAATAACACGTCGTCGGGAGGAGGTTTAATATGTCACGAACGTGTCAGTTAAGGTCCTCGATCGCGTGTTTTCTCCGTGTAGGGTCGGGGTTTATTTGCAATGAAGATGTACTGCAGACAGACAAGACAATTACGACCCGATCACCAGACCACCACCATGCCAGTTTGCTGAGCCCCGATCCAGGGTCGAGTCAGGCAGCGTGGCGTAGGAAAAACTCACTGCGTTTCACTCGTACACAGTACACGCGCACAGACACAGCATAGCAATGGAAACCCCGTCAATAAGAGCAAGAAGAAGCACGTTTCGTCTTCTTCTTGTTGGTTGCACACGGATGGTGTTGATCAGTCTTCAAAAACAAACTTGTATCGGTTGGATTAGTCTTCAAGGCTGCTGCTGCTGTGATTTGAATGAGTGTTGTTCTTCTGTCATCACAGTACTTCTAGCGTCGTGGCTGATCATCACCAGTTCTCGCTCGCTCTCTCTGTCGTTGTGGGGAAAACCAAACCGATCCAAAGTAACTGCTGCTGGTGCTGCTACTCCAATAAGGGTGTTCAAATCTTGCGACACCTCCGCAATAAACGATAACGATTGTTTTACTGGGGAAATATTCCGATTTTTGACGTGTTTTATTTGAAGTGTAGGCTTTTTTTTACTCCTTTTCTGTTTCCCCCGCTAGAGGTAGATTATGCAGTCTCCATGCACGTCCTCCCCATAAGGATCCCCTTCCAGTGTTGCCAACTGCCAAAATCCAAAATGCACTACTTGCACTTCCAAAATGCGCTATTTACTGGAAGGGTATATAGGCTATATATAGAGAGATCATATATGTAGTGCTGGAACTTTAACTGATTAATTGAGATAAATTAATCACAGAAGCAATAACGCGATTACAAAAATTAACTCATTTTAATCGCATATCAATTTTGCAGCACAAAACTTTTCACTAGACGGATTTCAGGTGTACGATCATACCAGTGCACGCAAGCTAATCAGAGTAAGCAATAAGGGCTACCATTGATCCGAACCCCCACTGTTCTGTCCTCCCATTGGTCTATCTCTAAGCCTCACCCTCAACATAACATCTTGCATTGTGGACACAGTTTTGAATAAGAAAAAACTCAATCACACACTACCAACCTGTTTTAATTGACCAACAAAAATGCTTTCGGGGTCAAATATTGGTATGTGATTAATTAATTACAAAGCTTCAAATTAATTAGATACATTTTTTATATCGAGTCCCACTACTAATATGTAAATAAACAGAGATCAAAATGCTCATTAATCCTCTACATTCTCTAGTTGTGTAGACTGTCACTTGGGCTAATTCACATGATGAATATTTTAACTCTTGAGAGTGTAAAAATGAAACCAAATGAACCTGCAAGGGTCCATTTGGTTTCATTTTTACGCTCTCAAAGAGTGACACCTGGTTACCCAACTTCCACCATTAAGCCTGGGGAACAAGGTTTGAAAAACAACTGTCATAAGAGGAAAAATGGTGAAACATGAGTCTGACGCCTGTCAATCAATTTCGCCCCAACTCACCAGCCAAAAAAGCACTAGATTTTCCGCCAGGAGCTTTTTTACTAATTTTGCCGCTATGGGGTTCTGAAAATAAGCTAAATATAGTGACAAATGTGCCAAGTTGGCAACACTGTCCCCTTCTCCTGCTTCTCCTCCGCCAGTAAACAAACCTGCCAGCGAGCCAGATGGGCTGCAGGGGAAACGCGGAATGGATTCTCTTGGATTTTTTTGCACAGCAAGTAAATTAGTTGAAGAAAGTTTATTACTGCAACCGCATTGAGTTTGTTTTGCAATTAGCATCAAGACAGTCTTCAATAGGAATTAAAGAGAATGTCCTTTTTCATATATAAATGGTTAACGTGTGTGTGTGTGTGTGTGTGTGTGTGTGTGTGTGTGTGTGTGTGTGTGTGTGTGTGTGTGTGTGTGTGTGTGTGTGTGTGTGTGTGTGTGCGTGTGTGTGCGTGCGTGCGCGTGTGTGTGTGTGTGTGTGTGTGTGTGTGTGTGTGTGTGTGTGTGTGTGTGTGTGTGTGTGTGTGTGTGTGTGTGTGTGTGTGTGGTTGTGCGTGGGTGCTGCTGTTGAAACATTTTAAAGACAAATGAAAATGGGTGCATTTGCCTAGTCTACTCTACAGCAGTCACTGCTGTAGAGTAGGCAAAAATAGATCAAAATGGCCATAGGCCTATATCTTATACATTCTCTACTGTTGTGTAGACTTTGGGATAATTCACATGATGAATATTTTAACTCTTGAGGGTGTTTTTTACGCTCTCAAAGAGTCCATTTAGCTGGGGACCACCTGGAACTCTCTCAAGGACCACTGGTTGAAAACCACTGGCCTACAGTACACTACAGTCAAATTCTAGGGACCCCTTTTTTACTGTCTATTGAATGAATTGCCCTGCTACAGTCTCACACACTCTTGGCATCCTGGGCACAAACACTAGCTTGCCCTGAAATTCCATCAATAAATCACATTATCTTACTTTTATTTGTCACAATAGGACTTCCTCAGAAGAATTTTTTGTGCTATTGTCTCCACATCACCATATCTCATCTAAATGGACTTAGCCACATTTATAATGCACTTGTGATTGGTCCTATTAATGTGATTAAAGGACCAAACCAGGTTAAGTGTTACCAAAATGCTCTGCCTTGTGAAAATGTTCACCTTTTCCGAAGCAAAAACGTGACTGAACGTCTATGGACTCCAGAAGGTCAAAAGGGAAGGAGATCCATAAATCCTTTAAGAAGAAGAGGAAAGAGATGAGGGAGGAGATGCTTGTAGGAAGCCAGCCATTGTTTATTTTTGAAACACTGCTCACTCCAAATAGCTGCTTCCCTACAACAGCTATAGCAAATCACCACACATCTTCTCCATGCACAGTATGTACAGTAGACCTATAGCTGTCCATTTCTAGATTATTCACGTTGTTAATTAACGTGTATCCACCCATTCATTCCTGTGTCCCAACCCCTGACCATGAACTTCTCACTCACTCAGACATGATAATGCAGCAACATTTATTTCTAAGAGAAAGACAATATTTCCCCCGGATAGGATTACACACTACTACGGTCACAGCGGAGTGTACAATCGCAACGGAAGGCGGAAAATGTCTAAAACTATGCTTCCTGTCATGTCCGGGCCTTTGACTTATGTTACAATGCCATCTCCATTACGAACGCACTACCTGTTTACATCCTTCCCTCCAAGGCAGCACCATTTTTGGTGGGAGGTGAACGTGTGTCCTGTGGACAGATCAACTAAAATAGAACCCTATCTTACAGGAACACAAAAACAACACTCCCTTACCAGATATGTCTGTAACAACAGCTTAGTTGTACCGGCAGTGAGTGATACCTCCCCAAAGGCAAGATTGCACAACCGAGCCTTAAACCCCACTCAATCAGCACTTTAGTTTGTTTATTTTCAGATTACAGTACATGTGAAGAAGTAAAAGAAATAATGAAATCTACTATTTTGATTGATTGAATAGTTTATTGACAGTTGTATGCAAGCAGTACCTAGGTGACTGGCCTTTTGAAATCAAATAACTAGGCTATATGAAATATCAATATGATGATTATGTTGAACCTTTACCTACTTATACCTTACGATTTATTAACAATTGCAAATACAAACAAAATTCTACAAATTCATGATCCTGAATTCATCATGTGATATTATGCATTCTGGGCTTGTAGATTGGTTATTTCAGCATTATTAAAGGTAGGGGAAGTGATTTGAAATTCATGGTGTAGTACCAGCCTGGTGCACTAGGGCCCCCCAAAAGTAGCTACACTATGTGAACCTGCTGCTCTCTCCTGATTGGAGGAGAATTGTGGTGACCTGGGGAACTTTTATTAGCTCCTCTGCTAACGTGGGGGAGGGGGAAACTCCATATGTGGTTTCCACACCTTATAATAGAGCATTTTAACAGAAAAATAATATTTTTTGGGTGATATCTGACAAAAGTGAAATCACTTCCCCTACCTTTAACACAATTGTACATTATAATACAGGGTTGAGTCGTTAATCAGACCAATTGAATCCATTATAAAATGTTTTTAGAGAACAAAAAGCTTCTTAATTACCTACATGAGCAAGATTAAGTAAGATTAATTAACATTTCAATTATTGGTTCTATAGCAATGTCTGTTGCCCATTCTTAATTGATGCCTAAGGTACAAGGCAAGCAGACCTGTCCCAGTGACATTGTATGGCAGTTACAATCTTCTACTATTTCCTTACACATCAGATAGCTGATTTAGAATATAACCCACAAAGCAGATAACAGTTGTAGCCTGCACATCCTGTAGACTTGCGCATGCAGAATCCAGATAGAGGAAGTATTTCTTGACAGTGTCAAAAATACTTTGTATATACAGTATCAATATGATTACATCTGCAGTATCTACCGAAGCATATCTATATGCGTACACAGCTTAGAGTAAGTTGAGTTATAAATACAGATACTGGGATGTGGGCCAAGCCACAGGCATATTACAACACATACACTTTTCACCCAGAGTCTAGAGGGGTACTAATGTACATATGTACAGGGACGGAACGAAGGAGTACATGAAAGAGATAATGGATTTCTGTATCTGTGAACCTCAAAAGCCTTGGAAAATAAATGATCATCCAGCAGGGGTGAGTGGTCCCATAGACAGACAATCAGATGTTTCCTCCTACACGTCAGCACAGGGTATGAAAGGCATAAAAAATCATCAGCACGGTAACAAACCAACTGTATGCCCAGTCACTACTTTGCTGTATGCCAAGTCACTACTTTGAAAACCATGTTCCACCATCCCAAAATGAGGTACAGCTTATAGGTATTGGTTCTGTGAGGAATGCTTTCCACACAGTTTTAGCCTACAGTATATTCACTGAATTTAGAAAATAGACATATCATTAATAAGTATGTGGACATCT
This sequence comes from Benthosema pterotum, assembly GCA_039105355.1. Taxonomy (NCBI): domain Eukaryota; kingdom Metazoa; phylum Chordata; class Actinopteri; order Myctophiformes; family Myctophidae; genus Benthosema; species Benthosema pterotum. Next base: position 30,116,696 of record CM076976.1, read on the forward strand.
GCTCATCAGGCTATGTGTGACTATCGGGCAAGGGGGTATTCAACAGATTCTGACCCACCAGGATCCACCATCCTGACTAAGAAAACAAGCTGGGAACCACGACTGTTGTGTGCGGTAGCAGTGGGTAGACTCACACCACACAGTGTTTTGGGTGATCATGCATGAAACATTTCATTTTTATTCTGAGAATTTTGAGAATTCTCTAATTGAAACGTCGTGTAAATTAAGTCACGTAGACGACTATAGTTAACACTAATGTAACGTAAAGTACACTTTCAATTTATATGTCTGGGGGACCACCTGGAACCCTCTCAAGGAACACTGGTGGTCCCCAGACACATGGATGGAAAGCAACTGTTTGAGGGACTCCCAAACTACATTAACACTAGCATCCCTATTCTGGTATGTCCTTAGAGTTCTCATACTCTGCTCGAACCCGACCAGGATCGAACCCGAACAGGCCCGACCCGACATTTAGGGCCGGATGAGAACGGGTTGAGGGCCGGGTCGGGCCTAAAATCTATGCTAATCAAAAAAACTATTCCATTTAGTCGGGCCGGGACGGGCTTGAACTGTTAGAGCCCAGTTAGGGCCGGGCCTTAATTTTCAGGCCCAGACCTTTATTAATGTCCTTATATACGCAAAACTTTCTCAAAATGCAAAAAGTTTGCATCTTAAAAAGGTTTTGTGACTTGACACACACTTTGAGCTTGTAGGTTAAAAGACACGGCTGTTTGGCAGTACAAAAATCACACACTAGCCATGTGACCCTCACCTTATTATTCCTATATGTAGGTATAGGTAGCACCCAGTTTGAGCATGAGTAAGTAAGTAAAACAACAGGGTCAGGGTTCAGGCTGATAAAGCTCCAGTAGAGTGCTGACTTATCTACCTTATTACCGTACATGCTGTGTAGTTCGTTTTGGTAAAGGTTTTGTCACTCCAGTGCTGTACCGTAAAGTAATTGACTTTTAGTGATCTGATGGCCAGTGGAGGCAGGGGTTCAAAATAACAACCATTCCAGTATTTGGCTGTTTTGCACAACTAATACCACTACATGGGGTAGGCCTATGTGTCCAACCCTTGGGGTGGTGGTGGTCTTGTGTCAAACAGGCCCACACCCATGGGTTAATGGTCAACCGTGTGTTCATCATGGGTGGTTCACATAACATGGGAAAGACAGTAGACAGTGTGGCAGAGGTTAGTGACAATTGGTCCTTTCACACAAGCCTGTTTGACAGGGAGAACAATAAGGTTCGCCCTGTGATTCATCCCGGGGCTCTTCCAAGGCGCCACTGTGCTCCGTGCCACCGTGGGCAGGAAAAGGGGGTCTGCTGGAGCCGCGGTGTGACGTCCCACCACTCGAACTCATGACTTCCCCTTCCCCAGACTGTGTGTGAGCCCCAGGTATCTGTCCCGATGAAAGGTACCTTCCTGCTAAGCAGTAAATGGTAAGTGGAGCATTTACTGTATATAGCACCTTTATCCAAGGCGCTGTACATACATTGTGCATCACATCAAGGCACCTACTAGCACATCAGGAGCAATTAGGGGGTAAGTGTCTTGCTCAAGGACACTTTGACACGAATTCTGCGGGAGCCTGGGATCGAACCGGCAACCTTGTGGTTACCATCCGGTGACCCTCTACCCTGACATTCTACCCGAGATGACTCTACCCCTAAGCCACTGCCTGAGCCAGTACCCCAAAGAGTTTTGGAATGAAAAGCTGGGGCGCATGGCTCTCATGGGTTAATCAACACTCCACCGAAATCATCAGCCCAGTACTAATAAGCATGTTGAGGAAGCCCATTTTCTCCTAGTCCAGCCTTATGTATACCCAATGAAGCAAAGCGCTACAAGTACAACAGCTCTCTGCATCACACTGCATTCCATTTCAGTCTCTAGAGAGTCACATGGCCTTTTTCGTCGTTGACACGAGTACAGGCAAAAAGACAACATTCTGTGTGTGTGTGTGTGTGTGTGTGTGTGTGTGTGTGTGTGTGTGTGTGTGTGTGTGTGTGTGTGTGTGTGTGTGTGTGTGTGTGTGCACGTGCACGCGCATGCGCGTCAGGGGTTATCTTTGACCTCACTTCCCTGATCTGAGCCCATTTTCTCTACGGCCCCAACCAAGCTGTGTAGAACCTGTTTAAACAGGCCCATTGCATCCTTTCGCTGCCAGGGAACTGTCAAACTCATCTCAGGGTGTGTGCCCATATTCGCGAAAAGCTGGAAACTTCATGTGCATTATTTTTGTTCATTTGTTGGTGCAGATATGGGCATCGATAGCCATATAAAGCTAAGGTATTATCTCTCACCCAAGAGTCAACGGAAAACAAAACCTCTCCCTGAAGAACAAAGCTATAGGACCCTGAGATGGGCATCCTGCACACACCATACATAACAGGAGGCATTGCATAACTTAATCTCTCAAGACATATTCTGCAAAGCTTGTTAGAGAACAATAGACATGGATTAAGGTTTACTATCCTTTTGTCCCTCTTTAAACCCACACAAGACCTGCTGCTCTAATTGGAGACATTAGCAGGCAGACACACTCATTTCTATCTATAGCAGCACTTCAGGCAAGCATGAGTAGATTATTTGGTACATTTATGAAGAGGATATTTCTAATGACAAGACTATACTATCACTAGTGGCATATCAGCGACATTAAAGGTAAAGCAAGTGTGTGAAACTGTTATCATGTTATGTAGGTATTTGCTGAAAAAAGAGTGAGTTTTGATTGATAGCATTAGTAACAATGATTTGCCAAGTCCCCCCCCCCCCCCACACACACACATAAAGGCATTCCACAGTTTGGCCACTACAGCCTGAAAAACTTTGTCAACTTTGGTTTTAGTGGAAGGTTGATCTAACAGACATAATAATGCACCAGGTCAATCAAGTAGCCCACCAGCACCACTACCTTAAATGGGACCCTGATATTTACTGGAAGGCATTGTAAGGAGGCCAGGACTTGAGTGATGTGGCAGCTTCTGCTGGACCTAGTTAGAAGTCCAGCTGCAGAATTTTAGATCAGTTGGAGGAGGCGATCCATGGAGGTTTTACTTAAACAAGTAAAAAGAGAAATGCAATAGTCAAGGCGTGCCGTGAAGAGACAAATGTGTGGATAATGAGTTCCAGTTCTGTTTTTGACCAAGCTTGGAAACGTTTCTGAAGTGGATAAAGCATGTCTGTGTAACTGATTTGATATGGGTGTCGCGGTGCATTGAATAATCAAAATTGACTCCAAGGTTTCTGAACATTTGTCACTACTGGTGACAAAACCACAAGCTGCCAAGCTTGGCCAGTTGCTCAAGTCACACTGGGTAAAAGAAGTAGCACCGCAGGGTAGTGGTTAACATCAAGAATATGTATTAATTCCATGTATGGAATGGGGCAGGAATTGTGGAGAGAGGAGACAAGTGGAATTTGGAATGAGTGAAAAAAGTAAATGCAATTGATTGATTGATTCATTGATTGATTCATTGATTGGTGAGTTTAGGATTCATTCAGTTTTCAGCTTGATGATGCCAGATCTAAAATACAATAGTCCATCTATTCATTATCATTTAATAGTCCACACATACTGTATATGGCATTGGTCATTTACTGCATCTCTCAGTTCTGCATGATAAGTGTCCAGGTCATGGGGTAGTCAGTTCCTGAAGGTGGATTTAAAGAACTCTCCTGGCAAAGTTGAGGCATAGATGGGTGCGCCTCTCTTATAGGGTGCACAATGTGAGGGTGCGAAGAAACTTTTTGTCTGTCGGTCAACTGGGTCAAGGAACTGTGCCAGACTGAAGCTGCATATTCCAGCACCAGGCGCACATAGCATGTGTATTGTGTACAATGTACATTGAGACCAATTCAGGGTCATGGACCCCAAATATCTTCAAGTGATATAGGACAACAAGCTTTCTACAACGTATTAGCTGAGGTCAACATATGATCTACCTGGCTGTCCCATTTAATGTTAGCTTGAATGGTGACGACAAGAACCTTTACCGAGTCACACACTACCAATATGTTTTGGTCAATAGAGTGGTGGGAGAGCATGCATTTTCCTGAATTCAGTTTCATTTTGTGCTCAGTTGTACACACCACGCATATTGGAGGGTGCAGGGGACCATATCCATCCATCCACATACTTCCAGTGGTTTGTTCCATCTTGGATCGCACGGTTGATATGGCCCAAACTTTATAATTCTCATTTTATCAAAAGACAGGAAGTTCTGGGGCACATCTCAAGTAAGACATTATGGCCTTCAAATTCAAACTCAAGCACTATATAAATCTTGGGCTTGGTATAAGTTATTACAAAGGGCTATCTAATGGTGTACCATTGTTATTTAAACAAATAAAAAGTGATTCAAACATAGATATAATGCAGTAATGCATAGCTGACTCTATCTAGAGTTTAGTCTCATTATATACAACATCAGATCTTTGTTAATAGTGAAGTACACTTTAGGTCAGGGGTGGGCAATTATTTTTCCCAAGGGGCCACATGAGATGCATAAAATATTGTGTAGGGCCAAGACTAAAGGCTGAACTAAAGTCTGTGTAATATTAATTTAATTTCAAGATAAAAGTAAGAGTAAGACCAGCCATTTTGACACCAGGGCCTACTATTTATGATATTTTAGCCCCACATACCCCAAAACTAAAGATTTCTTTTTGTTTTTGTCCACAATACCAGGCTGCATTTTACAAACAAAACAGGATAACATCAAAAACTACCATTATTTTACATTCTCTAGTTGTGTAGGCTTGGACTAATTCAGATGAATATTTTAACGCTTTAGAATGTAAAAATGAAACCAAATGGACCCGCTAGGGTCCATTTGGTTTCATTTTTACGCTCTCAAGGAGTTACATCTGATTACTTTTCCATATTTAACTGGAACTCTCTCAAGGACCACTGGTGGTCCCCGGGCCAGTCAGAGTCAGCCAGAGGGCCGCATTTGGCCCCCGGGCCGCATGATGCCCAGGTATGCTTTAGGTCATCTGTGAAATGCTGTTGGAGATTTTAACCAAACATTACTACTGCCTCCATGTGGATGCAGATGTTACATGTAGTTTGGAATTTCCCACTGCACAAAACCAATGAGTTCCACTCATGGGAAACAAAAAGCTAACATTACTTCAGATTTTTTTTTCCTTTTTTTGAGCTGGATCTACATTTTTGTTGGTTACTTTTTGAGTTTGTTTCCCTGAGACACACCCTTTGGTCTTGGAACAAACATTAAAGAGAGCGAGAGAGCAAGAGAGGGAGAGAGAGAGAGAGAAGAAACTTGTGGGCGCCCACACCCAAAACCCACAGACACAAATTCAAACGGCTCAATGTACAATAAACCTTTAATAAATAGTTTGTCATTAGTTTCCCATATTTACATAATATCCACCATTTACTCATGTTGCCATATTCACTTCTTGGCTAATTTTAGGCACACAGAGAGGGGCTCAGGCCACAAACCACATTGTACTAAAAATAGGAGTGGCTAGCAGGTTAAGTCTTGAGAAATATATAATTGCACCATACAACCAAACCGACCTATAAGTGGCCATCTCCTTGAGCAATACATATATACATTTTCTGAATGTACAGGTGATTTTGTACATTTACAGTCGTCTGCTTGGGGGCTGGTGCAGAATCTTACCAATTTGTTTGTTTTATCTGAATGCATGGGTTTGTTTATGTGTTGGTCCAATATATGCATAAATACAAAAAGACTGAGAACATAAGTCAAAAGCAAATTTCTGCCTCATTATTGAATGCCAATCCCTCTAAAATGATAGGCTATGTCAGGCATTGTGTGGCTTATACCACTGTATGTTTCCTCGGTAGGTAGGTCAGCATGTACAGCTTGAAACATTCACCTGTTATGAAAAGGAAAACCTCATCGAAGTTTAACACAATGAATGCCTGTGTAGATTACTGGAAACAAAATATTGGGCATTTGATAATCCCCAAAAATAGCCACAAAGTAAAAAATAATCCTACAAATGAATGGAACCGTTAAAAGAAATTGTTTAAAATAAAATAAAAAGAAAGAAAAGAAAGAAATGTGTTCAAATCTTACTTAAATCTTCAAAAGTAATTAAGACAGGAGAAACTGACCAAAGAAACAAAAACAAATCCAAAAGCAGCTTCACAAGCACCAACACTCACAAAAACAAATGTATGAAAAAAAGCAAACCAAAAGAAAATTTGGCACAAAAGAATGAGTGAAAAATACATTGCAGTTTAGATAGACATTATACAGCATGAAACCCACTATTAGCTAATTCACGCAAGGGTGTGATTTGGTTATTTCAATGCACTTGAGGCATTTACAAAAATCAATCACTCAAAATTACAACAGCAAAAATATTCCGGTAGCCAATACAGTATTTTAAAGTTCTGTCATCACGGATTGACATCGAGTCCGAAATGTCAAGCTGACCAATAATTACCACTTACACGGGAGCCTAAATGTCATGGGATTCAGGGAAATCCATTTTTACCGACGGCCCAAATACCATGTGCATCATTTGTTTTAATCATATCACATCATGTTTATTACCGTTTAGATTTTGTACTGCAGCAGCACACATATCTAATGATATTTTTTCCAAAGACACTGTATTCAAAGTCAGTGCCAACATTGATAATGAAAGTATAGCTTAAGGTTTTTCAGAGACTTTAACCACAAACAAAAACTACAGTATGATTCTGCCAGCCTTTGTTTCAACTTAGAAATGTCATAAAAACAGACCAATATGAAGTGGGGGAATTGAATCAAATGTGTGTTGATGCTCCGATGGGAGCAATAGCAAAGGATTACATGGCCCACTCAGACCTCAGTCTTCATACAGGTTGCGTAATATCAATATATATATATATCAATATACATCAATATATATATCAATCAATATATATTTGAAGTCACTTCAAGGCAACATTTGTTTTTTGTTTTTGTTTTTTTTTTCAAATACAAATTTGAATCACAACTAGCCTTCAGTCTGAACAGAGGAAAATATACACAACCCAAACTGTACTGCTAACCTTAAGAATGGCAGGTAAACATGGAAAATGGTCGCTTGCTAATAAAGTGGTCTCTCTCTCTCTCATTCTCTCTCTCTGGCGCACTTCTCAGTCCGTTGGAAGTGCGCCATCTGTCAAAATCTGTGGTCTTTAGAATTGTTCAAGTAGATTAAAGTCGCTCCATTAAAAAAAAAGAGGTCTTTGTTTCAGAACTGGCTGAACTAAACCAATCCTAGATATAGAAGAGCCTCTCCACTTGAGGCCGTTCTTGTAGGCATACAGTTGTTTTTTTCCACCGCCGTTGGTACACTGCAGGCGAAGACCTGTGGTTCCCCTTCTTGAACACTTAAGCCTAATTTATACTCGTGGCAGGTCGCTCGAAAAGCTGGTTATTCAAGCGAGTGCCGGCACAGCACGACGGAGTATAAGTGAGGCTTCATATGAAGCCTTAGTCACAACGACAAGCATCACAACAGAAGTTAGCTTGAGGAATGGGCCATTAGACACATGCTCGACTGTTGGCTACACTCTCGTTGGACAAACAAGGACATGATCGTCACTTAATGGGCTACGGAGGAGTATGAAGACTCACACAGGGATTTTAGTAACAATTATGATAACGTCACCCACACACACACTCTAGCAAGTCACTTTTAAATCGGTGTGCTTCATTGTTGTCGTGTATTTCCGCACAAGAGCCGAGAAGCTGTTCAATGCTAAACCCCGTTGTCGCCTCGTAGAAACGGACGGTGAGAGTCAAGCACAGTCAAAAGATACTCCTCTTTCCCCACAGCTGCACACCCTTCCCACAGCAGTCCCAAATAAACTCACCAAACTAGCCCCCTCCTCCCCATCGGGCCATTAGAAAGTTCTCACACGACCCTGCTTTAAAAAAATTGGGCTGCAGAAGGGTTTGTGCTGCAGACATCTCACATCCACACAGGGGCCACGTGGTTGTGCCTGAGGCATGAGTGTGCATTTGTGGAATTATGTGTGCATCTGTCCAATGCTCTCGAGTGTGTGTGTGTGTGTGTGTGTGTGTGTGTGTGTGTGTGTGTGTGTGTGTGTGTGTGTGTGTGAAATGAGTGGGTGGCCTGCCGCCCCCCACAGAGGCTGGGGTTATACACTGCTGTCCTCCAGTAGTGGCTCCTTGCCTTCGGCCCCGCTGCCTTGAGGACTGTGGGAGTGGGTCTGCGCTCCGTTGCTGTGCTTCTTGTAGGCTCCGGGCCGCATGCCAGGCCCCGTGTGCTCTGGAATGAACAGGGCCACCAGCAGCGACAGCAGCACTGAGCACGCTCCGAACAGAAAGGGCGGTCCAGGAATGATGGAACTCTGGAATAGGGGTGGGAGAATTCACTTACTTCACGATGCAATATTCAGATTTCGGGTCCTGAATCGATTTATATTGTGATTTTTAGTTATGCTGCGATTCAATTTGATATATCAATATATCACATTTTTCCCCCACAAATGACTGTGCTTTTATTATACTAGAACAAAAAAAGGTCCTCAAAGAAAAATCATCAAATAAAATACAGTACAGTAAAATGTTGAAAATGGGTGGAATTCTGAACAATATGGACCATACAAGTTCCATCAACTGGAACATTTTCAAGCAATTTTAAACAATATAAATAACGAAACGTCTTTCTGACATGAACAAATTAATGAATAGGCCTACATAATAAAAAATAAAAAATAAACTGGCGATTCGATATCCATATCGAATCGCCAGGTTATTATTATTTTTTATTATTATGTAGCATTATCATGGCATTAACAATTGCGATATATTGACATATAGCTTTTTTTGCCCAGCCCTACACTGGAAGTGGATGAAAGAATACAACTTTACGTTTATGTGTGTGCATTATAATGTCGTCAAGATTAGAAAAGACAGTATCACCCCAAAAATGTTGTCACTTGCATTTTATAAATAACTTGTCACCAGATGGGACCGTGCCACAAGGTTGCCGGTTCGATCCCCTGGCCCCCCAAGATTTAGTGTCCTTGAGCAAGACATCTGCTAGCAGGTACCTTGCATGGTTTCCACTGTCAGTGATTGAATTTGTGTGTGAATGGGTGAATGCGATGCACAAGCTATGTAAAGCGCCTTGGATAAAGGTGCTATATAAATGCACCATTTACCATTTTAGTGTCGTCACTAAAAGTGCATGTGTGATTAAAGATACTCGAGAGCAACTGAACTACACATACAATAATCAGCGCCAGTTCTATAGAGGATCGTGTATGGTGCTCACCTCGTCGGTGGGGTTGGCCATGTTGGCTTTGCCTCCTTTTTCGGAGGCGTCCGTGTCAGTCAGCTCGACATGGAACAGGTAGAAGACGAAGCCATACAGCGCCGGGCCCAGGCCGTTACACAGCCCCCGGATGCCTGTTATCATGCCCTGAACCACTCCTGCAGAGAGAAGATATAAGATGCATGCATACAACCTGGTCAGGATCATCACATGTGCAGCTGGATATCAACCACTTCAAACCTCTGTCATAAGTGAAACGGACGTGAGTTGCAGCTGTACTTGGTGTACTCATTTAGAGCTTGTAGATCAAATATGCCCACCAGAATAGGAGAACGCAGCAAGGTGACCATTACATTCAAAAGCTTCTGTGGATCGCAACTGTTGTAATCTTAGGGCATTATAAAAAATGTATATAGTTATATAGTTTCATGATATAGTTTTATTTCTGTATCCTCATTCAAATTTTAGTTCAGGTTATAAAAAAAAAACACATTAACCCATTCTGTGTGGGGTTTTAAAGTTTTATTCAAAAACAGCAGGTGTTCACGCCTCATAGCGTGCCACTGAGTGGTGCAGTAGGAGCCGTGAACACCTGCTATTTTTGAGGAAATTGTGAAAACGCAATGCAAATTTTGAATATTACATGTTCTTTCAGAGTGATCGTTCCATACAATCTATATTGTCAGGTCAAAATGGGTTAACCCATTAAGGACGGCAATCCATATTTGGATCCTGTACAGTATGTACAGTATTGAAATATTCAATTTGTTTTTATGCTGATATATAAATATTTGAAAAGTTTCTCAAAAACCTTAGGTCAGGCCTAAATGGAGAGCCAGCGAAATCCAAAAGCAACCTCGCCCGCGGGGGCCCGGTTTCAAAAGCGGGCGCCCGCTTTCACAAAAACGGGCGCCCGGTTTCACAAAAACGGGCACCCGTTTTCAAAAGCGGGCGCCCGTTTTCAAAAGCGGGCGCCCGTTTTCACAAACTAGGCTATGCCTAAACCTAACTCTAACCCTAAACTTAACCTCAGTAAACCTATGCCTAAACCTAACCTAACCCTAACCATAACCTTTTGAAAAGGGCGCCCGTTTGTGAAAACGGGCGCCCGCTTTTGAAAACGGGCGCCCGTTTTCAAAAGCGGGCGCCCGGTTTCACAAAAACGGGCGCCCGTTTTTGTGAAAGCGGGCGCCCGCTTTTGAAACCGGGCGCCCGCGGGCGAGGTCGCTTTTGGATTTCGCCCCTGCTGCCTAAATGGGTTAAATGAGGTTTTATATAGAACGAGTTTGGTGAGTGTGAGTGTGTCTATAACCACAGATTTTTTCCCCCAAACTTTTCCAGGATATTTAACCCAATTGCCAGGATTACATGACAATCAGTCAGTGCAATAATGAAGTCTCTTACTCTGACTTGTCTCACAACTAGAGAATGTAGAAGATTAATGGTAATTTTGATCTGTATGTTTGACTGGTTTGTTTTCAAAATTCAGCCTGGTATTGTGGACAAAAACAAAAGAAATATTTAGTTTTGGGGTCTGTGGAGATAAAGTGTCATCAAATCTGTGGTCCGTGGCTCAAATGCTGAAAAAGGTTGAAAACCAGTGGACTTATACATTATACTGTAATCACTGCAGCACCGTTCAGGAGGAAAAGCTAATTGAGGAGCTCACCTTGTTGGTCGGGGTCAGCATTGCGGGACACAATGGCGCTGATGGCTGGGAAGGTGATGCTAGACATGGCTGCCACTGCTCCGGCTGCCCATATCATCCTGGACAAACAGAACTCGGGTCAGAGCAGAACAAATGTTGTTGTACAACGAGAGCATCATGCTTACTGAGGTAGTTCCATCGAGGCCCCACTGGAAATGATATCTCAAAAATAACACAAGTCACAGAAGCTCAATAGGCTTCTACCCAGGTTATTGAACAAGTGGGAACAGAACTCCAATATAATGTTGCACTTCTAGGATCTAGTTAGGAGCTGCTTCCTCTCGAGTGAAAACACCAGCTGACTGACTGACACCTGCCTGTCGCTGATAAATTAATGCTTCTCGAGACAAAAGTCTAAATTGGGCAGCTGGGTTGATTCATTCCTGAACTGATTTTAGAAAATAATTTCCAGAAAGAGTGCATTTATTAAATATAAGCTTTAATTTAATCTAGAAATTTACATTGCAATATTACAATTATAACACTATGATCTAGTCTGTTTTCATCGACTTTACAGTTTGGTCATTGGCAATGTTCTTCATTTGGATTTGCTGCCCTCTGGTGGTTAGTTAGGACGGTACAATAACACACAATTTAATGAGATAGTTCTGTTTACATTATGTAATTACTGAATTACTTCTGGGCTAGTTCCTGAATATTGAGGGGGGAAGGTGTGTGTGTGTGTGTGTGTGTGTGTGTGTGTGTGTGTGTGTGCACGCGCTCTGGGCCATTCCAATCAATATGTCATTGAATCTTCAATGTATCACAAGTACAATGTTAAAAGAATTAGACAGGAAGGTATGCGTGTGTGTGTGTGTGTATATGTAAGAAACAGCATGTGATACTGACCAGGGCTGGGAGCCAAACCCATACCAGGCCAGCTGAAGGATCTGGAAGCCAAGGCCTAGTAGGATAGTGTTCTTATTGCCTATGGAACGCATCAAGATCCCCAGAACAACAGTCTGAAAGAACAAAACACAATTCCTATCGTTACCACTTGAGTTTTCTTCAACTAGAAAGTGTGTGTGTGTGTGTGTGTGTGTGTGTGTGTGTGTGTGTGTGTGGGGGGGGGGGGGGGGGGGGGGGGTCTCTGTTTACAAGGCAATGTGTTAATGCCCGTTTCAACACTGGGGGGTTTCAACACTCAAATGCCAGGAAAAGAAATTCTGCATGCATACATCATTTAAAAAGTATGATTCACATTCTCCTGACTTTCATCCGAATTGTGATCTTTGTAAATTTCAGCAAATAAGAAGATGGGTAATGACGTTATAATGACGACGTTGGTCTTGCCCACAGGAAGGTGGGCAAGACCTTCCTGTCTTCCTGTCTATGAAATCACAAAATTTGATTTCAAAATGTGAGTCACAAAATGTTAGATGTGGAGTAGTCTCTTGAGACACTGGCACCACTGTTGACTCACACAAATTTCCCCTTGGCTTTAGAGACCAGAAACAGAGGTACGAACACGTCTAATGTTGGATCTCATAATTGAGATTGTTTGTTTAGTTATAACCAATATATAGATTGCTATGCATTTATAGTAAATAGTCAATGATTTACTTTTAGCTTTTGGCTATTGGACAATCAATTTTCACTCCTTAAATATTTCTTTGAGGCGATCTATAGCAAAAGAATTACAGCTCCAAGCAGGCTGGAATGATGCTTGGTTTCAGTATATGAATAAAGTACTTGAGGCATGCAATAACACCCCCTTTTGCTGACACTTCAGAAGCACAGGACTAATTACTGTGACGTAATAAACAGACGTGTCTAGAAATGTCCAGCAATTGTCAGTGCATAGCCCTTACTATTGAGGGATAGACATCCATAAAACACGCTACGGTACACAATATGGACAGAATATCAGTAATACAGTAATTATGACATAATATGAACAGCAATTTGATTTCACTATGAGTTGGGTTCTAACATTATATTTTACAGCATGCGAATAACAATTTGCAATAATCATATATATCCAAACTTCCAACTACAGTATTATTGCTTTGAATGACTGCTGAAAGCGTTAGTTGCAGTTGCTTCCTGCAGTATGGTCTTTTAGACGGCACTGATCCGGTCTTGGTCATGCTGGTTCTCTCTTGCAGTGTACATGCCAGCCTAGAGTCCAACCCTTTTGCAGTACAGACAACCAGACTTCGCTCCCTCTACCCCTGGGTCAAGGAAACACATTTTCTTTTTTTTTTTATCCCACGATTTTGCAACCCATTTTTTCCACCCAGTGCCAATTCCTAATCCCTGGGCTCTACACACCCTCCACCAACCTGAGGTGGCAGCGGACTGGCCTCATGCTTCCTTCAATACATGAGGAGTCCAAGATGCCTTCTTTTCACCTGACAGGGGGGAGTTTCCCTGGTTGGACGTAGCGTGTGGAAGGAACACATTATTCCAACCAGTTCCAGTCCACTCCATCGGGCGCCCCGGCTGGCCAGGGGGGGGCAGTTTAGAGTCCAGGATTACAGCATGTTTTTGTGAGGGTATCTACCCCTGGGGACACAGGGAGAACATGCAAACTCCACGCAGAAAGGTCCTTTCACCAACCCCACCTCGGGTATGGGCACTTATGACGAGGAGGAGCAGACACGCCGCCAGCACCCACAGCAGCGCCCCTAGCGGGAATCGAACCCAAGACCGTTTAGCTGTGAGGCGACAGCACTAACCACTGTGCCAACGTGCCCCCAGGAAACACATTTTCTAATGAAAATCCCCATAGATACCTAGACCTAGGGCTGGGAATTGAACCTGGGACCTTCCACTTGTCATGTGACCTTTGTGGCGACCATTCTATACAAGGAAGGAGGTGCTTGATAACGTTCAGCCCTAGAACACATATGTAGGGTGTGTCGTAGGGTGGCGTCATGTACTGTACATCGTGGAAACTATACCATAATGTGTACCATTGTGTTGTATATTTTTCCTGACATTTAGTATCAGCATCAGACTGCATGTAACATTGGTGAGAGGTTGAACCGTTCCCGTACCTGTGCCAATATCGAGAGCATTCCCACGACTGCGATGAACGCAGCCACCGTCTCCGACGTGAAGTGTATGACCTGAGAAGGGCGAGAGAGAGAAAACCACATTCATACCACGCAGGTTAGGACACGGCCAACGTGCAAACCGAAAACAGGCGCGGATCCCAAGCAGAAGATTATCTCCCATAACGCAAGCGCATTCCTAAAAAACACGAGGTGTGTCATTTGAGTGTTTGTCGCTCTCTGCTACAAACGCGCAACATCCTAATCCCAACGACACCCTTGATGAAAAACAAACAAAAAAAAAACACATGCATCGAGGTCAAGTTCAAACCCCCCCTCTCCCTTTATGTGCTTTCATACGCTAGTAGGGCAAGGTGGTGTGGAAGCGGGTTTATTCATGACAACAACATGAGAAGCGAGAGATTGACAACAAAGTTGTCAATTGGGAATTGGGATAAAGAGGGCAGGTGGGCGTGGTGGGAAACGCTATATCCCCCCTCTCTCTTGCTCCACGACTGACTCTACAAAATGAGGCAGCAGGGAATTATGCATGTTTGTGTCAGGGCTTTTGTGTGTCAGACCCGTCCGACTAGTTTTGACATAGTTACACATGGAAAAGGCCGTGTTGACACAAATGCCTGCACATCCAGGCAGTTTGGACAAGGAGGAGAAAAGAGTATGTCAGTTTATTCTGAGGCAGCCACCTCCTCCCTCCCAGATGACAGGAACTGCGGATTAGCATCCGAAGCGAGTTATTCTCCAGATGCTGCAGTTTGAAATGCATTTGGCTGTTTTCCTGCAGTGAAAATGTGTATTATTATTCTTTTTCTGCTGATCCACCTATTTAAATTGTTCTACTTATTCATATTCTGAAATAGGCTGCTGGGGGAGAACCTGCTGATCCAATCTCGTAATAGCACGGGGTATGGGGGGTGGGGGGTGGAGTGTGTGGTCGGCAACTTTTCGAGCCTGGTGGTGTACTGAATCTCTGTCTTTTCCAGCAGCTATTTCTGCAAATAAAGATGGCATAGCCAGGGCCTATCACATTAAGATATACACCTATCAATCCCTTGTGGTTAATATGCATAGAAATCTCAGTACAGCACATAGAATGACATGATAAGAATCCTTCTGGTATCGTAGCAGGTATGTGGATGACTGTTGACAAACAATCCAGTCCACTGGTTTTCAACCAGTTGTCCGGGGACCACCAGTAGTCCTTGAGAGGGTTCCATGTGGTCCTGAGTCAGTAACCAAAATAGACCTTTAGATATTTTCCCCTGCCCTTAAATATGAACTCTTGAGAGCGTAAAAATTAAACCAAAATGGACCCTTGCAGGTCAAACAGCAAAACAGATCTTTAAAAAAAAAAAAAGAAATATACGGTATGCCCTCCAACAGCAAAGCAGGTCTTTTCTTTAATAAACAAATACAGCGGCAGCTGTACCACCAACAGTACAAAGTAAAACAGTAGATGAGATGATATGAACAAAAACAACAGCGTCTGACTCAAGAGTTTGCCCTTTATTGTCAACAGCAGTCACCTAACCTTTGTGATGGAGGGTGAAGGGACTGTGTGTGGGCGTAAAAGGAAGAGGGCAAAGTTACCTGTCTGAGATAGAGGAAGAAGCTGGAGTACTGGCCTGCCTCCGGGAGGTAGGAGAGGAACACTGTGATGCAGATGAGGAGCACAGTGGAGTCCTGGCCCACCTTACGCAGAGACTGAAACACAAGCAGACACAGGAGGACAGAACACGACTTTAGCCACAGCTTGATGTCTTGCAGTCTTAACACCATTAATCACTTTGGCATGCTAAAGTAGCGCGAATGTAAGAGGCCATTATCGATTGCCTCACAAAGAAACATGTCCTCAAATCCCTCCAGTTAGACAGAGCATCCTATTAGAGATGGACAGCTGATGGAGCTGTGCAATCTGGGAAGGGCACAAACAACACTGGCGCCTCACGTTAACTATATGGAGCCACGTTAACTATATGGAGCCAGAAACACTTTAAAATATTAATTCATTTCTTAAAGTCCAACGACGATAAGGCAGTAAAACGAAGTTGGTTATAGTTGCTAAGAACGTAAACACGTACCTCCACTGATTCATCCATTTTAATCGCGGTCGATGATAACTGAATTAGCATCCTCGGCTAATGTTGGGATCGGTTTCTCGTGAATAATATCCAAAATACAGGGGTACACACGGTATTTAGGTCCATATCTGAGCATATTGTGGCTATCGACGGCCAGATTGAAGCTGATTTCACTTCATTATGATGAATCTTGGCATTTTAGTGTTGAAGCATTCCCTCCACTGTGTGAGGTGGGCAAATGGCCTGGATATTGTTTGCTGATCGCCAGGAAGTGACCCAATGCAGCCATAGCAACACTGGGATCGGAGGGGGTGGTGGGTGGGCGTTGTGTTTGGGAGATTTAAAGGCACCGCCACACGTCATTATACTAACCAAGTGATTTTCATAAATAATCGATTTGCATATAAATTACATTATAACATGGGTGATCGATGCTTAAAAAATGTTTGCCTCTGAAAAAATATATTCAAAGATTTCTGCCATACTTTCCATGTTTTTTCAAAAATAGCAGACCTACAAGGTCATAGCACGCCACTCGGTGGCACACTATGAGCTTGTAGATCTGCTATTTCTCAAAAGTATAACATAATGCTTAAAAAACAAAACGCGATAACAGCACAGAAAGGGTTAATTCAAGTTAATTCATGCCCTGCCCGTGGCAAGTGATTTTCAGATGTTGTGAATGTATTGCTCACAGCGAAGGGGTCAGCTTGCTCCCAGGAGATGGGCGCTCCCCAGGAGGCCGGCCTCATCTTCTCGGGGAGCGACTCCGGCACGGCCACCAGGATGAAGCAGATGTCCAGCAGGGCGATGATTGTGGCCAGGATCACCACCAGAGTGTCGCCGTAGGTGGATGACAGGTAGGCGCCGATGGCCGGGCTGGTCACCAGACTGGCCGCGAAGGTGGCAGACACCTGGATGACCGGGGAGAAAACAAAAACAAAAACAAACAAACAATGGAATTTTCTCTGTCAAACAGCCGGAAACACAACAATAATGTCAGCCATCGGGGCCAGATCTAGGGCAATGGGGCAATGCCCCCCTAAATGCTGTCCCACCAAACATGATGGCATACAAACAACCCAAATTTCAAAGATATTTCAAATGAAAGTGCTTATGTTTAAAACGATTTCAAAAACTACTTCTGCTACTAAGTAACTAGAATTGTGGCAGCACTAAACCATCACCATTTCATCATTCAAAAAAGAAAACTCTCTGAGTCAGACCTTCAGCTTCATGCATGCTGTGTGTCTGTTGCAAGTTGCAAACAGCTGATGTTATAATTGATGCTGACTTGCCTATAGGTCCTGTACAAGATATAAAGCTGCCCTCGTGCCATTTTTGCCTGCCACCCCTCAAATCAGGAAATGTTAAAATCCAGGCCTGACAGCCATATGTCTGCTGGCAGCTTGTTCTTACCAGACCGTACGCTGTACTCCTCTCGTGCTCCTGCGTGATGTCTGCCACATAGGCAAAGATCACAGAGAAGGTGACGGCAAAGACACCGGACATGGAGATGACTGCAAAGTACCACCTGCAGGACAAAAAGGTCAAAGTCAGGTATCATGCCAGTAACACTGCTAGCAAAGGCAACACTACATGTCCTAATCAGAGTAGCGATACTGGATCATGTACACAGTCCTATAGCCGCAGTATAGTATTATGACTATACTTTTGATTCTCTCCCTCTGTTTTAAACCAGCGGTATTCAACTAAATGAGCCAAAGAGAGAGAGCCCGGGGGCCAATGGGCCATCAAAACATTTACAAAATGTTCACCTCATCTGGTTAAATGTTTAACGATATATGGTAACCTGGTTTATCCAGGTGTTTATATTGGATATGATTTCACAAACCTTGCTTTTGTTATTTTATTTCCGGACAGGACAGGCTGCGAATTGGCACGCAGCAGCAGCACTGTGCCAATTAGTGTGACCAGACCATCAGATCACCCTTGTTAAAACCTATTTGGCATGCATTATTTAGGACAGCAACATGGGCACAAAATATAATATCATATATTATGATTCGCTTTTTAATAAACACAATCGGAATACATAAGGTCGGTCAAGATTCTGTGTGCCACCAGTTGAATAACTAGGCCTTAAATGGTCCTTGAATGAATATTCTAGAGATTAGACGACCATAGAAAAAGGACCACGTTGAACCTAACCATTGATGGGTTTAATCCCTCTGTGTGTGACTTTAGTTGAGTGCAGCTCCTGTGGTGAATGGTGTTTTGTGTGTGTGTTTGTAGGCGGTGGGGGGGCTCACCATGGGCTGATCTTCATCAGCGGGATGGGCGCGCATGTGAAGAACACCGTTAGCAGCAGGAAGGACTTGCGTCCCCATACATCTGACAATGCTCCAATCAGCGGAGCACTGAGAAATGATAATAGGCCCTGAGGGAGACCATGAGAGACAGAGGGAGAGACAGTGGCAGATAAAGAGTCAGCGCCACAACGTGTTTTAGAGGGAAACAATTACAGTATAGTCACATGGAAGGAGTGGGAGAGACAATACAGTGATACAGTGTGTGTGTGTGTGTGTGCGTGTGTGTGTTCGCACACATGCATGCACGCACAAGAGAGAGAGTGAGAGAAGTGAGAGAGGCAATGGAGAAATGGAACTAAATCGAGTTTATACAATTACAAAAATAACAATGCTAACATGCAAACATTGTGATGCACTGACAAGTTCATCTTCAGTTCTTCAAAAAGGAAGAACTGAGCACTGTAAATGTATAACTTGAGTTAATTAACTACATATATACGGCATGTCAAGATATAGATTCACCAGGCTGTAAAACCTTAGGCCAGCTTGTGTCGACTCACTGAGAAATGATTTCCACACCCTAGCTAAATTACAGTTGTGAAACTCAGGGAAAACAAAAGCTATCTGAGGAGGAGGAAGATGTCACACCACAAGATCTACTGAGTTCCAGGTTCACGACCATCCAGGGGCGGATCTAGGCATGGGCATTCAAAGTGCTTTTATTTAAAATGATTTGAAACACTACTGCTGCTACTAACTAACTACAGCTGTGGCACCATTAAACCAACAGCATTTCATCATTGAAAACAGAAAAAAAAAACTCTGAGCCAACTCAGATTTATGCATGCTGTGTGCCTGTTGCAACTTCAACAACAACTGATGTTATTTTTGATGCTTTACTTGCCTAATAAAAGTCCTGTAACCAAAAATGGTATGGGGCGGCTTCACCGCCTGTGGCCACCCCCCTGCCACCCCCCCCCCCCAATTGGGAAATGTTACATCCGCCCCTGCGACCATCCAACATAGGAGACAGCATGTGTTGTGTGTTACAGTGTTATCGCTTACCTTGACTCCGTGAATGAGCCCATTCATCAGGAATGTGTGCTGGGGGAACGTTTGGTGCAAAGTCTGGGGGTAAAAAAAAAAGAAGAAGAAAAAAAAAAGACTGTTAACGCCACATCATTAAGGTATTTGTGTCCTTACACACACACAGGCCACAACCCGCATTCCCACAATGTCCTACAGCCGGATCATTTCACTCTGCAACCTTGATAAAGGCAGACGGTCGGTCGGCCACAGCCGGACAGCTTGCCAAGTCTGACCACAACGTTATGTACACAGTTCTACCTGTATTACAGTTGACTCGCCCGATAGAACAGATATAGAAAGTAAATGCACCGTGGGGGAAATAAAAAACAGTTACTACTCAAGGGCTTTTCATGAATATACGCATTTACGTGACATCCAGGGTGACTTCAACGGCTTCTTTTAAGCCCCTCCCTCGTATTCACCATTAATAACTTCAGCTTATCTAAAAAACACATAATGCATAGATTAGAACTGTTACTCTTCCCTTACTTGCCACAGTTCATCCTGTTCGCTTTATTCATTTTTTAAAGGAGGTACAGACAGCAGGAAATGGGGAGATAGAAGGGCGAGTGACATGCAGTAAAGGCCGTCGGGATCGGGAGTCGAACCCGCAGTCACTGCCAGTTGGATTACAAGCCACATGAAACATGACTAAACTCTATTCACACTATAAATGTAACCATGTTATTTTAATTTGTTCCCTGACAGGACTTGAGTGCAGTGTCACTAGTCAGCCAGACAGCCTTCATTCACCATCATGTTTTTTTTATATTCAATGGCTTTCTCCAAAAAATAATCACACACCTCTTAAAGACAAAACACACATAAGCATGTCAAATAGCCCACCCTCCCCCTTAGTTACTAAATCAAAAGGAACACAATCAACTCCTTAAACCAGGACCAGGTCATCAATTTCTTAAAGAAATGTCCAAAACCAATCACTGGTACTCCTTTATCCTCTCTGTGCCCTGTTCTGATGTAGACAGTCACAATGAAGCTGTTTATAGCTCATCTGCTGAGACAGTTATGCCACTTTACCAGGGGTGTGTCATGGAGATCACTGGGTCAGCAGCTCAATGAAGAACAACAATAACACACACTGAAAACAGCATTGGAAGTTTGATTTGAAAGATATCCACCATCCTGTGGTCTATTGGGATGTTGGCTGTTCAGTCTCTCTGTGTGACCTGCCCATTTCCCCCTACAATAGACTCTGAAAGCCATGGTGAACAACGTTCACACTCATGACCTTTCATAATAACTCACAGGCAGCTGATTGCACTCAAGAGTGGAAAATTACCAACAGCAGCCAATGCAGATAAATGTTTGTCTTTCCCCATCAGCCTCTGGGACAGATAACCAACTTGTAAGCCGTTTAGTCTCAAATGCTGCTGTCCAGTCAAACGGATACAAAAGGTTTGTTGTCTTAAAGTTCAGAAACACTGGACATTCATATGCATAAAATCGATTTGCTGTCCAGTTCAAAGTCTGAGGCACGAGCGAGCAGAGATGTCATCGACACCGGTGTAGGAATATAAACCTATTGCCCAATATATGCTTATAACCCACCAACCGCATTTGAAGCACAAACAGCTACTTTCAAAACACAGAGGAAATCCCCAGGGCTGCATCATTGAACAGCCTCTGCATGGGTCCTTACTTACGCAGCTCAGGACACCAATTTCAAATCCTAACTGGGGTGAAGTGCAAAGTGTTAACAAGCACTAAAATCTAACTGTCAAACAATCCAGGTTGTTTAGCGTTTGTGGTAATAAGTTGGCTAGTGATTCATCCTGTTACTACCAGTGTTGTAGTGGGACTTTTAGAAGTGGGGGGGGCGCCTCTTAAAGGGGAATTCCACCCATTTTCAATTTTTTTCTGAGAGTGTACAAATGTGAACTAAATGGACCATAGCGGGTCCATTTGGTTCCATTTGTACACTCTCAGAAAAAAAGGAAACTCATTAACATGGTGAAACACATCTTCATATTGTCATCAAGATGTATTTCACCATGCTAATGATTTTTTTTCAGACCTCCATTTCTAGGAAACACAGAATTGGGGGAACTTTTTACCATGTCCACACATCTCATATTGTAGCCTATTAATGACATAGTAAAATGTTGTAAATGGGTGGAGTTCCCTTTTAGATTGTTTACAATGCCTAATTGTATCCATAAAAGTAAATGACAAGACAAAAACATAAGTCTACTTTTGCCCCACAAATATTTTAGACGTGAGAAGTGGGGGGATGTCGTCCCCCCGTGCCCACCCTCCACTACACTACACTACACCCCTGGTTACTACGGTAGGATATTGCTGCTGTATACTCATGAAGTGCCTGACTTATTAAAAACAGTAAAGCACTCAGTGCTAGCCTCGTGTAGACAGCCTTCATCTGCCTTTGCAATGCATAGCCCCAGGCAGAATAAGTTTTGCCTACTGCCCCTCAGTTATGGGAGGACTTCACGACCAAAGTGGTGGCAATCGAACCTAATTCATCCGTAACCCGGCTATAACCAACTAGTACACGAATATGGGGCGGGCCATTCACCCATCCACCCACCTGCTTATCTGTAGTAGGGTTGTGAGGGGGGCATCTTCCTCCCTAGGAAGATGCCCATCGTCCTCCCTAGGAAGATGCCCGAGAGGCATCCTAATCAGATGCCAGAAGTTGCCACCTAAGCCCTAACCACCTAAGCTGTGTGACTCAATTTCTCACATTGCAGAAAAAAATCTAATACTGAGAGGGACGAGAGACCAATAGTATATCCACGCAGTGATATTAGTAAAGTTACGTGAGGCTACTCTGGCTCTCTTTGAGTAGCTTTAAAAGCAAATCCGTTGGTGTTGGATTTAAAAAGGCAGCAAACCTTAATAATGATCACAAAACCACTGCACACATGCACCACTACTGCAAGTGATCACAGGTGTTCATTTGCTTATGATAAAGAGCTCCATTCAAAGTAATTGTGTTAGTAGTGTACTTGAGATTAACATTACAGATGTACAGAGATGTGCCCAATGATGATGATGATAATATCAAGGGCAAGATACAATTACAAATACATATTTAAAAACAAGCTTAAATTCTTAGATTCCAAACACCACGGCCAACTGATCAAGGGATAGAAATCTGACAGGCTTCACGAAATTAAAAAATGATGAGACATCTGCCACGAGAGTGAACGAGAAGTGTAAAAATCATTTTAGTTTTGTTTTTAGTTTATAACAGAATATAGCATGCTCTCTAATGGTCTAAAGTTAAAATAAGGAGCATACTTAATAAGGGCAAAATAAGTTCCACTGTTTATTGATAGTTACTAGGGCATTGATAGAGTGTAAAGTGTAAGTGTAAAAATCATTTTAGTTTTGTTTTTAGTTTATAACAGAATATAGCATGCTCTCTAATGGTCTAATGTTAAAATACGGAGCATACTTAATAAGGGCAAAATAAGTTCCACTGTTTATTGATAGTTACTAGGGCATTGATAGATATTAGCCATTAACAGTGTCAGTGGCCCTTATTGTATTGAATGTATTGACGTTTGGTGCATGCACCACCTTTCTCTTCTCTCATATTAGTGATAGCAGTAAAATACAGTACACACATCTGTGTCAACCGTTTGCCCGAAACAATAACTGCTGTGACGTGAGTGTGTTCAGTGGTTGCCTAGCATACATCTGTGCCCATGGTCTGACCAACAAGCCACTGACCTCTCTCTTTCTCTCTCTGCCCGATAAGCCTCTCAACAAAGAGCCAGTTCTCAGACAATGTGCCGTTTGATGCCCTTTCATATTTCTTAGTCCATTATAGGGGGGAAAGGTCTGCCACTACATACACACCAACACATACGATAATTCACAAACAAAACACTCATGTGTCATGCAGGCCCTTTGCCGTTTGATTCAAGGAGGGTGGTGGGCTTTTTTCTCTGTGATTCCAGTCAATTTAAAGTTGGGAAATGCCACTCTGTGGGCAAACTCAAAGGGAAGAACAGGTGAGTGGGCTGAGATGTCACTCACTATAATAAACCACTGACCTAAAATTTTATACATTGTAGTATGGTGAAAAAGCCGTCGATTTGCATCACGACACACTTTGAACAATAACATGTAGATCTGCTATTTTCAATATTTTTGTAAACCTTCTGCCTAAAACACATTAAAAGGGGTCAGGTGCTGGGAATTATGTTTGTGTTTGTCATGGCTTACCGCAAGCATGGGGGTGGTGAGGAGACCCCACGCAAAGAACTCCAGGAAAATAACCACCACAGCATGGTAAACACTGGGCTCACCGATTCCCTGGGGCTGAAGGGACAAGAGAAAGACAGTAGAGAGAGATAGAGAAGAAAGACACACAAAGAGAATGGTTAGCTGAGAGGCTGTGGAGATGACATTCGATCACATGGTGAACTAGAATCAATTTCACAAACAGCATGCATCTAATTACATTTACATTACAATAGCCGCTCTTTTACTGTGTGACATGGTCTGCTGTATAAATTAAGAATTTAAGACAAAATACAATGATCTGAACTGTCACCAATAATGCATTATTATTACTGATTGACGAAACAGCAGGCTTTCCCTGCTTGTTCTGTCCTGGTTACGACACCCTTCTGTTGCTTATGCTAAGTTTGCTGAAAATGCACAGAAAAATATCCTGTTTGGGGTGGGCACCCATGCTGCACCCATGTTGTTACTTTTCATTGAGACCGAGTTTACAGAATTGAATGAATAATCAAACCGCAATACAAGAATATTTGTCAGGCCAAGCAACAGCAATCAATGGGCAGGAGAAGGTCAATTTCTGTCTACCTATCTCACTTTAATTATAAACCCAGTGACCCAGTCCTCCAAGACAACTGTCTTGGAGGACTGGGTCACTGGGTAAATAAAATCCAAAATAAAATCCATACTAGTCAATACAATCCATACAAATCTATACAATGATAGATTGGACAGTGACTGGGGTGACGAGCAAAGCCTTGGCAGAAGCCAATGCAAGGTACAGTGTGGCAAACGGATTGTGTAAAATTGAGTGTAAAATAGGCCAATAGGCCAGAGTCCCACCTCAGCCAAGTCAATAGACACTGACAGTTAGGCGTGGGCTTGGGTGGCTTACACTACTCTCACTTCCATATTTGGTGTGTTTCAAAAGGTACATGAGTGTGACAGTTGGGGAAACAGCTACGAATGGAGTTCCCCATAGCAAATCACATTGGGCCCTCCTTTCAGCAACACTGTGCTTCCAAGTCGAACAAGGAAGAGGAAGTAATCAATCGGATCCCCAGTGGCCTCCCTATGATGCCTTTGTTTTAATTTAATATGAAGATGCATTCATTGTCATCGTAGCAATAAAGCACATTGTGTCCTCCAGTAAAACCTGTGACTGAAAAGACAGAATTAAGCATCTATAGAGCATACCCCCACAAGTTTGCATAGTTTTTATTACCAAGATTCCCCAAATGGGGATCTTGGATCTCCTCATATAAGAACTGTGTTTGAAAACTAAACAAAATCATGCCAGCCGCTTCTCGTGTGGACATACAAAAATCAACTGACTATAAGAAAACTGTAATGTCACTGCAGCTGAATTATAGTTATATTTTTGCAAGAAATGGACTGTCAAAATATGACCTACTGTCATAGACAATGCAGACACCTCCCCTACATTATCACTGTTTATTTTTGGTCCACAATTCTTATAAGAGTACATGCTCCACCAAAGAAATACAAAACAATGAGGAACTCACCAACCAATGGTTGTTGCAATTGCAATGTTTATAACAATTACAATATTTTATAACATTAATTAATCGATTTGTTTTAGAGTATGCTAAATGAACTCAACTGCCGTCTGAAAATGATATTGGAGAATCTAAAAAGCAGTGGGTGTATGGTAAGGCTAACTCCCAGTGTCTCGCTCCCCAAACTGGTGCCTAGCAAAGATATTCTCTGCCTGCATCTCAATCTAACTGCTATCTGGGAACAGGGCTACCTCATTCAAATGTACATTAGGTAGGACCTGAACTTGGCTGCCCTAACTCAGGGATTATATCTGGCCACAGGAACGCACCAACGCCAATGTTAAATAGAGGCCTTGTCTGAAATGACCACATCAGCAGGTGTTTTCTGTTTAATTATATTTACAGGCAGCAAGACTGTCATCAGTGGATGTAATTGCCATCTACTGTAGAACACCTTTTGAGTCAATTGGGCATATTTGGAAAGTGACAATAAGATCATACATTCATGTTTTGCCCGATTTCATAACAAATCTGACATAACTTGACTACCAGCGCTTTTACATAAACAGCTCACTTGCGTACATCCTAATAAACACACCTCACCTGACATACCTAACTGCTAACAATAGGCCATCTATGAATCCATCTATCGCATAATCATTTCCTGAAGAGTTGAACTAGGCTACTTTCAGATGTGATTTTCGGAGAACTTGGCAGTTGGAATTAAATCCGAACAGTAGACCAGCGAAATGAGGAAGAGCATTTGTTGATTTATTCAGCATTATTTATTTGCATGCCATGTTTATCGCTTGACGTTTCATCGCATCCAGTTTTTCAACTACAACAAGCCATGAACTGTTAGATAGTAGGATGGGGAATGTGAGATGATCAATCTACTATTCATCACTAGTTCCCAAACTAGGGGTCTTTTGAGGTAGTTCTGGGGGATACCAGGCTAAATTAAGTTTGGAACCAAATGGCCTCTTATGGCCGGATCTGTAGCTAATCTAAACCCTGTTTGAACCAAATAGACCCTGATTGTCTGTACACTCCAGAAATAGGGTTTCCAGAAATAGAAATCATGCTATTAAATAGGGATCTATAGCCTGCCATGTCAAACTGGAGGGGGCTGGAAATTAAAGGGTTGGAGGGTCTTTGATGTGAAAAAGTTTGTAAACCACTGAGTTACATAATGATTGATATACTAGTTGTGTGTGGACGAGGCAGTCCTATAATTTGCTAGCTGGATCAAACACAAACACATTTGAACTGTGGTGTTTAACACCTCACCAACGGATAAGATGGGCAGTACAGTGTTAGTAGCCAACGTTAGGGTTATTTGCATGATTCCATTATGTACTCCAGGAAATGGTTGTTGTTGATGTTAACTGTGTGAGCTGTATGGCTAACTAACGTTATTTAACCTGAACTGAGCTGACGTGGAAACGGATAGGCCGCTAACAGGGACGAACACATTAAGGATAGCCCCAGTGACGCCACAGAACACAGTAGGAAGTGTGTGGAAAACAACCACCTTAAACACTACTTTATTAAAAATGGCTGGGTGTGTATTGATCCTTATAGCTCTGGTCCATATTTCCACATTGATCTGCGTCAATCTGACCTCGGTACATAGACGTTGGTGGACTGACAGATTGGTTGGTTGGTTGACCGATTGGTTCATTTGATGTCATGGCTTTCAATTGTTCGCACATTTTGTTTTGATTGTCTCGTCTTGTTTTGATGGTCTCATTTCGACTTTTGCCTAGGAGATAATGTAAACGCCCGTTTTATCATGCCAATAAGGCCAATTTAATCGATTTGTGCACTGTATATTAATCTGTGGTCCGTTCGTTATCGCTTCTAATTTACAACATAGAACAGTGTCTACAAAGAGGTAATGCTCACACCACTTGTCAGCTTGTAGCACTGCTATTTTCACTATTTAATCTCGGTTGAATCGCGCCCTTTCCTTGTGGTGGAAATAGTTTATAATAACATTTATAGCGATCGATCGATGGTCGTCAATAACGGTTTTTATTTTATACATCGTATACAGTGACGGTCGGCAAAACGCAACAGGCCAGCGAACATTAAAGCTTAGACACATGAGTTATGCAAACTCCGTTCACGTCATGAGGCCAGAAACAGTCCAGCTTTAATTATCTTTGATAATTACTTCATTTTAGATCGTTTTGTAGTAATAGTACAGCATAAACATTGCAGTCGAGACGTCAAACATTACATTGCTAAAATAGCTCTAATTTGGGCAGCCCTCGTTGAAATCATTTTATTTCCAACTCCAGTTTGTCCATCTTTCAGGTTGCATGAACAGCGCTCGATCGCTCATTTTCTGACCCCTCAATGTCGCAACTCTTCTAACTATGGTAGAAAGTACTTGCACTAGAAGTGACATCACATCACTGACGCAACCTTGGAATCTTTGTAGGCTACAGCTAGCTCTGTTAGCTCTGGCTATGGGGCTCACCTACTATCACCTAACCAGTAAATAAATACGATCCGTTCTGGAAAACAAGATACTGACTGACTGGGTAGACATTCTAAACAAACATAATAACTGGGACAAAACAAACAGACACACGGACTTGACTGGCAATGCTAGCGAAGCTAGAAAAAAATAAATATTTAACTCACACTGGCTCCATCTTTTATGATAATTTTCTTTGCCAGAAGAATGCTGCGGTTGAGCCGCTTCTTCTTCTTCTTCTCCCCCGTCATGGTTAACTGATGTCCATGCTTGGTGCTGTTATTACAGAGGCATCGTTGTGTTTTAGTCCCAGAGCGTGTTGTTGTTGTCTTCTGGTTGGGGTGGTGGTGTGTCGCCGCCACCACCACCTCGTTATTCAGGTCCAGGTAGCTAGCCTAGCAGCGAGCTAGTAGTAGTACTAGCAAATGATGATCATCACAGGTCTACCCCCGTCCATCCATCCCGATTCCAATCCCCACCTCACTGTATGTGAGCCATCTCTTCCTGAACACAGCGTGCTAAACCCGCCCCTAAGCCAGCGCAACGCTTCCCTGGGAGTCCATTTGCTTTGCAGGTTGCAGATCCGGTCCCGAGTCTCTAGAGCGCGGTGTCTGACTGAAGTCTCTATTTCAGGGGTGGGCAGACTGGGCACTGGGCAGTATTGTCAAAAGAGCCAATTTGGACCAAACGAATATAACTTCTTCGAGATCGAGATACCTTAGATTAGAGGCCCGCAAACTACTAGCAAGGAGCGATTCTCAGCCCGTTCAATTTCAAGACCTCCCGTTTGATATGCAACAGGCCGCGGACTTCAATTTAATGGCAATTCTATCTGTGAGATGATACACCGGAGTTAAATTAACTCCGGATCCCCGGACCCCACTTTGGGTATGAGAACCACTGGTATGTTACAACATGGACCACTGTTGTTACAACATGGTACATGTTGTAACAGTGTTATGAACAAATGAGCGGATACATGTGGGTGGACTGGGATCAGATCTACATCTCCACCGGATCAGAGCGGCAGTTGCAAGTAGATAGCACGCAAAGGAGAAGTGCAGTGATTGGTCAGTGCGAGTAGGCGGAAGTAGAAACTGTAAGTGTGATTGGCTTAGCACAATGTTTGTATTAGTGATGCCCTGATGTTATTGGTTGTCACCATCGCGGGTTCCGTGCGTGGAACAAAAGAGGAAGCTCCTTGTATGAGCTGTGCGCACACAGCTGTGTTTACTGCACATCCACCGACAGCGCCCCCAAGCTTGAAGCAATGGGCCGTGGTGGCGAAAAGTGGAAGTGCAGCCTTATAATGGAAGTGAACGGGCTTCGTGACGTCACAGGTGTCATGGCGGCACACTGGTGACCACCAAATTTTGGTGTCCGGAAGTTGCTTACAATGTTATTCCAATGGGAACTTCCGGCGGTCTTCCGGGTGCTTCAAAACGCCACTGAGCAACTTGTATTGAAATGAACGGCAAGCGGGGCTATCGCTCCAGTCCGCCCTCTATATTTATAACTCTATGGTTTACTGTAAATGAAATTTAATGTACACTGTGTTCAGTTACCTTTCCATATAGGCCATGTGTTCAATGAAAATGTCATGGTAAAAGGTTAAAGGGTATAACTTTATGTAAAACGAATAAATAAAAAAAGAAACAAATTGACATTTCTTTTCACAGAATTTCACATTTAAGATCTGAAACGTATGCAAATAACAATAAGCCAGGGGAAATACAATATTCAGGGGATCCCACTGGCCCAGTGGTTCAAGGTGGCGCATTCCCCATAAGCTTTGGCTACACTGCGTAGTTTGTTCTGTGACATGACATTGTTCATGACATTTGCTGCATGTTTCTACCCGTCTCTCTCGGTTTCCTCTGTCTTAAGTGTAACTATCAATAAAGGCACAAACTTAAAAAATAAATCAACAGTAAGTGATAACTAACGATCAACACTCAGTTTAAAATCGATACCACCCTAAGAAAGGCCGGTCCAAAAGTCTTCTTAGCATTGGTCCTGTGATTGGTCCTGTCATTGGTCCTGTGATGTACGTTAAATTAGGATAGCCTGCTGCCTGGCTAAAGCCAGACCAAATCAGCTGTTGGTAAATATTGACCGTTAGCATTAGGTCTGGAATTTGTACGCTCAGTTCCTACTACAGGAAATTAGGGTGGCCAATCAGGATACAATATGCAACATATTTGATTTTGAACAGTGTCCTGTTTGGCTTTAGCTCGGCTACAATTAGGATACCTTGAATCATTTCATATTGCAGCACAGATGTAAGCTTGGAGATCGAGGCAGCCTTGAATCCATGTTTTTGTCACAAGCATAAACTATAAACTAGTTAATTGCTACTCAATCTCGGTCCCATTTTTGAATTGTCCACTGACCATTGTGTGTATAACATTACTATTGCATGAGAAATGAGTGTTTATAATACATTTATTTGACAACATGTCAAACTCTGACAATGGTAAACACAATTATACAAAAATCTTACCCCTTATAAAATGTGCATGTACATGCTTAAAAATCCAAAAATGCATGCATAGACAAGTTTACTTGCTAGAACTAGTCATGTGATGATGGGAAACATCTTTTCAGTCAACAAAAGGCTGCAGGAGACCATCACTTTCTTTACAGGTCTACTAAAGCAATACTCCATTCATCATCGACATAATTCATCATTATACCGTTTATCACAGGACAATGGATAGGAGGCAAATATACAATATAAATCCCTACGACTCACCCAACGATAGGACAAAATATCCAGGACAAAATGGAGAACTGTTTCTGTGCAAAGCTTGGACTTATTAGAGTAATGACAGTCATGGCCAAATCCTCACCCCTTCCATTAGTAGCAAGTGTTAAACCTGTTCATTAGAAAGGAATAAAAAAAAGAGTCTGAAAAGATAAATGACTAGTCATGAGACACAGCTTGTTTCAAAAACTTCACAAAAGCATTATACACTATATTAGTGTTTTGTAAGGGCCAGAGAAGTCTTGGCTATTTGTGTTTCACCACATTACTGTATCTATGTATAGATATAAACACTGCAAGAAGAGTATTTAATCTTGCAGCAAATTACCATAACTCCTGCAGACACTTTTTTCCAGAGCAGCTTTGATCGGGGCATTGGAGAAGTGCACGTTCCTGTTGCCATAACACAGTTCATCTAATCACCATTCCAGTTTTTGATAACTGCTACTATATACAGTACACTATGTAGTGTTCTGCCCTCACATTAGACATCATCGTCAATGAAAGGAATGTCCAGGTCATCAAAACTTCCAACAAAGCTCTTGCTAGTAAGCTGTGGCTTGGGGGAGGAATGTGTGAAGTTACTTGAGGGACTGTCTTGGTCAGTGTTAATCCTTGGTGATTGAGTCACATCTAATGACATCTCGCTGCCTGTCCATGCCCTCTCGGCATCAAGCTGGCCCATGCGACTTGTAATTCTCTCTGCCAAATCAGGGGGTTTAATGGGGCAGTCAGGCTTCTGTGTTTTCAATCGAACATTGACCCTTCCTGGTGTAAAAAAGAAAAAGAAAAAGTACAGTCATTAATATACCCCCGGCCACAACACCTGTACCTCATTTATGCACATTTGTCATTTGGGTTTGAGTCTTGATTGGGGGCGCTGTGGGTGTGTTCTCACCGCATCATCAGACCCTCCCACTCTGAATGTTATCGACCCATAGCCAGTACAGTATGTTCTCACCAAGACCATAGAATCTCTAAAAGATTCTAAGGTGCTAAACAAAAATATACCTACAGGAAAAAGAAATGACTAGGAAATGCGGTAACATTGTAGAAGTGCGTTATACAACAACTTTTCCCTAAGTGTATTTAATGTGACTGGTTAAGACTGAGGCTAGACTTAAGGTTAGGGTTAGTAGTCAAACAATGCGCCAAACGCAAAGTTGACAATGACTGACAACAACAACGTCAACATGTAGGTTTACTGAAGGAAATGCCCATACTTGTCCCATTGTTATCGTCTTGATAACATACTGGTGATTACGGGTGATAACATTTGCATCCGCTATCAGCACCCATAGATGGCAAAAGGGCCTTTGTGTAGAGTTTGCATGTTTGCCTCATGCCCCTTAGGGTAGGTACCCTCATGCAGTTTGTAGGATAAAAAAATGTTAAAAGTTAGATAGTTATAGTAATAACGATTACCTTGACCTCTGAACCTTGGGCACTGAATGCTGAAATGCAACAAGTCAATTGAAGATGTCTTAGTACTTATCCCCTGTTTGAAACTCAACTTTTCTACTATTTCCACCACATCTTTGGTCATTATTATTTCTCTGTCCACAGGTGCTGTCTTATAAACATCATGTACAATCAAAATGTAGAACTTTCTTCAAAGCCAGAGCAAGGTGAAATGATCATACCTCTCTACTGACCTTCCGAATCGAGGCTACCCAGGCGGTCATCAAGGAGGCTCTCTGAGCTCATGGATGAGGCAGAATCCAAGTTGTCGTTATCAGACTGATCCTGTTCCAACTCAGGCAACCGGCACGCCAAGTCCTCCCTAGAAGTAAGGCGCACAAGGAAACGTTCTAAAGTATTCTGCAGAAAAGCTTGGATGACGCAATAAAAGAAAGTGGGGAGACGGCTCAAACAACACATAGGTCTGGCAATTCTCAAAAACATGCTGTTGATATTTTCTCTGAAATGTAAATATTTGAATAGTACGTAAAAAAAAAACAATAATCATAAATCGACTCACTTCTCCTGCTTGATAGACTTAATCCTCTGGATGAGAGTCTCTGTCTCATTATCAGGAATATCCAAAACATCAGGCTTTGAAGGTTTCTCAACGATCTACACAGAACAGACTTGTTGTCAGTACCAGCTGTTCCATGTGTGAACCTTGCACACGGTATATCTAACCATTCACACAACATTGGCCATCAAATCGTCATCAACCCAGGATTTCCTAATCTACCGCATTCGCATGAAAGGGGCTGCACTGCAGAATAGCATAAAGATATGCACAAATAAAAATAAAAGTTTAGAGCATGGCATTTACACTTTGCTCAACACAGGCTCATGCAAACTACTTATAATATTGTTGTCCCATTATGGTACAGGTTGGCGTAGACGAACACCCAGGATTATATCTGAACCCAAAATCATCAATACTAAAATAAAAAAAAGTGCTTTTATAAATAACACTTGGCATGTTTTAAATGTGTCTGTAAAGTCTTCCATGCACTGTAATGTTTTAAGTACTTAAAAGTCAATTGAATGAATTCACTGTTGCATACTGTTCTGATACAATGTTAAATATTTAAACATAATGTTGCATAGTGTTTTTCTGCTGTGTTTTCTCTTTTTTAATATTTGTTTGTGGCGTTTTGTCTTCATGGATAGTATTTTATCCATTATAAGACAGGCAAGAAAGTAGGAAGGAGAGAAGGGAGAGACCTGCAGCAAAGGTCGTCATAAACGGGATTTGAACCCACAACACACTGTCAGGCCAAAGCCTATAAGTGACATGAGCCTGGAGCAGTCCGTCTGCAGGTGCCCCGGGAAATGTGTTTTCTCACCGTGTTCTGTCTCCTTAATTTGAGCTGATTGATAGCCAGGGCCTCTGCATATTCCAGTTGCTGAATATTCTGCATCTTTTCTGTGTAGCGTCTGAACTGCTCAGTTATCAGGATTTCCACACACCTGTACACAACAAAGGGGAAGGCTTGTTTCAAAATACATTGTTGACTCACTTTTGCACAAGGTCAAACAAACTACTACTGAATTTGATGGTTTGCATGAGTTTCATTTTTACTTTACCAGGAATTTCAGGCTTTCATGCCCAGAGATGTGCATGACGTCACAAATGTTATTTTTGACGTCATGCACATATTTCAATTACTTTTAAGGCGACATACAGAAAGACTCTCCTCTATATGAGTGTTTCTCAAACCTTTCCGGCTGTGACCCCCTCCGAAGTAATAAAAAGAATATTGGGAGAGAAAGATGGGTGAAGTGGGACTCACTTTGTGGTCTTGCCCACATCCTTCATGCCGAGAAAGGGGTCGTCGGTGTCAGGGGAGCGCAGGATGCAGGGGGCAAACACAATAGCAAGAGAATTTGTAGACATCCTGTTGTGCTCCTCCTCCTTGGCCACTCTGGGGAAGAAAGACTCCTTGTGAGGATCTCATGATTATGATAGCCTTTGCAGAAGCCACAATAAACAGATACACTAGCTCTGCAAGATTCCTCAGGCAAAGAAATGCATCATTATTTGTATAGCACATTTCAACAAGGCAATTCAGTGTGCTTCAGAAGCATTGTTTTTGGCAACAAGAAAAAACTGAGCCAATGGGCATAGAGCACATGTGACTGTAGACATTCCCTTACTTGACAAGGTGAAAAATGAGCCGTTCCAATGTGTTGAAGTTAGCAGAGGGAAGTTCATCAAGCTTTTGATAGATGGCTCGCATTTGCTCAGACTTCTCTGGCAGCTCTGTGCACAAACAAATAAGCATATACTGTAAATGTACAATAAGCAACAACATGTCAAAATTAGAATGTTACATTCCAACTTGGAAGTAGTGAGTAGGGTACTATTGATAGGTTACTATTTAATACTACCATTAAATAAGGCATTACAAAGAAGTAAGGGCTCCATTTTCATTACCTTCTCAACCCCTGACGCCGCCCGCCATCCGTATCAAATTCCCTCATTGTTATTTTCGTCACCTTTCTTCTTTCCTTAGCCACTATTTGTTATGCCGACACCTTTATTTGGGGCTGGAGGTGTGGTCATAGGTGTGTTTGTCATGCAGTCCCTTAACTTGTTATTTTTGTCAAATAGATTTGGGAAATCGATAACGGGATTTAAAACCACCTATACCATGCATCCAGTTTGAGAAGGCAGAGCGCATGTGCGTCTGTGCGCCTTGGAGATGTCCAAATGGGACAGCAGCTACATCAGTTCACTTCATCTCCTTATTTATTGAATGTCCTATAAACAGCTGTAGATTGCCTGCTGTAAGTCACTTCATTGTGCCCATTGTGTGTAGGTAGGCTATCCGATTGTCTATAGTTAAAGACATTAATTAACTTGTGACACATTGCTGCTGATGATTTCACCATGACATTGGTTTATTGCCAAATTCCCAATAGATACATTTCGCTTTATCACATTTCTTAGAGAAGACCTACACTCATATTCTATACAGCAAATGAAAGATTGATATTTGACAATCACACTTTGAAGTGTAAGAAATGGTCCAGAATTGACCGGGATACGAGTCAACAAGCGGCGCCTAATATAGGATTATAGGATATAGGATTTACTGTGTTTTTATTTTTATTTTTTTGGTGGTCATATAGCACTTTGAAATGTAAGAAATGGTAAAAGAACTTATAAACCATTTAAGAGTAGGCATAGCGGGAAAAGATACGGGATGAATTAAAGGCAATGGCAAGACCAACACGGTTTGGATGAAAGCTAAATACCCCCAAACCACACCTATGCATGCTTGGGAGAAATGGGATGTTTACGAAAATTACTTTAGCGTGGGAACACCTCTTCCCAAATGCTAGATGCCCTAATTGTGTATAACTGGTGATGAGACAAAAATGGAGCCCTAAAGCTGGTGAAAACGTCTGCATTGTCAGCAAACCAGCCCCATTAAAAAATTATATTTTGACTTGCCCACAGCATGCAGGAAGTCATCGTAGAGGTTGAAGGTCATAAGTGGGTCAGGCAGCTCTCGAAGCCATCGTTTAACCAGGCCTGCAATGGTGTGGATGGGGTAGTTCTCTAGATTTATTCCCTCAGGATCTGAGAACAAGAAGTCACACTGCTGTTACTGCTGAACACACAAACATACTTTGTAGGTAGTAGATGTCATTTGTTGAATTATTGTTATATCATGTTAATGAGAGTGACACAATATCTCCAAAATCTATTTACAATCAACATTGAGACTTCATCTCATACACACAACCAATCATGATGGCAATGAAAATACAAAATTAGGTCCCAAATTAGGCTTCAAATAAGCATTAAGGAGAATTCCACACCAAAACACATTGGACCTCAATCTACCTTGATTCCTGTGACATGATACATAATGTCCTTGATTTTTGTCACAGATGTCCCATTTTCTACATTTCACCATGAGGTCAGTTGCAGTTGAGGCCTCTGTTGCTGCTGCGCTGCATCGCTGCAGGTTGTCTTTATTCTACTGCGGGTATTTCTGTAACTCCTTTCTGTAACTAAATACCGTAAAATACCAAATAACAGCCTTTACTCAAACAACCGCACACTACCAAATAACGGCCCATGTCCCCACACCATTTTGCTTAATAACCGCCTCGTCCAAATAACCGCCCACGTCCAAATAAGCGCCCATGAGCTGTTATTTGCAAACATATTAAATACTATTATAGTGTATGGTGTTTGCAGACCTCCTCATTTCTGCCTGATGCGCACCTTGCCATCAGCATATCATATCACATGTCACAATGCGACAGCAGTTCTCCACCTCCCCAAAATACATGTTTAATTCTGCCATACACAGCCACAATACAACGTTTTTTTTTTAAACTCAGACTGCGTATTCTGTCAAACGTTTAGGTCTACTGTCATTTCGTGCATCTACGTTTGCGCGCACGCACTCACCATACACTGAATCCACCTATATCTATTTATTACATTACCACCTATGTAATAAATAGATATAAAACATTAGAGAATCCCAACTAAAATAAATTAACTATTGAGAGACCAAATTAATGCAAACAATAAATTAAAGCGGTACCATAGTTTGTCTGAGTCATTGTCATCGTCACACATTGTCTTTTTTTTTTTTTTTTTTTTTTTTTGAGAAAATAGTGTAGTGTGGTTGTACAGTGTGGTGGCATTACTTCCATATTGCCACCACGCCATGCCACACACAATGACACTAACCTTCTTTTTATTTATAATCAATCTAAGTTTACTGATTCATCTGAAACTTGACCCTGTACCTAGGGTAGGCAATTATAAGCTGCTAGCTTCTGCCTACACCTTTTCGGACCTCAATAGTGTAAATACTGTGCATTGCAATGTGTTCATGTTAAGAAAGGTCTGAAATAAACTAAACTAAACTAAACCCAAGCGTCAGCGCAGCGCATCGACTCTGATGCGCTGTTGAGATGAGATGAGTTGAGTTGAGATTACAAATGTCCCATCCTCACTCGTTTTTCAAGCGATTAATGTAATTCCTACACGTCAATACAGTGTATATTTCATATATTTTATATTTTCAATGGGTATAGCTATAGGTCACGTTTTATATGACTTCATCAAACAATATGAAGAGAGAATCGTCCTGTACGCAGTTTAGAGCGAGCACACGTAAAGTACTACACAGCTGTGCAGTGTGCGACCAATTAAGTAATTACAGTCAATCATGCCAGTCTGAATCTGGGTCAGATCTATTAAGCAATGCTGCCTATAAGGTCTCCTATTCTAAATATTAAATCAAAAAGTCAATAACTTTGCCTGCTATGTTTATTATACCTTTTAATTTTGCACTAAAAACATGTTCAACAGAAACTGTAATGAAATAATGGCCCTGTGCAGGACGGTGCAAAAATAAATAACAGCCTACTGCAAATAACCCAGTACCTAATAAGCGCCCGGGGTCCGAATGGATTTTGCATAATAACAGCCCGGGCTACTATTTGGTATTTTACGGTACGCTTGAATTTTACGTCACTCTGGGGCAACGTTTACTTGTAACCCCAGAGGTAATCTATTCCTCCTCCTCTCCTCCCCTCCAATCACACACTCATATTTGGGCATACCTGTAAAAGACAGGCATCCCCAAATATTTGGTTGTGGCGCACACGCTGGTAGAAACTCCTGTACCACGGGTGCCACCTGAGTTTTTAAAAGTCATAGTGATCCTAGCCTCGACACCCAGGCTTTCATTTTCGTTCGCCTTGCGCGAAAACGGAAAGCCTGGACTAACGCACGTTGGAAAGTGGCCTTCAAGTGGGAGTGAACCTTCCGGGGTGGGCGTCGCTCTAAATAATGTGACGTAGAACAGCAGTGGACGGGCGCGGGAGGGGCCGGGGATGACGACACGTTAGTGAGATCAAATCAGAGCGCAGCACTTCCGCCGTGTGGATCCCACGACACCCCGCCCCCCAAGGCCAAAATCATTGAGGGCTAGACCAGGCTATAGTGATCCAATTATCTTGTAGTGTGTGGCTTGATATAATGTGTGAAAAAAAGTTTGGAGTTACAGAAAGACCCGCAGTAGAATAAAGACAACCTGCAGCCATGTTAACTGCACCGGCGCAGCTGCAACAGAGGCCTCAACTGCAACTGACCTCATGGTGAAATGTAGAAAAGGGGGCATCTGTGACAAAAATCAAGGACATTATGTATCATGTCACAGGAATCAAGGTAGATTGAGGCCCAATGTGTTTTGGTGTGGAATTCTCCTTTAAATACTCTATTCTGATGGTAAGGTTGGTCTTACTGGTCTCCAGGATCTGGTGCAGTTCCCTAGCCCGAGAGGCGGAGCCAGACTTGCGATAGATGCCCTCCATATAGAGTCCATTCATCTCCACGTG
The DNA here is from genome assembly GCA_039105355.1 of Benthosema pterotum. NCBI lineage: Eukaryota > Metazoa > Chordata > Actinopteri > Myctophiformes > Myctophidae > Benthosema > Benthosema pterotum. The sequence goes on from CM076976.1 coordinate 30,154,999, forward strand.
CATGAGCATCATCTCCACCACCATGGGGACTGGGTTGACACTGTTGGTGAGGACGCACACGTGCACCCCGAAGTGAAGAGAGCCGGGCACGCTGTCATCCTGCATCACATACACGAGACGCACGCACAGTGCAAGATTACTCTTGTATTTACTCTTGTATTTACCAACAGGTGGTCCGGGGACCACCAGTGGTCCTTGAGAAGGTTCCAGGTGGTCCCCAGACCACCCCAAATGGACCCTTGTGGGTCCAGTTGGCTTCACACTCTTGTATATGCTATTACTGACAGTTTAGTTGACAGTTTGATCTTGAGTTTAGTTTCTTGCACACAAAACTAAGAACTTTAACGTTTTTGGCCACAATTGGGAAAGATAACTGGCAAAAAATTGGTCAAAATAACAATTATTCTCCATTTTCTAATTGTGTGGACCCTTGAAAATGACGTAATTCAGACATTTAAATATAATTTAACTCTTGAGAGCGGTAAAATGAAACCAAATGGACCCGTAAGGGTCCATTTGGTTTCATTTTAACGCTCGCAAGGGTTACAGATCTATAAGGGTCCAAGTGCTGGGGGGACTGTCATGTGATCTACCTGCAAGGGCTGTGTGATCTACTGGTAGATCACGATCTACCGTTTGGACACCCCTGCTGTAGACTCTACTGTAGCAGAGTCACTGAACAAAAACAACTGAGTAGAGATAGCAAAACATTTTTTTTTTTAAAGAAGAAGGTAATTAAGACAGCAACAGCGAAAATCACCAAACAAACAAACTGGGAGGTATGTCCTAGATGAAGGTATTAAAATAACAAGAAGAAGAAGATCAATGGTGATATTAAATCCTACCTTCCTGGCGCAACGCGTTGAGCAATCAGTGATGATTTTGGAGAGGCATTTCTTGTGGCATATTAACTTACACGCTGCAAAGAAACACAAGACACGAATGGCATGATGAAAAAGAACCAAAAGCCATTCTAGGGTCTACAAGCTCATAACGAGCTTGGGGACTGTACAATCTATTTTCGTCTCACAACAATTGTATGACAGAGTACAGAATAGTGGGGACTGTGCGTCTGTGTGGGACGGATGTGAACTCACCGCTACACATGTAGGCCTTCTCCATGCCCCAGATGTAGGAGCCACACAAGTCACACGACTGCATGATGTTCACCTGGTACGTGCTAAACATGTGGTCCAGAGGGCCATCTGGCTGCAGGGGCAACAGGGATAAATCAGAATAAATTAATCATTTACCTGCAACCATAGTAGCAAAACTAAGCTAATGGCCACGTAGGGGGAATTATTTATCTCAACGTACACATTTGTCCAGTTTCCTCCTCTTCTTTGTTTTCTTGGCAGACTGGAAGAACGTTGTAGAGGAGAATCTCAATTTAAACATCACTTTTCAATGCAGTTACGAGAAGAGAACAATATCTGTTTTTTACAAATGTTATGTAATATTTCAAATACCATTATATAACTAAGACACACCTTCTTTCGGAGCAAAGCAAAACCACCACCAAAAATGCTTCTTTGCGTCTTCTATGCGTCTTTAAAGAATTAAGCATGATTTCACACATAGTTCTTTTACATTTTAGTAACTGTAATAAAGCCACATTTACCACTTCTGTACAAGTTCTCTCAAATTGTAATAAGATGATTGGCATGAAACTTGAATCCTAACCATTCAGGTTTGAGGGGCGCATGATGTAGTCTCTAGTGCCATCATCAGGCCATAATTGTCAACTTTGCACACAATTATCTCTAAGATAAAACTTTGGGGACCATGGTCTTCCATCCATCAGTGAATATACACTATATTAGACTTGTATTGTTTTTATATAATGTATGTCCTACAAACATGTTTGATTGTGCTTCATGGAAGTCAAAGGAAATTTGCCCATCTACCTTGACTGGGTCAGCCTCGGCTAATTTGAGCTGCCCCCTGATGAAGCCGTCCAGGACAGACTGGAACAGGTTGACCACCAGCTGGACGTCCATCTTCTGCTTGGGCGAGGACAGACTGCTCACTTTGTTCTGGTATCCCTTCATGAGGTCCTTGTAGGCGATTTGGGGCTTCTGTGTGCCAGTTCGTATAAGCAGAGAAATATAGTCAGTTTGGTGGAACAACCTTTGCTTTGCGGAATTCACACTGTTCCCGACTCCCTTAGAAGCCAGGAGCAGTCATCCTCTTATTAGCAGGCCCACCTTGCCTCCACTCTTCACCTTCATTACTTTGTCATTTCTTTGCTCCTGGTAAGGCACAGAAAGAATTAATATCATCTGTGTCTAAGTCGGTCAAATTGTACTAGTTAGTACTGCAAATTTGTGGGGAGAATTATTCATAGACAAAGGCTTTTAAAGGTGGTCCATGTGGTGCTGACTAGTTTACCATTAATTTAGTCTTGTAGAGGTACTGTACTTCCACTAATGTATCCCAATAAAGAGAAACATAGACATTTAAGCCATTTAATGCATCGCCTGATTCATGGACTTTTTACTTTCCTACTAATATAAGAAAACAAGCCTAGCATGGAGAGAGAAAAGAGAGCTAAACTAACCGAGAGAGAGTACATGCTTTTAATGGTATCCCTGAATTGCATGGTGGCTGTAAGGAAAACGTTCTCCGTCGCCGTCAGCTCGTTGATTCTGTTACGAAGCTCAATGACCTTGGAACACAGATAAAGACATGATGAGCAAAGGATCAGATAAAACATAATTCTCCACAGAGTACCTGAAGAGCTTAGTCTAAATAAAGGATCTAAAAGAATTAAGTACATGGATAATTTTCATTTCAATGCTTTACAATATGCCTTAGAAGAAAAAGATGCATGACAATTTCATTTTGTAAAGCTACTGTTCTCTCTAAACTAACTGAAAATGTGACAGTGCTCATCTGTACTACGTGATCAATTTCACTGTTTCTCAAGAACAAGGTAAGGGATTTATTTGTGGGTCATGGACACATTTTCATGGATCCCTTCATTTTTTGTTTCCCCCTTTTTCTTTTTAATTATTAATTTAAAACATACAAAAATGTTTTGTTTTCATGAAGAAATCAATGTTAAAAAAATCAAAGAAATTCCATGAAATAAACATCAAATGTTTTAGGTAAATAGTGAAAACAACCGATCTACAAGCTCATGCCATGCTGCATTGTGAGATTGTAGATCATCTATTTCCAGTAGTTTGGACCCGGGCAAACTTCTTAATTTCTCTTTTGGGTACACAGGCTAATTGGCCTGTGAACCACTGTTCTATTTGGCCTAAGATGAAGAGCTCACTCACTTGAATGCCCAGGAACTCATCTAGGTCACGGAGCTCCTTGGTGTCTGTGATCTCCCGCTCCAGAGAGGAGTTCCACTGCTCCACGCGAGTGGCCCGACTGATTCGAATGGTGGGATTCCGACGCCGTCCGCTGTCCTGCGCCGTTGACTTGCGGTAGGATGGTGGTTTATAATCTGGTAATGTGCCTACATGCAACAACATGTGAGAGAGTATTAGGTTCAGTATTAGAGTATTAGCATAGTTCTACAATGCACCCTGATTCAAACCAGGCATATTGTAATTATGTCATCCCAGTTGGTCAGCTACCAGCTCTGATTATTTTAATACAGGTCTTGCTATTGCTGAATCAGGTTGTTATTCAAAATGTTTGAATAGCTTTAATCTCTTTTTACACACAAAATTAGATGTTTGGTGTATTTGATTATTAATATTTATTTTTTGGTTATTAAATGAGCAGAAACTCTGAATCACAAAACAAACACTATGAAGGCCTTTCAAAGGTTTTATAAGCTACCACTAGATGGCAGTAGTGTGGATGCTTCTCCTTTCATGTTGAACACACCAGGACTCGACAGAGAGGTTTTACAACTTTATAATTTATTTAGAAAATGTTTGATATACCTCCTCTTTCCTCACTTGTTGGAGAGAATCTGGGCGTTCTTTTCTTCAGGATTTTATTGAGGAACCAAGCCCTGTAGAGGAGAAAAAATTACATCGATGAAACATGCATACCATGACATTACTTTTAATAAAAGCACTTTTCCCATTTTTGCTTTTTTTAGTTCATCTTATAAGGCGTTACCTTTCAGGTGTTGAAGGAGAAGAGCCCGGCTCATCAATGGGCTTAGATCGGTAGGCTGGTAGACTGTTCCTATTTCCCTCCGTTTCATCCGGAGTGGTAAACTGTGTGAACCAAGAAAAAAAAATAATCACATTAAGACAAAATATCAATATCTATCAATATCTCAGTGAGCGAAGTAACAGATGAATCAAAGCACCCTGTCGAGTGTCGACACTATATATGGTTCCATAATATACGGTATGGTGCCCACATTCTGCACCAGAGTACCTTGCAATGACCACACCCATGAAACCCAGTCGCTCCCACCACCATGTTAAACCAGTAACAGGCACCACAGCTTTGCATTAGAACCATTAGACGAAGCGATGTGAGACACCATTTGTACCCGTTCCTGAATCTTACACCCAGTACTTTATCCCACCACCACTTACATTTTGACCTTTTTTGCTGCATTTACCGGTAGTTTACTTCAAAATGTTTTCACATTAACCATGTCCCACTCCGATTATGGGCTAGCACTATCATAAAGAGTTAAGTGGTAGTAGTAGTAATTAGTAGTAGTAATTTTGTTAGGGCAGTCGTTTTAAATCATGCCACCACCGTTTTCCCATTTCCAAACTGAGATTTGACTACGATTTGCTCCTCGTACAGGATGTATTAGTAATGGTCCAAAATAATTTGGCCACAAGGAACAAACACCCTTCTCGTTCGTTTTGAGGTGACCAAAGGTACATTCCTAAAACCTTTGATCTTTGTTATTAGTTGCGATGAACGTGACCTGTCAAAACAGGTCTGAAACAAGCTGTGGAAAAGACTGCTCACTTCCTCGCATTCTTGTTTCATTTTTTTGCATGTCAGCAAAAAAGAAAAACAGCAATATTCCTCAGAATCCTGGGGCTGTACAGCAGAAGCTGGAATACCCAGCACATCACCGAGATATGTCCATTTGGGGCCCATAAGATACAAGGCCAATGCACATGCGAGGCGTGCATGCAGAGCACAGCTTCAGTTATTCACGTTGTTTTTCGGCCTCAGGACAGGTCAGTACCTTGACCCGAGGGCGAGGCTTGAGGACTCGGATGTCCACAGCACTGGCCGAGGTCTTCAAGCAAGTCCCTTCCCCATCAGGGCTGATGGGAGGCAGAGGGAAACTCCAGTATCCGCTCTCCTTGGATTTACTAAAGTTAATCATCAGCCCGCTGCGGGCATAAGCTAATCGCCGCCTGCGTCTGGGCTTCATGCGGAGGCGCACCGTGTCCTATTTGGGCCAGGAAAGGTTCGTAAGGCACAGATTGGAAGACCTTCATTGTTTGAGGCCTGTGGATGCTCCATTCATACTTGTCAATGGCAGGATGTAAGCTTACACATCATAACAAATAATTTTTCATATATCAGGCAACACTGAAAACTTCCATTCCAATGACAAAACACAGAAATTTGAGAACAAAAGTTCGGTAGACTAGATAAACGGGGATACCTCCGATGCAGATGGGGCGCTATCAGAGCTTGAAGAGCTGATCTTGGACAGTTCGTCAACAGATACCGACTTCCCTTTGTTCCTGTGTCACAAATGAAACAAGGTTGCGTTAATGAAATCAAACAAGCACACGCACAATTATTGCCAATCGAAAATAAAAGGCCCAGACAAATAAGAGTGACATGAAATAAGGACAGGGGATTCTTTTTCTTTTCAGGATACTTTATCAAGATACTCAGAAAAGTGTGACACTTGATGAAGCAGAGACAGGGGCAGAATCAGTGAGTAATTTAACTTACTTCAACCCATCCAAACGCTTATCCCTCCGTGGCCGTCTCTCAGGACTCGAGTCATCGGTGTGATCTCCCTCGCTCTTTCTCTGCTGGACGGAGACGCTTTGGGGCGAGGTGGGACTGGTGGAGTCGGTGTAACCAGGGCCAGCTAGGCAGTCCAGTGGAACAGACATAGGTCTATGGAATGGAATCGGAGATCCACCTGCCTGCCGGGCCTCCCTCCTGTTGGGGCTGTGTGTCTCTACTCCTGGCTGTCTCTTCAGCTCTTTCCTCTCCCCGCTGTGTGTGGTTAGAGGACCAGTTATGGGCATTGCAGTTAACAGCGTCTACTGCCTAGGTCTAAAATAAATATATAACTGGGAATTGGGTATAAAAACAGACAGAATATATAAAGTTAAAAGCTTTGGCCTTGCAGGTGCACCGGGCTGCGCACGCTGCAAAAATAGTGTGGCAATTTGTTCAACGCTTTCTGCTTGTACTATAAAGTTCAAACTGCACGTTTGTGCATCTGTCAATGCAATGCATTGTCAAATAACCTCAGCAGCAACGGGCAAGCTGATCAGCGCAAATGTGGACATACCTAACATCAGTGAAAATTGCCACATCAACTACTTGGTGCACTTGAACTACATGTTTAATCAGTAAGGTAGCCCTTCCCATATTCGTAAGGAGCAGTTCACCAAAACATGAGAGACACTGGTTCCACTGCTAAAATCTAAAATATGTAAAACCACATATTAAAGATCTCTCCCTTTAAGCAACCTCTCTGTCACGGTTGTGAATTACCTCAAATGCCCATACAGTATATGGAAATCGCTGACGATAAGGGAAGAGGGTTGGAGATAGCCTGTTTCACAAACGTAAAAAGCCAGGGATGGTGTGTACCTGAACACACTGAGCCACGTATAGCTTCATATGCCTTGTGAGTAAAATTATGTTTTATTCATGAGCACATTACAAACTGAAATACCCAGAGTTTGTCAGTTGGAAGGGAAGACCTGCGGGGCGAAGGAACTAGGCATGAAAAATGCTTTACACTAAAATGAACAAATCCTAGCCAAGACCATGTCATCTGGACATCCAGTTACCTAACAATGGCAAAAATATCTAGCGGGGGTGTTAAGGCGGATAAGAGAACTTGAGCAATACCCTAAGTAAAACACCTCAAGAAAAACATTATGCAATGTGTGTGATTAAGCTAAACAGAACGTAACCATGCATACAAACCACATGGGATGTGACCTATGACTTTCAATAAGAATATCATCGTCATGTGTGCTTGGAATAGAAAGTGAAACTACAGTACGCTACAGTTGCTACATCATCCCTGCCTTCTTTATAGGATGTGTTATTTATACTTCATATACGTTACGTACTTAATTTTGCCAATTTCTGTGATGCTACATCATCCCTGCTAAGTTTATATTTATTTTCTATTGGTAAAATAGAAAATAAATACATTTCTAATGGTTTGAGCCCCAATCACCACTAATACTGATATAAACAGTCCTTTTCATTTCTTTCTGAACATTGAAAGCAGTTTAGTGGAGTACCACAATGTACTGAGGTGGTGGGGGCGCAGATATGCACATTATTTCACGTTTGAGAAATAATACTGATGCTAGAAAGATCAGGCTTGTTTCAATTCCATGCCAGCTTAGAAAAACAACAATGGCGGATATTTTAAGCGAAGTAGGAATGCACATTTGGAACTGAAGACTGAGGTGGAAAAAATCTACAGTACAACATCACTGATACATTTTTTACTTTTAGTCAGCGGCGTTTAGCCTAATAGAGGAGAGAATACCAAGTTTAAGCAAACAGGTTTTGAAACACGCCTGTATGCACTTGCCTAGTCTGTTCTTGCCCTAGTCTATTCACACTTTCTGATTTGTCTACCTTTTTGTCATTGTTATTATTTTGAATACCGTCAAGTATTGTGACATAGTAGGCTGTCCTATTTTCAACTACCGGTATAAGTATAGCTAATCTGTAACCAAGGAATTCTAATAAAATCAAATGTAATAAAACCAATGTCTAAATCACTACAGTGCAGTTTACCATTTGAAAAGATGGGCAGTTCATTTTCTACACAACCTCCCCATCTGTGATCAGATCAAATCATGTTACCTGAGCGATTTAACAGAGGGTCAACATGGAACTCCCAGACAGGTCAAAAGAGATTCTGCATCTCAAGAGGCTGTCCTCTCAATACATTCTGACCAGTGAAGTTATTATCTGTACTGAGATTCCCGGAAGTCTGTTCGAAATGAAACCAAAAGCCATCACAGAGTTTATTTTAGTCAGGTGACAGCTTGACCTAGTAAGCGCATCTGAAAAGGTCTGTAGAACATTGCCAAGTTGGCTACTTCTAGCCAATGCTGCCTCTATTCAATGGGAACTTATGGCAGGGCCAAAAATCCCTGGCATCAAAGATAGCCTGTATCTCTGCAGCAAAACAGGCTGCAGACAGCCTGCGAGACAGCAGCGCAGCCAACAGTCGATGAACCACGCACAGAACATCAGCAACGAACGCAAGCAACAGCCGCGATGTGACACATGTGATGAATTATTTTTTTCTACTATCCTGCTTCATAAACCTTTACTGTAGTCCATACTTTCCCCATTCTTTTACAAATGTCCATACATTTACAGGTGTGGGGTTTGTAATCTTACACATTCCAGTTCTTCAAATATTGTGACAAATATTGAACTGTCTGTTCTAGTGTTGCATTGACAGTCTGTCGCCACTCACAATTTCCAAATGCTTGTGTCATACAGTCTGGAGCAACAGATACTATAAAGCGTAAGTGGAGAAACATCCCCACTTCCATTTCTTCCTTACAGTCGCACAAATTTATCGTAAAATAAATAGAAAGCATACAGTACAGTATATAGTTGCAGCTTAGCAGAGATAGGAAATATAATTTTGTGAATGGAAATGACAAACAGATTATGGATTTCAGTAGGGGTAGTTCCAGACTATATTGTTGTCTGTCTATGTGAGACTACTGTTCAGGTGACAGAAGCTTATGATGTACCTCTGTCGTCCAGGGCGGTTTGTGGGCATTCCCTTGTCATCATCCGGCTGACCAATATATTCTTTCCTCTTCAGTGAAGTCCGCCACGCAGACTGGATCACTGTGGCAGCTCGGCTCTTATTCTCTGTACTGTACGCACGCCAGCGTCTCTGAAACGCACAGTTTTTCTGTCAACTCTGGGCCTTTGCAGCGCGGTGGTTTCTCTTACATCATGATACTATTCATGTGTCACTTTATGTAGCAAATGCATAGAGGTCAAAATGTCATGATTGCTGATAATATAAATAATTAATCATTGCACTGACAATATCTAGCAACAAAGTTTTCAGTGTGCTTTTATCCAGAATCAATTAGGATTAACATGCTGAGCTTATCTCAGATCACCTGGATGAGCATGGCAGCATCTTTCTTTTGCTCGTAGTGCATCTTGATCAAACATTCTCTGAACCAGCGCTGCAGGAGGATGATGTTACGCATCACTTCCTTATGGTGCATTTCTTGGAGTCGCTGTTTTTCCCTTTCCTTGAGGAAAACCTGCAAAAATGACCAAACAATAAATAGGCGTTTCCTCCAAGACAAATTTCTCCCTTGGGAGACAAATAAAGTAAACCTTGAACCATAGATGAGTCCCATCTTTCAGCTGTGCTCTGCCCAAATAACCGTAATGTCTACTGTACATAATTACAACTGGCTTGGCCACAGTTCATTACCTTGGTTTTCCCTATTTGGTATGTGGCTGGATCCAGTTCCAATTTCAGAAGCAAGTTGCTTATTTCCTCTTGTGTTGCAGCAGCGTCTCTTGGTAGCAACATTCGGAACCGCGCAACAAATTCCTTTGTCAGCAAAAAGAAAACATTATCAACTGATTCCAATTACTCCATAAGGACAATCACATGGATGTACAGTATTTATGCAAATTCCTCAAGTGTGGAGCAGGTGGTTAAGCCCATTGTAGTGTTTTACTTTTTAACATTACAATACATTAGTCATCACCCACCCTAAACGTGTACTTGGCACTGTAGCCAGACTTGCGGATGAGAATGGTTTCCAGCATGCCCGTGTACTTCACTTGCTCCAACACCAACTCATCATCGAAATGCATCTCCTTCTGCAAGAAAACATAGTGTGGATCTGAAGGGTTACATTCCAAAGCACTACTTGTCCATTTAGCCAACTCAAGTAGCTCAGGTTAGTGACTTCAGTGAAGTCACAAACAGTTTACCTTTTCTGCATTGGAGCGTATACAGACAATGAAGAAGGGCTCAGCTTTTCCAACAGTCTCTAGCAGCTCATTGAGTGAAGCCTGTAAGACGACACATACGTACAGCTCATAGCTCATTCTTGCCAACTTAAAACTAGTCATCTTTTAACATTACAAGATTAGTTTAAAGTGTAAATACTAAATAGTATAAAGTGTAAATAGCAATCTTTCATTCAATTCCTAGTCTTAATTAGGTGAACTCAAAGATGTACTGACTCCAATCCTTTTCTTGTGCAACATTCTATACGACATATACCAATAATACATGCTGTTTCACTGTCACTGCATGAAGGGGAAGACGAACCTCAAACTGTGCACTGATACTTGGAGGCTTCTTGTGCTGGTGGTGACAGAGGAGGGACAGGGCAGTTTGGCTGTGCTGGGTGAGACCCATGACATATTTGAGAGAGCGCACATCCATGAGATTCTGTGGAAAAATAACATGACAGCAGCTCTGAGTTTTAGGGCTCCAAAGGTCATAAACATTGTGATTTACAACGTAATAAAATGTATGCGAGATGAATAAACATTGTCTCTTTCACGCTGATGGCACTTTGGGACAACAGCTGTTGGCGACAGCCTGTTGTATACTTCCAGGGCATATTATCAAAATACCATACCTTAGGGATGAGCTGTTTCTGTCGGCTGCCTCTGTTCTTTCTATAGGGGAACAAAAGCAAAATGAGTGGAAATGGAATAAATGGAATTTTCATCAGCTGAATATCAATAGCATGTTTCACTTACTTCTTCTTCTCATAGCTGGCAAAGATGTCTTCAAAAACATCAAGAGGATGCTCATCAGAGCGATCAAAGGAGAAATCCAATGTAAGGCTGGCACTGTGGATATCACAGGGACACCTTGATGAGCTGATTATGGTTTGTTTAAAACACTATTTCACCTTTGTAGAGCAATCCAAAAACTTAATATGAAATGGTAACAATTAAAAACAAATAACACTCCGGTGGTGCAGTGGTAAGTCCCTGCCCAACAAAAGAGGTTGTGGGTTTGATTCCACCATAGTGCATCCAGCTTGGTCCAAGGCTTACATGTCTTTACATAAATACTTGTCTATAGGACGAATGAATAGGAAATTCTCATGTCATTCCCATGAATGATATGAGGATGAAGCGTTAATATTTCTTTGTGTCCTGCAGTATGAGTCAATTTAATTTCACAGATTGTACATAAATAAATTAAAGTTCCTTCAGCTGTGGTAGTGGGCTGAAGTTGGATTGATTGTACCTCGATAACCTCTCCATTGCAATGCTTTGCTTTCTTATGGAACCCAGGGACTTTCGACTGCGGCGTCTGCTTGCATCTGTGGAGACATTGACATCAAAGCATGGCTAAGAGGTCAAGAACACAGACAAGTGAGGACTACGAGAAAGGAAAAACGAGGAAGGGTGTTAATGTTAGTCTCCTAATAGTCTAGTGAGCAGAACAATACAAAGAAGAATTGCAGGTACATAGCCAAGGAATTAGAATCATGAACATGAGTCTCCTACTTGACTCTGCTCTGTGACGACCAATCTCCTTGAAGATGGCTATGATGTGGATGGTGGCTCTGAGGATGCCCCAGCGGAATGCCGCTACCGGACTGGAGCCAACCAGCTGACGGATGAACGGCCGCTTGCTGCTTCGCAAAAGCACCACCATGTCAGGACGCATGTGGTCCGTGTTCTTCTCACGGAAATCCTATAAGAGGGAAGAATAGGTTAGATAACATGGTCTATCTATGCTATGTATTGTTTGTTTTTTTAAAATAATACATTATCCAGGGAACACCTGCTTAGATAATTATCTTTTCAACTACATACAATTTTGCCATATAGCAGACATGCTTGTCCAGAGTGATGTGTTACAAGCAGAGGTTAACTCACTTTTTTTTTCATCTCTCCTACTGACTCTACCCCCTATTTTATAAATTACAAAAGAATAACCTATGTAGATGTCCTACTCTTATGTTCTTAGCTTTATGCACAGTACTATTGTATGCATATGATGTATTACCATGTTTTTTGCTTCATGCTTTTTTATTTTGTTCATGCTTAATCTCGCTCTGGATTAAGAGCATCTGCTAAATTCCTACATTTTCAATTGTAAATTATTTGTATTTCACTGGGTGTTGCCCAGTCTAGCTACTGTAGATGCTATTCTACTATAGGCCAATAGGCATCCTTATTAGAGCAATTGGGTGTCTTGTTTTGGATGTTCAAAGCTGCAAACTTTCAAATACTGTACAAGCTGTTATTGTATAATGATTATAGAGTATATCGCTTAATCCTTAAGCATCTGTAGACTCTGGTTGTGGTCCAGAGAGCAAATGACAAAGCTGAAGGCTGGTACATAAGATAATTATAGCGGTTAAATCTGCCACCACGTCCTTCATTAGGGAAGAAATGTCTCCAGTGTTCACCAATAGCCCCACCTTGATCTGATATTTGACCTTCCCGGCAAAGTGCTGGATAACAAAGGCAGGCTCCATCTTTGTGGTTGACACAAAGAAGGGGGTATCCTGATGCTGCTGTTTAAACCTGTCCAACAGGGTGCCGTCTTCAGCTTGAGGATGGCTGAGGAAACGAGAAAAGAGAACCATAATATCACTTTCACAGTAGTTAATATAGTTTACAAAGTCTTCTGTAGCTTGGATCAATATTGCACTTCTAGAGTCTTAAGTATATGCACTATACCTAATCCACACAGTCTGAGAACACAATATAGATGCTCATGGTTACTGTAGGCCTTCTAAGAGCAAGTATTATAATCGTCTTACTTTTTTTTTTTTTTTTTAAATATCTTGCATATTCAATTTCCTTTTGGAATCACAACATAAATGCTGTTTTCACCATTTTCTCACACAATATCGTAACATAACTCAGATCGAGGGAGGATTATGCTACATATGCAGTGTCTCAGAAGATGGAGATGTTGTCTGGGAATTGGAAGGTTTCTGGTTCGATCACTGAACAGCTAACTGCTGCAGAAGAGCAGGTGGCTGCCTCAAGCCTTCGCAAGTTTCTTAAAGTAACACATAGAGGGTAAAATGCTTTTTTAAGAAGTACGCAAATTGCGACAAGCTAAAACTGGCAACTATAATAGTTTTGGCCATGGAAGGCATGTGGGAATTAGGATGTACAGACCATACAGTAACATGCAATGCAACTGGTGCAAATAGCTTGCATCCTCCGACTCACTAAATTGAGAAACTCAATCATGCCATCCTTCAGGACTCCTGGGATGTAATACTGTACTATACTATCATTGAATAAATGTTCTGTGGCGTGGACCATAAAATGTTTCTGTGAACCAACTAAAAGACCACTCCTGTGTCCCGGGACACACATTGAAAACACATTTACTACATTGAAAAGTGTAATTGATAAAATGCTTTTAATATACATTTACATAAAACATGACATGTACCATGCTGTTTTGACTAATCAGAACACCGTAATGTCCGTGATTAATGTTGTATTATGACCGCAGTTGACGGTTTTGGACTAACCAAGAAACAACATTATGTATGCAGATTGTATTCAACTTAAATATCACGACTGCAGGGAAAACTGGGTGATCTTAGAAGTGTCTTATGTTGGTGTGGAGCTTCCACATGTTACATAATACGTCTAATAAATTTAAGTAAAGGAATGGGGCAGAAGAGATTCACTGGAGCCAGTGGAGACATTCCACAACACATACTTGCTCTCCTTGTCCAGCAGGTGGAACAGTCCAGTCGGTGTCTTGCTGATCAGCTCAATACAGCCCAGGTTGTCTGTGTAGTTTACATTGTGCCAGGTGAGGCCCTCTGCCTGGTACTCCTCCTACGATGAAGAACGCAGACAGACGCTTCATCAGAATCCAGTTTCTCTTCATTCATCATGTACTGTATTCATGAGCTTAACTGTAATGGAGGAGTTTCTCTAGCTGACACTGATTAAATATGACTCAAAACTCTTTCGTCCTACGTCCTTGGCTATTGGAAAATAAAGAAATGGTATATTATCATCACTGTATGTTGCCCCGACCCCCACCAAACCATCTCTGGGCTAGCAATGATTACTTTCAGTTTTTAACTCCACCTAATCTCTATAATGGACAGCGACTCATTTCATCTTCAAACGTAGCCTTTCAAAGATATGTCTGAATGATTTAGCTATCCAATGTGCTGGGGCTAAGTTGTTCAGATGTACCATGCCGAGAGCTTAACATTTCCCATTTACAGTGGGGAAAGCCAACTCACCTGCTCAAGTCTGAAGACATGCTGGTTAAAGTAATACTGTAGTTTATCGTTGGCATAGTTGATGCAGAACTGCTCAAATATGTTTTCCTCAAAGTTCTCGAAACCAAAGATATCCAGGATGCCCACTGACAAACACTGAAACAAAACAAAAAGAAATCCCAATCACCAACCAGTTCTATGGTAGACAATTCATTGATGGGCATTTGACTGAGAGGTACTGTATATTAGAAAGCATTTTATGTAGACTTATATAACGGTATAGATAGCACTATATAGCATTTGTATATGTTGGACAATTGCACGAGTCCCTCCGAGCCGAGTCTCAAGCAAGCGCAAGTCATTTGGTCCCAAGTCTCAAGCAAGTCAAGTTTTTTTTAGGTTGTGGGCGAGTCAAGTCGAGTCGAGTCCACACAGTTGGGCAAGTCAAGTCGAGTCAAGTCGCATGGTTGTTTCGAGTCACGTCGAGTCACAATGTTTTCAAGTCGAGTCACTGGTTTTCAAGTCAAGTCACAGGTTACAACTTCCTACGGTCAAATGTAAAAAAATATCAGTTTTATCAGATATCAGGTTTGTTGCAGTGTGTAACTTGAATTATATGAATGAAAGAAAAAATGTATTAATAGAGATGAGAGTTACAGTACAATTGTGCTTGTGTAGCACATAGGTGTAGCATTTTGTAGAGCAGGCATTCCTGCACGCACACGGATCATTAATTTAACATAGTGTTCATTTTTCATCAGGCACTAACTTAGCTACCTACTCGTGTAGCCTACTACACGCAGTGTTGCCAACTGCCAAAATCCAAAATGCACATGAATCACGTGACTAGGCTGTTTTCTGACCCCTCAATGTTGCAAGTCTTGTACTAGATCTAGATGGCAATGGCGTTCACCACCGCTCCGCTCCCGTCAGTGGTTCAGACCGTGGGTCGGGACCCCCGCAAATAGGTGGTCGCGTTAGCTCCCTGACTGGTTCATTTGGTTTCATTTGCACACCGTTGCCTCCCGGCAATGGTGACTCGGACGATGACTCGGACGAGTCGCCGAGTCAGGTTGTCTCAAGTCAAGTCCGAGTCTCAAGTATTTTACCTACAAGTCCCAAGCGAGTCAAGTCACCGAAAAATGCGACTTGGACTCGACTCGAGTCGAGTCAATACGAGTCGAGTCCAATTGTCTGGTATATGTTGCTCTGGATTAAAAGGGTCAATCTGGATCTGGAGCACACAAAACATCACACACAGTTTGCAGGTGAAACAACCGAAAATACCAATGCATACTTTGAGGCTTTGGCTGCTAATGACTCAGGATTTGAGAAAATCCTGCAAGTGATTGTAGCTTAATTTACAAGACAGCATAATCTTCATTAGAAAAGAAAATACAAGATCTTAAAAGTTGGAAATGGCAGCAGTTGAAAGTGAACTTAAGTCTAGATCAGTTGAGCATACTTATGGTTTAGAATGTTACTTACAGAGACAGACTCCTCCATGTCTCGTCGATTAAGCAGGGCGTGATTAATGTGCAGGACGATCCAGTCAAACAGAGCGCTGTATAGAGACTTGGCCAAAGAGTCTCGCGCTGCAGTGATCTGTGGGTAACAAACAACATCAAAAGTGCCATGAATACAAACTCTAGTCTGATCCCGCACTGCCCAAGAGGGGCAAATTCATTCCATCAGAGGAATGTTCAATGCAGGATAACTAAGAATTTGTACCTGGTTTTGTGTGTATGGCATAGCTAGCGTTTCATCAGAGGAGTTCACTCTCGTCTTGGTCAAAGCTTCCACCAGCATCTCCTTTTTGACCTACAATACAGACAAAGTATAAATAATCCTATAGTAGAGGAAAATGGCAGATGTGGTAATTGACCGGTGCAACTATAGCTTCATAATTCTATGTGCACGTTGTGGTGTGTGTGTATCAGTACCATTTATTTCACACAAAAAAGAACAATCACCACAACCAAAAGTTATCCTGGAGGGAAATACAGCTGAGATTTGGAAGAACTACCAGCAATCTGCTATTAAAACCAAGGGTTAAACTACAAGGAGGGAAAGTGCTTTCCTAGCCTGGTTCAGACCCATCGACTTGGTTCAGACCAAGTCTCTTGGTCTGGCCTTCTATTGTCAACTTCTGATTTCCTTCGGTAGCAAGATGTGTTTACCAATGAGAGTTCAGAGTTGAGGGTTGGTCTAACGACAAATCCAAACAGACGCAGCTGATTGGCCAACAGCCATGTCACTCAAAAATGCAACAGTTACAGTGTCAAACAACAACCATGGCGGCTGCAACTGCAATGAATCACGGCCGTATCAATCTGTCCATTAATCTGACCTATGGCAAATAGTTTCTTTAAAAGGAGACTCAGGTTGTATAAACATCATCATCCGACTTATATTACTGCTTTTGTTCACATGCTAGTAGCGCTCGTTGGCTGTGTTTGTGTGGTTGGCAAACAGGCTAGGCCATTAGGCACATGATTGACGACAACCTCTGGTTTGTTTAGTATGAACCAAACCTGTCCCCCATTGAAGAATCACAGACAACAGACAATTTCAGACTCAAGCTTCAGGAAGCTGAAGTTGAGTCTGATAATCAGGCTAGTGCTTCTCATCATTAAGTAGTACATCAAAACAGCACATCAAATCAATCTGTGGACCAACTAGAAGATGATAAAATATTACACAGTACTAGTATGCAATATGTAATGTGTTTAATTAAAATACTTTTGATGATCATAACACAGGATTAACAGTTAAGTGTGGTGATTTTCTTTTCACGTAAGTACCTGCAGCAGATCCGAGAGTGTGGACAGAACATCATCAGGTCCAACAGCCAGGACCTGACCACCCTCTGTGGACGTGTACGTTACATTACCGATGTACAGAATGGCAGCTAGGACCGAGAATATCCTGCAACACACAACACACACACTTACTTCATCATTCCAACGTGTGAAATATTCTAATGACTTCAACACTGCTGCTCATTTAGGGGAGGGAATTACAGTAGGGAACAATGCATGCATTCCCTAATAGGCACAACCTGGCCTGAGGCAGTCAGGCGCACTGATATGCTTGATGCATATTTCTCCTGTTTGACTTGACAAGCCCTGACCTGCAGCTGTCACCAACAGAGAGGGGAGGAGAGGACTTTTAGGGAGATAGTTACTTTTACGTAGTTTTTGCTACGTTTTGCAGGGTCGATTAAGCACAGCTCGTAGGAATTGGCACCCCTGTGCAATGGGCTTGTAAACAATGTCCGACAGATGAACTACAAGGATTGTTCGGGGGCCATGTGCTCTGCATCAGAACTGCAACAAGCAGGACATTGCAGACGATTGTTACATTGTTTTAACATTCTTGGGACAACCAGATAAGGAGGTGTTTACTGCTTCTTGACAGTTGTGTGTATTGTCAAGCGGCTGTCACTCACCACACATTGAGTTAAACTGACTTGCAAATGTTTAACTGCAACATAATGATGATGACAAAATTGACTATCCATGTGTTACTCAATACTTAATCACGTTACTCGATACTTAATTAGGTGACACGTCAAGCCTACTGTTTATTGCCTTTAGAAACAAGGTTACAAGTCACCTCATTTCTAAAGGCAATAAAGAGGTTTAATCCAGACATGCATTGCACAGTGCACCGATTCCTTTTCACATCAAAACCTGTGCGTACTGTTTCTTGGTGGAGGCCAGGAAGCCAACCATCTCCATAGCTTGATGGAGCTTCTTGTACGCATGTCTGAGTTTCTCCTCATCTTCCAAGTGGAAGTTCTCCTGTGGGATAAGGACATAGCAGGCATGAGATGAAGAGGGTGGAGACAAATCCAAATTACCGGTATTGTTACTGGCAAGAATCTTTACACCTACAAGGAATGTGTCTGAGGCCTGGGAAGATATAAAAAAATAATAAAAATGACATACAATATATATTATTATTGTTATTTTATTACATTATCCAAAGTATATATATAGATTCATGTGATAAGATAGCGTATAGAGATTACTGGTTCTCAAATATTTTCTAGTTAAGCACCCACAAAATGAAATAAATTTGGCTACAGACCCCCATCTGAAAAGGCTTTGTAGAGCATCCAGAAGAGACGATTTATGTTAAAAATTCTACAAGATTTTTGTAAATGTTACTAAATAGCAGATCAACAAGCTTACAAGTCAAAGTCCAATTATAATTAAAGGTAGGGTAAGTGATTTGAAATTCATCGTGTAGTACCAGCCTGGTGCACTAGGGGCGCCGAAGAGTAGCTACACTATGTGAACCTGCTGCTCGATCCTGATTGGGGCAGAATTCACCCTCCACCTGGGGAACTTTTATTAGCTCCTCTGCTAACGTGGGGGAGGGGGAAACTCTATATAATATATAGAGTTTCCCCCTCCCCCACGTAAAAAAAAATCTGTTAAAATGCTCTATTGTAAGGTGTGCAGACCATATTATGGTCTGCACACCTTACAGTAGAGCATTTTAACAGATTTTTTTTTGGGTGATATCTGACAAAAGTGAAATCACTTCCCCTACCTTTAATTATAAGGCTAATTGATATTTCTAGGCCTGGGATGCCAGAATGCATTAGAACAGGGGTTTTCAACAAGTGGTCCGGGGACCACCAGTGGTTCTTGAGAGAGTCCCAGGTGGTCCCCAGCTAAGTTATTTAACCAGATTTAACTCTTGAGAGTGTAAAAATGAAACCAAATGGACCCGCCAGGGTCCATTTGGTTTCATTTTCATCATGTGAATTAATCCTTATTAACTTTCATTATGTGAATTGATTTTCACCATGTGAATTAATCCTATTCTACACAACTAGAAGATTAGTGGTCATGGACAGAAGCAAAGGAAATCTTTAGTTTGGGGGGTCTGTGGGGCAAAAATGTCCTCAAATGGTGGTCTGTGGCTCAAATGCTGAATAAATGGTGGGCCCTGGGATGAAAAAGGTTGAAAACCCCTGCATTAGAAGGGATGATTTACAGTGAATTGTGACAATCAAGTGTACCTCCTTGAGGTAGAAGTAGTCTTGTGGCCGTAGAAGCTGAATCTCCTTGCGCTCCTCTTTGGATGCACCCGCCAGCATGTAGTAGAACACATGGAAGTTGCTACATATGCCACAGAGGGAGACAAGTGGTTGGAAATGTCATCCAATTTTACTAAGATGAGGAGATCATGTGACCAACTCATTTCTGGATATTGTGATATGAAATTGACTATGAAAACCACAGCTTTCTATACAGGACACACCCATTATACTACAACTGTAGTCAAAGTTCATGTGGGAGGAAAATAAATAGTTGACAGTGAGTGCTTTGATTCTGGAAGGTTTATGTATTTTTTCCTCTCTTTTTTATTAATCAACAGATAAGTTGTCTTTGTTCATACCTCTTATTCTGAATTCTGCAGACCAGGCGACACTTTTCTAGCAGATACTTCTCAATCACTGCCCTGTGACAAAACACAAACAGGAGGAAGATAAGACAACCATGACAATATATTATATATATATATATATATATATATATATATATATATATATACACACAGTATATATTAAACACAGATTTGACTGTTGGTAAAGTAAGCTTCAACAGAATCATTACATTTAGGGGGAGTGGAATTCCTGATGGGTGGGTACAGTGGCATGCGTCTCTATGGGTTTGCTTTGGAAAGAAAAATAATAAACAGTGCCTCACCCTCTGACGACTCCACTCTCGAGATAGTTGATTTGGATGAACTTCCCAAAGCGGCTTGAGTTGTCGTTCTTTGCGGTTCTGGCATTGCCAAAGGCCTGTTTATAGCATAAGGAACATTCGTTATTTCGCTGCAGAATAAGCAGTCACATTTGCAAGCAGGTTCCTTAAATTTCTGTCAGACTGTGAAGTAAACATCGCAAAATGTACGCTTCCACAGAGATGATTAATAAAGTCTTCCTGGCAGTGGATGGTTATGGGCTTGGCCTGCCAGAGAAATCTAAGACGGGTGACATGTGCTGTGAGGATCAGTTAGACAAACTGTGTACCAATTTGCATATGCAAAGTTACATCCACATAGACGCCATACACTGTGTAGGACACATGAATGTGATTCATTTGTCAAAAACAAACTCAGAAATTGTAGCACAATTGCATAGCACACTTATTATCAGTGCTATGCCAAAGGTATTGTGTTTCAACAATCTCTCTGCCTGCCTGTGACTATTATTGCAAACTACTTGTGTACACATATCAATTGACCATTAGCAATTTTTGAATGTCACTTTATCAAGTCTGAAAACTTCAAAACATGAACATCTGCTCTTGCTTTTGTTTTACAAGTGTAAAATAAATGCAAAAACGTGAAATAAAAATATTCATGTTTTTACATTACATTTACATTCAATCATAAAATCATTATGTTTGAACACCTGGAGCATAGTGAGAAAAGGTAGGCAAATAATGACCTTATATTCCACTACTTAATGATGGGTTGTGTACGTAGTTCAGTGGTGATTTTAAAATGCATCAAATGTTTTGTACTGCCTGTGTGTTTTTTTTTTCTGACTTTTCCGAACAAAGGTTATACCAAATCATGCTAGGTTGAGATGGAACGAAGCGCAATCATTAAACCTCTATGCAGAGAGTTTAGATTGTGCAGACTCTTAGAGTCTGCACACTCTGCATACTCTTGATATGCACAAGAATATGGTTGTTTCCCAGTCTCTAAAAACACAAAAAAAAAACAAAAAAAAATCCTGTAAAAATACACCTGCTTATTTGGGCGATCAAAAATCATGTTATGAAAATGAGTAAAAGACATTAACGATTGCCCCAGGCAATCGTTACTGTCAATACCTATTGGATAACCCATAATGGGGTGAGTGCTTAGTAGATTTATGCAAGTTAAACGTCGTATCATATGGATGACTACACACTACACAGTGAGATAGGCATTGGCAATGACAAAAAGCCAGGAGATATATTTATCTCCTGGTATGCACATTCTTCTTGTTCTACTGGCCATACTAAAATTGCTGGCATTCATTTTGAACACGGGGAAATCAACACCAGCCGCTGAGAGAGAAAGGTGAAACCCAGACATTACCCCAACGACATCAAGTGTTGTGTACCTTCAATAGTTTGTAAATAATGGCAACCTGACAACAAAAAAACTCCACCCACAATTCATTTTTTGAGCAGGGTGGAGCATATTTTTAGGATTCACGGGTGCAGGGGGGTATGGACATTCCTGCTGAGAGAAATGTACATCTTCCCAAAGTAAGCCCCACGTCAGCAGCATCTGTTTTCTACCATTCCATGCAGTGTGGGGCTGTGCTCTCGGGGTCCTGTCCTAACAGGCCAAAACTATGCACATGCATGTTACGCAGTCAAACGCAGCCAGTCAGCATGCTGATCCTATCACTATCTGGCAGTGGCAGGTATTGGAATGTTCCTCCCACTGGGCCCATGTCGTAAGCAGGCCTGGTTTCCATTTTCCATCATGTGCATCAAAACTTGTGAGAGGTGAGGCAGAATGGGGCACAGTGAGGATAACAGGGGAGGAAGGAGAAAGACTAGATATAAAGAGACTAAAGGCTCAGTCATGCTCCAGGGTGAAGTGACTTGCGGTGAAAGAGTTTCACCGCGGGGTAGTTTTTAAAGGGGAATTTCACCCATTTTCAAACTTTTCCTGAGAGGATACAAATGTGAACCAAATGGACCCTAGCGGGTCCATTTGGTTCCATTTGTACCAAAAGCAGTCTAAAAGAAAAATCATTAATATGGTGAAATACATCATGTCATCAGATGTATATCACCATGTTAATGATTTTTTCAGACCTCCATTTTTTTAAGAAATGCAGAATTGGGGGAACTTTTTTATCATGTCCACACAACACAACATCTCTAAGGTATATTAATGACAGAGTAAAATGTTGAAAATGGGTGGAGTTCCCCTTTAAGGCTTCACCCTGGAGTATGTATGATCCAGGGTGAAGCCTTAAAAAAACTACACCACGGTGAAACTCCTTCACCGCAAGTCACTTCACCCTGGAGTATGACTGAGCCTTAAGAGAGATGAAGGGGAAACGGAAAGCGGGAACGGAAACTTAAGAAGTGTCCGTTTGGGGACAGAGGAAGAAAAGCAGAAGTAGAGAGAACGGGTTGGAGAGGGTGGCACTGTCGTATGGTAGAGTCAAAGAGAGACTAATGCATGAGAAAGAAAATAGAAAGGAGAAGGCACTTGACTTGCAGTTGATTCCGTAGGATTGTCACGTGACGGTGCTGAACCTGTTCTGACATGTTGCTGTTTCTCTGCTATCTAATGTTTCTCTACTCGTCTGTGGAGGTGGTGGTTCCCTCCTAGCCAACGCCCTGCTGCCACATTCCCGCCTGTGGAGCTCCGCGTTTACCTCCCCCCAGCCCAACTCATCCTATGGTACAGTAATCAGCCAGCCAACCAGAGTCCAGAGCCACTCTAACTAGCCCAAGATGACGCCCAGCTATTGTGTTCTTTCCTTGTTTTTTCCAATGACGGCATAAACAAGACCGTGATTGCCACATGTCTTAAATTGAAGTACTGATTCACACAGTGCTCTGAGTGTAGACATGTGGCAACGGTCACATGTCTAATGTCTGGGACTCAAATGGTTCCAGTTAGGACTTTCCAGTGGCCATTTTCCAAGCGCATGCAATTGCACATCATGCGTTACACATTTCTTTCATTTCCATTAGTAGCTACATTACGAAACTTCTTCTGTGATTGCTTGAAGTCTGTTATACAAATTCACAATGTTTTTTTTTGTTTAATTCCCACATATTTGGCTGTTTAGATGCATTTTAAAACCCCACAATGTATATGATGAAGTCAGTTGTGCATCATAGAAATTCTGGGTTACTGGTGAAACATCACTTGAATTCCCAATGAAATGAGGACAGCAGAAGTACAGTAAATTCTGCAAAACAGCTAAAACACACAAAAAGGGGCATCACCAACAGATCCTTGGCCTGACAACAGTCCTTCACCCGCACCCCATAATATCGACATTCTGCTGCCTCTTCAGCAGAGTTTCCATTATTGAGCGCTCCTGCTGGCTACACTTGAGGCTAATTGCAGTGCCACACGGACCACTTATCTTCAATGCTCCCCCATTTCCTATTCATTTAATAAATAACCCAAGACAATAAGCCCATCCATCTCCTCCAGCTACGCTAATCTTGAATCCTTTCCATGCTGACTGACTGGGGAGGAGCTAAAGCAGTGAGACCGGTCGGCAGTACCATAGCCGATGGTTATTCAGACAAACCAGTCAGACTTGTTCACACTGATAGAAAGCGTCCAAAGCACGTCTCTCTCTCTCCCTCTCTCTCTGAAGGAGGTGAGACCATCAGAAAGGGGCGTGTGATCAGTGGGGCCACAGTACTTTGTGCTAAAGGTTAGAAAATACACTCAGATACTGTAGATAGGCTGTCGGAATCCTGCTCTGTTCCATGAAATATACATGTAGTGGTGCTGTGTGTGTACATTTGAGTACCAGCCTAATGATTTTTGCTCACACAGCGAATGTGTAGTGTTACTTTCACTTGGTGAGACTCTATTATGACACCGCCCTGGAGTTAAATTCACACACAGTCCGCATTTACAGTATACTGTGCATTGTTTGGTTGATGCTAAACCGTCCATGCACAATGCTATTTGGCGTCGGGACAGCATGCACCTCCACACGTGACATCGCGTTGAAGATCAGATGCATCTGATTTTACACAAAGTAAAGTTAACTTTAGTATAATACTGGCTTGTTTAACTGTTATCAGACATGTCGATTTAGCCAATTATAAAAAACAAATCTATGAATGTTTGTTGATTAAAAAAAGAAATATACATACACAGTATATACAGCCCTCCTTTTTCCAATTAACCTACATGTAGGTTAATTGAAATGTTTGAAATGTCATCAATTGTACAGCTCTATATGTACATACCCTTTACTATTTCTTTATCAGATCCTGTGACATAAAAGGTGCTCCCTAAAACAACAAGGCACTATGGCAAAGGGGTGTGTAATCACTGCAATTTTCTATAGAATGGAGCGTGCTGACATTTCTCTGAGAAATGTGTTAGCCTATATATTTTTGTCCGTAACATTCAAACACAATGATATTTGAATCAGATTTGTATTACACGCAGAAAGGACACCTTCTGTCGTAGGCGTGTGGTTAACCCAGTTAGTCATTGACAGTTTTAACACAATACTCAAGTGATAACACCAGACAGTGTGCTGACAGACTGTGTGAAACTAATATGAAAGCGGTGTTACAGGGTCACTAACACAAGGAATATTACTTATTTGGACAATTAAAACGAACATTTAAAGAAAAAACAAGTCATTAACTCTGTCTGAACTGTATTATTCCCATTGGTATGCCCACCTGCTGTTAAAGGATTAATCTAGCGCCTTGCATTTTCCAGTAGTACTTTCACACTGTGCCAACTTTCTCATCAAGAGCACATTAAGTGGTTAAGTGTCATGCTTAAGGACACTTCGACACCAACAAAGTATAGGGTGAGGGGATCAAACCATGAAAAGTCATGGGTGACTATAGCTCAGAAGGTAGAGCAGGTCGTCCCATGAGCTGTGAGGTAGCTGGTTCGAATCCCGGCTCCTCCCGTGTACATGTTGAAGTGTCCTTGGGGAAGACATTTAACCCTGAATTGCTCGAGGCTGCCTTGCATGGTATCGACAATCACCGGTGTATGAATGCATGTGTGTGTCCATGCATGCGAATAGGTGAATGAAATGTACGTGTAAAGCTCCTTGGATAAAGGCGCTATATAAATGCACCATTATCATTTACCTTCGGATTCCCAGGTGGCAGGTCTGTCTGCAGCTACATCTACACTGCACTGCATACCCCTCCAACCCCTCATCAATCATTCAGTATCTATTCACAATTATTGGCTCATAGGCTGATCTTCAAGTGCTCAGCATACTGAACAGATGCAAGGTGCATTCTGTACCCGTTCCACTCATTGTTGCTTAGCTTGCCTGATTTATTGTCCATTAAATTTGGAAAACTAAACCTTCTAAATCAACCTTTATATTGTGGCCATTTATCTAAGACCCTCAAAATACACTGGAAGTGGACACACTTGTTTGCGGTACTAGTCTCTGATTATGCAGTCTTTACGGATTATGTAGATTGTTTTTCATTCTGTCCAATTGTGTGGACAGAAATGCTGAATATGTATTTCTTGCATGTGTGGAGCTGTGGGCGGTTGACACGGCATCAGTCAAATTGTTCTATATGACAAACACAAACAATTTAAATATAAAAGGATTTCAGCAACACAGCCTACCCCACCATTAGACATCATTAGGAATGCAGTGAGCAAGATTACTATGTAGGCCAGGCAGAAACATCTGCGTGTGCTTGACCCAAATATGGAGTAAAACGTGCAGCATCATGCTTGTATTCTTGCAAAGGCGTACAACGTTATCATACTAGCCAAGTCAGGTAGTGCCAAAACACCAAATTTGTGCATTGGATGGTCTCAGACTTTTGATTTGAGCTAGACTGCACTGCAGGATGCAAAAACCCCTGTAGCTCACAATGGAATCCTCAAAGACCTCAGTGCTTGACAGACACATGAACAGCAAACATTTAACCAATCTCTCAACTAAGGAAGGCCCACAAATAGAGATGCGACCTTCAATTTCTTATCACAGCGGCACAGTCACAGATGAGACTGCCATAAACTGACTTGGTTGGTCACACAATGGTTCAGTGTTTTAGCATGTGGCTAGTCCCTCTCTCTTCCTGTTTTTTTGTCTGTGGGTAAGACCACCCAGTCAAAAATCAAGTTTGCAGGCATGACCTTTTCATTATTGTTGCATACACTACTGTACTATGCACAACCACTCACAAGCCATTTTAAAGGAAAACAATTGATGACTGGAGTATACAGTATGTACAGCGAAGTCAACTTAACTTTAGTCCCCATTATTTCACTATACCTTACCTACCTTACCGAATATGAATGCTTGCCTGTGGCAAGAAGGCAACATTCCACCACAAAATAGGAACCAAGGAACCAACTATAGGAACCACACTCATGGGGGGGCAGTTAGGGGATAAGTGCCTTGCTCAAAGACACTTTGACATAAAGACATGAGCAGGAACTTTCCAGCTACCAATTAGCTACTTCGGCTCCTTCGGGGCCACGGCTGCTGTCCTACAGAAAGAAAAAAAATTAACACTGCACTTACAAGTAGTCAGTTCTGTGTCTGTGACCTACCTCTAGTACGGGGCCCGCACCCAGAATGGTCCGCTCCACCCCGCTACAGTAGCGCTGCTGGCTGAGGGCGGTCAGGCAGTGGATGAGATAGCTGGTGCTTTCGGTCTTGCCCGAGCCACTCTCCCCTGTTATGACAATACACTGGCTGACACGCTTGTGCAGCATGGTGTGGTAGGCAGCGTCTGCTATGGCAAAGATATGAGGACTCAGTTTGCCCAGCGGTTGCTTCTCATACATCTTGACGTATTTGGGGTTGTAGTAGCCGGGCAGGCACTTGTAAGGGTTGACGGCGATGAGGATGCCGCCGGCGTACGTGTAGATCTTGTGTTTGTAGAAGCGCTGGCGCAGGGCCGCGACGATGCTGTCGTCGGTCAGTGCGGGGAGGGCGCAGAGGTCGTCGTATTCCTCCTCGACGCTGTTTTGTACCCGGGTCCCTCCGTCACAGACCTTTCTCTGGAGGATGAAATGGTAGCCCTGATCCTGCGGGTGAGGTTTCTGGGCCTCCAGAGGCCACAGGAGGAGTCTCTCCACGGGGCGGTCGCCATCCTCCATGACCACCGCCTGCCCTCCGCTCTCCCTGAGCTCCAGCAAGCTGTAGGTCTGGCTCATATCCACGCCCAGGACGGCTCCCGCATTCTGGATGACACTGGATGCGGTATCCCCCGGGGTGGCCTGTACGGTGCAGTCTTGGGACAGCCCAAAGTAGATCTGTAGAACATACTGTCCATTCTGTCCCCCATCTGTAGCGCTCATCCTGGCATGCACGGAAAGGCCTCAGCATACCTCTCACTGCCCCTCTGTCCACTACGCAACAATAAGGAGAGAGTGACTTGTATTAGAGATCATGTCCACTTTCTTCTTGAAGAGGAAAAACAGATTAAAATACAGACAGGTTAATCATAGGAGAAAGCCAGCTTATATATTTTAATTCCATAATGGCAGATATTCCATAGACGGCATGTATTTGCATAGACTTATAGATCTTTGCATGGCTTTCCCCATGGAATATATGGTAGACTGGATATACTGTAAGGCAGGGGTTTTCAACAGGTGGTCTGGGGACCACCAGTGGTCCCTGAGAGGATTCCAGGTGATCCCCAGGCTAAATGATGGAAAGTTGGTTAACCAGATTTGTAACAAGATCTGGTTAACCAGACACTAACTCTTTGAGAGCGTAAACACTCAAGAGTTTACACTCTCAAGAGTTAAAATATCCATCATGTGAATTGGCCCATGTCTACACAACAAGATAATGTATGGTCATTTTGATCTGTATGTTTGACTGTTTTGTTTTCCCCGAAATCCACCCTGGTATTGTGTGCAAAAGCAAAAGTAATCTTTAGTTTTGGGGTCTGTGGGGCTAAATCAAAATCAAATCAAATGGTGGTCCGTGGGGCTCGGGGAAATTCTGAATAAATAGTGGGCCCTGGTATGAAAAAAGGTTGAAAACCACGGCTGTAAGGTACATGCCGAGAAATTGCCACAGTAAAATAAGGGCGAGTCATGAAAAGGAATGTACTGATAAAGTGAAACTAAAAGGTATTTTACCTGAAAAGGGAAAAGAAAAGGGTGAACAAATAATACATAAATAAATAATAATTATTATTATCGAATGAAACATCTGACTTCTATTTTGGGTGATCCAGGCGCGTAGTGGCAGCAGGGGGTAATCACCCCCAGTTTTATGAGGTGGAGTCTGGGATGATCCCCCACACAATTGGACGAAGAAAAAAAAAAGATCAGGCAACGATCAGCAACAGTTAGCAGTATTTTACACCTTGACATCTGTGTAATTTTGCTCATAAATGGTCGGATAACCCCAAAAGTAGCGTCCCAATCCCCCCCACACACCCCACCCTCCCCCGGATAGGCCTATGTCACCCCCAGTTATAATGCTATCTGCGCCCCTGGTGACTGGCCGCAGGTTCGCTTTCCTCAATTTCCAATAATTTCCCACAAGACATCATATGACATAACTCAAGTAAAGCTACTCAACCAGCACGTCAATTAAATTAAGACGGGTACATGAATAACGTTACTCACCTTCCAACGTTGAGAATTCATTTCGCTTTACAACAACATTAGAACTTTCTTCACATTTACAACAAGGACGACTTGTTGTATGTCATGTATAGGCTACTCCTCGCTGTGTTCGTGCAGTAGGCTAGATATGGATACAACTCGGAAAACAAGTTCACCTGTGCGCTGGAGGTTCTTCCCGAAAAAGGTGAGCGAGACTGTAAAAAAGTTTATATTCCTGATGCAATTTGCGTAAAACGCAATTTGCCAGAGGCTTGTCCTGTCTATATCCTATGTTACCCGGTGTTATAGTGTCATAAATCAAAGCATGAAGAACTTTCGGCAGCTGTTGGTCGAATGGTTTTACTTCCTAGATTTCTCTCCGCACTCACGCACACACCCGTCGACTGACGAGGTGGATAAACGTGGATGATGTTTGTGACCCTTCACTGATCCAGAGTCATCTAGTAGTGGAAGAGTTGCGATATTGAGGGGTCAGAAACCCACAGCTGTTCATGCAGCATGCATAGGGACAACAGGGAGTTGGAAATACATTGTTTTCAACGAGCGCGGCGTAAATAAGAGCTATTTTAACCACGTGTGCATAACTGTGACACAACATGCCAACTGTTGTAAAGTATAGGGCACTAACAACTAAAGTCTCTTAATTTTTTACGTTGTGCTATTACTACAAAACAGTATTACAATTAGGGATTTACGATGATTAAAGCTGGGCTGTTGTTGCCTAAGTCCAATGCATTTCTGCCTTCTTCCGGTCCAGGACTTGTCCTTATTTGTCTCCATTCTCGATAGACGTCTATGTAGAAGAGCCGCCATTGGACTGGCCTCATGAAGCGAACGGAGTTTGCGTAACGCTGTCTATAGTCCATGGCCCTGCCTTCACTGATAACCACAGTCATAGAGATTATGATGAGTGAGCAGACTGAGCACTAACACCTAAACGCACCTTTTTAACGGAGGGAAAACACTTTTTGGAGTGGAAAATATACGCTTTCATGGGGCTTGATTGGGGGGGGGGGACTTTAATTCAACGAGTGAACTATTTGACACTTTAGACTTTACTTGAATGAGGGGGTCTAACAGTGAGCTTTGACCGACCCCTTGTGGGATTTTGAGATACTACCGCACTATGATAGACTTATGGTTGGCATTTTTGTTGTCAGCAGCCTACCTTGTGCACGTTCTGAAACATTTTCACGACAAGGACCACCAACTTTGTATTTGGTAGCAGACCTTCACCTGGAAATACATTTTTACAGAGACCAGCATAGCATATCATAAGATAAGTTGCATGTCTTAAAGGGGAATTCCAATAATTTTCTGAATGTTCATGCGTTTTCACCATATGTTTCACCGTGTTAATGATTTTTTTCCCCTCCATTTCTAGGAAACACAGAATGGAGTAAGGTTTTTATCATGTACATTTGTACACACACACCATCTCTGACGTAGCCCATATTAATGACATGGTAAAAAAAATTAAAATGGTTGGAATTCCCTGTTAATGTAGGCTATTATTTTATTATTTTATTTTTCAAAGTTGTCAAAAATAGCAAATTTGGATCCAGGTGTTTGTGAAACTATAGCCTTTTTTTTTCTTCTTTTCTTCTTCTTCTTCTTTTTTTTTTTTTTTTTTTTTACTTTCAGGGTCCTTAAAGAGTTTCCAGTCCCAGAAAATATACTAGTAGTTCTTGGCCAATGATTGAACTCAGAATCTAGAGCTACTATTTTAATAAAAAGCAAATCAATTAATGCACTTTTAAAATGATGGTAGTGACGATGACACAGCTAGCTATCAAATCAAACTTTATTGATTTATATAGCACATTTAAAACAACAGACACATTGGGTTTGTAGATATATACAGTACAACTTATGTAAGTTGTATAGGCCTATCTATAAACCCAGGAAAATGCAATGTCAATGTAAAGTTTCATGTAACTTATAATAGACAGGAGTCTCTACACTACAGTAAAAATGTAAGTGTAACTCTGAATAAACACTCAACAAGTTTTTGTTACACTATTATTAGTATTTATTATTCAGTGTAGTGTAAAAACAATACAATGAACACATGCATATAAAAAGTGCGGGGCTGAGGCAAAAAGGCCATGGGGCTTATACAAGGCCTCCACGTGCAAGATCACAAGGGAAGACTGTAAATAGTGCAGAACATTCAGATTACGTGATTACAGTACAAAAAACAAACAAAATAATACCAACTATCTACATGATTACAGAAACTCTCTCCTTTAATAGAAATCACATGTTATCATTGATGTGAATTTAGATGCCCCTGATGTGCATGTCCTAAGGCTAATACCTGGCTACACCATAGAGATCGAGAATACCAGCCCTTGGCTGGTATTCTCAAAGCTGTGGTGTAGCCAGCTACGGTGTAAGTCTTCTCATTGGCTGCATGGCAGCAAATCAGGTCTCGGGCCTTGTGTGTAGGCCGAAAGCCTATACCACCAGCCCTGGGCCTGAGCTTACCAAATAATTACCCAGAATAATTAAAATCTGCAATTCAAAAGGTCCAGAAATCACCTGACACCCCCAATTAAAAAATGTTACTGTACTCCCCGGCTTGTTCATCATGAGTTGAAGCTCTTGTTGACTGGTTTTAATTATTATGGATAATTATTTGGTAGGCCCAGGCCCAGGCCTAGTGGTATAGGCTTTTGGCCTATACACAGAAGGCCAGACTTGATTTGCTGCCATGCAGCCAATGAGCATGGCCCCACACCTGATTTGCTGCCCTGCAGCCAATGAGAAGACTTACACCATACCTGGCTGCTATGGTGCAAATCGTAGGAGCATCCCGGAAGGTTCATTAATATTCATGAGGTGCTGCTCCGAGCATCCAATCACGTTCACGCGAGGAGGCGGAACTTCCAAAATGCGGCGCTTGTTTATCTGCCGGCTACTACTAGTCGGGCGGGGCGAAGCATAGTTTTACTGAGGTTCTGTTTAGGGTTAGTTACCGCATAAAGCACCGTCTAACTCTAACCCTAACCTAACCCTAACCCTAAACATAACCCCAGTAAAACTAGGCTATGCCTAAACCTAATCCTAACCCTAAACTTAACCTCAGTAAACCTATGCCTAAACCTAACCTAACCCTAACCATAACCTCAGTAAAACTTCCTTCGCCCCGCCCTACTAGTAGTAGCCGGCAGATAAAACAAGCGCTGCATTTCGGAAGTTCCGCCTCCTCGCGTGAACGTGATTGGATGCTCGGAGCAGCACCTCATGAATATTAATGAACCTTCCGGGATTCTCCTACGATTTGCACCATAGCTACCTGGCTACACCACAGCTTTGAGAATACCAGCCCTTGGGTGCAATTCTGAAAGCTGTGGTGTAGCCAGGTATGGTGTAAGTCTTCTCATTGGCTGCAGGGCAGCAAATCAACTCTGGGGCCTCTGTAGTAGGCCAAAAGCCTATACCACCAGGCCTGGGCCTGGGCTTACCAAATAATTACCCAGAATAATTAAAATCTGCAATTCAAAAGGTCCAGAAATCACCTGAACCCCCCAATTAAAAATGTTACTGTACTGCCCTGCTTTGTTCATCATGAGTTGAAGCTCTTGATGTCTGGTTTTAATTATTATGGATAATTATTTGGTAGGCCCAGGCCCAGGCCTGGTGGTATAGGCTTTGGCCTAGCCCAAGGCCGCAGACCTGATTTGCTGCCATGCAGCCAATGAGCACGGACCCACACCTGATTTGCTGCCATGCAGCCAATGAGAGGACTTACACCATACTTGGCTACACCAAGGCGATTCAGAATTGCACCCCTTGTCTGTAAACCTGTGGTGTGGGAGGACCCTGCAAGAAAGCTCCATGTTTTTCATGTGGTCTGTCCATGTGATACCATACCACATGCCATTTGTAATTTCTTTCTTCATCATTCTTTTGTAGTTGCTGTCCACAACCTAGTCCTGCGGTGTGTTGAGCTTCCATGCAGCAGCCCCGTCTCCACTGTGGTTGTCCATGTACCTATGAGCAGTTGCCTGTTGAGTTTATCTCCGAAGTTGTATTCATATTCTGCTCTGTTGAAGCAGTCCAAGTTAAGTACAGAGATCCAAAGTTGATTCATACATGTTCATTTTGTGTTTCTGCTTTGTTGATTTATTCATCATACTCTTCCCCCAGGGAATATTATATTCCATATATTATATGTGAAGTGGCCTCAAATTATATCAATTAAATATCATATTTTACTATTGGAGCCAGGTATCCTCTGAAGGAATTACAGGCCAACATTAAAATGGTTGAAAGGTGGCTGCTGTAACAAGAGAAGAAAAGAGCTATGTCATTCAAATGAGCTATAAATTACGCAACAACAAAAAGCAACATATCGTTTCATCAAAGATACTGATCATAGAAACATTGAGTTCGATCACTGAAAACCCTGGTATGCGTTTTAACCCTAAAACATCAACATTGTCAATGTTGCAATTTAAGACAAACAGCAAAGTGGACTTCGTAAGATGTGTATGTGCAGTTCAAAGATATCTCTATAAAAAAATCAATAACTTTGAGTGAATAAACTCCTAATTGCCTCTTGCACACGTCTGCAGAATTCTTAGCACAGCATTCCTGGGGAACACAGCCCAAGGTGAAAAATAATTGTGATCATGGAATCGTGACAACCAAGGCCTTTCAAAATCAATGGCGTGTCAAGTTATATATCAGTTGTGTAGACGTGAAACCTGCTCCTGTGCATGTGGGTAGAAGATGACTGCATGCGTGATGACTCTGAGTGCTGTGTCCGAATTTAGTGGTAAGCTATACATACCGCAAACACAGTGACAGCTTATTATGCTGTGAAGAATGAAGGGCTTCACTGTAAACTGTTACTCAGCACAAACCAGGCACACTCTATAACAAGTGCACAGAGACATGCAGGTTCACACAGAAGACAGGCAACAAATTGGCACTCATTTATGCTGGTAAACACACACATCATATTGTGTCTACTGTCTAGGATTGCAAGTTAGTGAACCAGTTCTGAACACCATGAGGACCAGAGTAGGAACAAGTCGCTGACTTTATTTGGGTCATCCTTGATTATTCTAATACATGCATGATCTTAAAAATTGGCAAACAAATCAAGACAGATCAAACAAAACGTGCACCTGCACACGCACTCACTCACTGTCACTTACTGATATGTCTGCAGAGTTGATAATGGTATTGAGACGTTGGTGACCTCACAATAGGTATCACTCCTGTTCCTGCTGGACTGAGCCAGTTCTTTAAAGACACACTGAATCCAGTTCAGTAGGCACAGGAGTAAACAACCCCAAGTTCCACGTCATTAAGCCCCAGTTTATCAGCTCCTTTTCTGTGCGTTATTACATACATCCTTCACAAGATTATCTTCTCTTATACACCACCACCAAAAAAGAATGGTGATATTTGGCCAAGTAACAAATGATCGACAGCATGATGAGTCATGGCATAAGATTAAAATAATATGATAGTACATTTTTGCCAGAATTCGTAATGCTCAGCATTTAAGTGAACTCTTTGAACAAATGCCTTTTTCCCCATCCATGTCTGCTTCTCGCTGCCAAACAAAACATCAAACGTCTCATTTTAGGAACTTTGGGAGCAGCAGAATATTGCACAGTGTGTCTGAACATGTATGAATTTTACAACATTCCTGTCCTTTTACAGGTGGCCTGGCTATATCCTCCTCTTCCATCTTCTTCCCCTATACCGCTGATGTGGAGCAGCTGGATGTCCCGGTACGCAAGAACTTATTTTTTCATAACAGACACTGAACTTAGCCACTGTGAACAATTTCTTTTTTGGTTCAATGCTCACTAATGAGCTAAGTCCTGCGTCTTCAGAAAAGTCACTTCAGCAGCTCTTAGATCAGCATAATGTAGCACCCAGCATACTGTAGTTGAGCTGAAATATGACATTTGCACACAGTCGGCATGTTGGCACAGTTTAAGACAGTTTCTGTTACTTTCTGGAACTGTAATATCAACAGAAATAATGTAAGAATTAATTACATTATACTGTAGTCATCATGCCCAAACATCCCTCATGCACAGTAATGATTTGAATATATTCTTACACCCTCGATGGAGGAATGCTAAAAACAAGCAAACCAAAAACTCAGTAAAATGTTTAATTTAATCACAGCCAATCAAGCTTTTTTGAGCTTATGGATTGTCTGTTTTCACCATGTGACACCGTTTTAAGACCAAGTGTAAATCAGTGGGTAAAAGTGACCCAAATGGACTCGTAATGAGTGTACTGTGTGTACAAGGACAGCTTTAGATCAGTGGGTACCCACTTTGGGCATCCCTCTTTATACGAGAAAGTTGTTTTATGAATTTTACACATTAGTTGCTCCCTCCTGACGATTTTCTCCTGGTCGATATATATCCCCCCTCTGGCTGTGAAGAGTCTCTCCCGACGCATCGTTTGTACTTGGATAGTTTGCATGAGCCCCAGGACATGGGCTCAGTTTTCAGCGTAAAGTGTTATAGTCCGCCCCAGCAGAGGTGTCATGACATCACTGCTCAGTGGAAAACAACAAGTCTCACGTTCAGAAGCCTTTCGAGTATGAGGTGTACCGGCCAGCTTGTCACGCACACACCAGTGAAACCTTGCACATGCATTATACAGGTTGTGGCACACGCATGCACGCACACACGCATGCATGCAGCATACGCGCGTTAACACAAAGATATATGCACAAGCACACTCATGCAGTAGAGAGAAACAAACAGACACACACAGATGTGTGCAACTTTGATTTGACTGTCCACAGGAACGTTTCATTACATTAGTGTATTTGAGTCTAATCTCTCTTGTATACTAATTTCTTTTTTTGGTGTAGTTTGAAGTCATTACCGGCAGATAAAACCTGACCAAAGGGCATTGGTTTAGACATGGAGATACAGAGATATGACAGGGCTTGGTGTTATATTCTTGTTTTACGCATCAGGTTAAGTTAGATGTTAAGACAGGCAACTTTCTTTGAAGCACTAAATCATATTCTTTCTACTCATCCATTTACTATGGGGTTAATGTATTCCGATGTTGCACTTAGCTCTGGGTGTATCCTAAAAGCCTATATTGTAATCGCTTCAATTCTCTTTAGTTGTCTGTCCCCAAATGAAAATTCCAAAGAGATTTCAGAATAGCTACTCGAAAATGAGTTGGATTTCATGGCAATTTCAGCGGCAAAAACTTTGTAAACACGAGCCAGGAGCTGGATCATTTCAAGGCTATCAGTGTCAGAGTGTAGTCACCTGAGACCGGCTGTCATTATGTCATTTTTTACCGTCCTCCAGGAGAAGAAAAGGCAGCTGCTTTTCCCTTTGTCAGCTCCGCTGCATCGTCTCTGGTGTAGAAGAAGCATGAAGACCCATCCTGGGATTGAATAAACAACAGGACAAAGAACCCAGGTCCTCCTTCACCTGAACACATCAGCACCTATACAGCCTGTTAGTATAACATACCCATAGTGTACTATGTTAGCACCACAGCACATCAAAGGTATTACCGTCACTGACTTTGTACTACATTTGACCTTTTATGCAGGTGTATCTGCTCAGCATTCATCCACAGAAAAAACAAACACAGAAATGACACATAAATTCTGATACAATATAATCAAGAGTCATGAGTAATACGAAATCCCAGCATTGTATTAGATATACTGAGGAAAGTCCTGAGACAGCTGTTGCACAAAGATGCACATGTACACATTTGGTATTTTAGCCCAGCTACATTAATGTGCATTATTAAAAACTACTGAACAAAAGTAGGCAGAAGTGGATCGGAACACACGTAGAAAACAAGCAACTCACCAGCATCGTAGCAAAGGGACAGAGGGCGATGTCACACGTACGAGAACTGCTGAAAACTTTACACGTGCCTCCTCTCTCTGCTGTTTGTATTACAGCCTTCCCTGCTCCTCGTGCAAGCTGTTCAGTGTGAGCCGCGGTGGGTGAGAGTGAGAGTATAGTGTGAAAGGAAGAAAAGGGGAAGCCACAAAGGGGAGGGGAGAGTTGAGGGAAGAAGAAGAAGAAGTGAAAGGGGGGCAAGGATGATGAGACAGGTGTGGAATTTACACACCCTGCTGGTGGTACACACTGTTGACATCTTTGCCTCGGTGAGATGACTCACTCGTCCACCACAGCAAGATTTGAGACAAAATGTGAACTTCACACACCTGTGTGTCCGTGCGTGTGTGCATGTGTGTGTGTGTGTGTGAGATGGAGGGGGGGGGGGGGGGGGGGGGCAAGTTTTCAGGAGTATCCATCATCATTGTAATCACTCCTGCATCAACTCCTTGCATTATTTTCTCTAGAGTCTAGACAATAGCCCATTTTGTTTGAAGCTGCAAGCAGCATCATGGCAAAAAAGGGATACAAAGTTGACTTTTTTATATCTATTTATAACTTCTTGTGATCCATAGAAACACAAGGTTTATCTTTAGCATGACCATCTAGTGACTAGTCCTACGTTTGCTGAAGGCCTTCATGTCAGTCCCTGCTTCCTCCAAATCTGAGCCTCTTCTCTCAGTCAGGAGCGGACGGTTGTTTTGATTTTCGTCCGTAACCAGAGACTCCAACACTTCCATACATGGCTGGTAACGTGTCACTGTCCCTCTATACCAGGGCAACGAGCTGACAAAAGGGAGGCTGTCTCGTGCGTTTTCCCTTTGCCTTTTAAGAGCACTCTGCTGCATGCTCCTCTCTCGACCCTAATGCACCCGGTCCATTTAGCAAGGCAGAGCTGTGAAACCCAAGATCACAGGCATGGTCAAAAACAATTTCACCCTTGGATAGAGCCAATAGCCACTTTACATTTTGAGGCGAAACAGAAATGTGATATGAGCTTACTGTACATTTGTATTACACACAGCTGCTATGTGTGGATGTTGTTTTTTATAACATCAACAACACAAGTGCTCCCTGGTCATACAACCTTTGACAAATATGGATTTCTTGATGTTTTTCTCATTTCTTACATGATAGTATTTACAAAATTTTAATCCACCATCATAAACACTTACATCCCTGGCCTATAGTGATGAAAACCCATCCAAATCACCAAATCACATGTTCTCTGAGGATTTGATTTCTCTGAGGATTTGATTTGTCCAGCTTCTTAGGGCCATCGTTTCAGGCCATGAGATGCAGAGTGTGGCAAGTTGAGATGGTACCCTTCTGAGTGAAACTGGATCCCGTCTAGAGTGATGGGCACTGCCCTGTGGGGTGTGTTGGATGCATTAGCCTGGCTAATGGGCTAGCTGGCTCCAGAAGACCTTGCTGTCCATTATCTGTGGCTACGTCTGGAACAGTCTAAAGGGAGGCTTCTATGCATGAAGGCCTGATCGCCCTGAGCCATTTGAAGTGCCCAAGGTACTTATAACCTATTATTTGATTAGGGCTGCATGTTTTCATCATAATGTTGACAACAACGGGAACAAATAAACGAATAACAATAGCAATATGTGTAGCTCAAGGCTTTTAGTCTGCTCTAGAATGACAAAGACGTTAACAGAACAGCAACGGTCAACAATCTGAAGAACCATGGTGCTCAGACTTTGATTTTGAATTCCAAACATTGAACAGCTGCTCCCTCTCCAAAAAATTCTACAAGCAGATAAGATTAGATTAGGTGATTATACATAGTCCTATCTTTAGTGAAAAGTTGATATTTTGACCTGAGGATGGTGCTAGAGGATAGGTCATAGGGTCACTGGAAATTAATCTCCCATCGAGCAAGGATGAGCTCCTGGTTTTGAATCTGTTTTTGTACTTGGTGTCAGCTGATCTGGTGCTTCAGACAGTGCAGGTATAGAAAAAGAGCTCCATTTTCATTACACGCTAAACCTCTTATTCCTAACCTCTTTGCCCTTTTGGACTATTTTGAAAAACATGTTGGAGTAGTTCAACTAGCCAATCCACATTGGCACATTGTGAGCTTGTAGACTGGCCTTTTTAAGTATTCAAAAATGTTTTTCAAAATACTCAAAAAGGCAACGACGTTAGGCATTGATGTCTTTGGTCCTTACCAGGAACAACAGGATGCTAATTGGGTTGACCAGTGGCCAGTGCCCTGTTCTTTGCCTTGGTATGTTAAACAGGGTGGTGAGGAAGGCTAGTTCTCTAGTTGGAGTTGAAGTGGGCGGTCTGGATGTGGATGCAGAGGAGAGGAGGAGCAGGAGGAGGTGGCAGGACACTAGGGACTTTAAGCTGTCGCATTTTAGAATGACAACCCTAACAGGAAGTACGGCTGCTATGACGCAATTACCGTAGCTGTCAAAATCATTAAGCTCATAGGCATCCGCAACGGCGACGGGTTGCCATGGTGACGCATCTATGCTGTGACCATCTAGTGACTAGTGGCGTTGTGGACACTACGTTAAAGTGTACGTTCTGTCGTAGTAGGAATGGGTGCTACGGCAAGCAGGTTTATCAATCGAGCACGGATCGAGTTCCTGTTGCCGTACTAGAGGTTTGCTGTCGTACAGCTTAAAGTCCCTACTATCCTGAAGAACCCCCCTCTCATGATCCAATCCCCTTGGTAATAAGCAAGTGAAGATGAGAGCATGTTCCTCCACAGTTCATCCATTCTTCACAATATTCCCTAGACAGCCCTTAGTGCCAGCAGCCATCAGGCTCCGCAGCCAGACTTGACCACCATGCACACGTTTGTGGCACATTAGAATCTTGTCTTATCTTGGAGTAAAATACAGGTGTACTTAATGGCAGAGTTTTATGGAACTAAAACTATTAGAGGCATAATTCTTTCAGTGCATCAGACATTGGAACTGCAGCTGGTCCAAGGCTCTTCAAGTGGAAACAATCCATGCAGAATACAGCATTCGTATCATTATTTTATTATTAACTACACCCATGCTCGGTTGTAGTGCACATAGTCGTAATCGTAAGTTCCAAGACCCATGCCCCACACACGGCTATGCAAAGTATGCAGTGTTATGATGTCAGAACAACACAGCCATGTCCAGAGCCCAAGCAGAGGCCTTTTGTGGCAGCTTTGGACAACTGTGGGTCCGACAGACTGGACACTGAGCACTGCACTGCCCACGGGGGTGTGGAACGTGTGTGCCGAATTTGAAGTTGTTGGGGCGAACAGTTCTCCCGTTACATGCATTACACACGTACAATGTGGTGCATTTATATTTTACAGATACAGTATGCATCCTACCAAGAAATCTATTTATTCTACATAAATCAAACTCATAAACCAAAATCAAAACATAATTTGTCAATGCTAGTTACATTAGACACTTTGCAAAGTAATGTTGGTAATGTTGGTGTGGGTAATAAATAAATAACAATTACAGTGGAACAAAGAAACCAAATGTTTGGTTTTATTACTGAATATGCTAGCCTATATATACTCTAGGTGAGATTGAGAGTAGTTATGAAAGAAAAAACAAAAACTGCTGGAGTTGAAATATTCAGTAGCGTCACTGACTCATGTTAGGTTCTTTAGCACCATCCCGTGGACAGAGTCAGAATATTCACTCCTCATCATGTCTCCTGTCCTCCTGACCATGATGACAGTGAGATAGGGACACCGCTGTCTTGTTCAGCCAGTTGAAAGTGCAGCTCTCCAGTGGGACCAGTAGATATCCAGTTGCTTTTCTGAACACATCGGCAACTGTGAAAATGAGTCAGTGACCCTTGACCAGCTTAGTGGTTTGTGGGCAGTCACTGGTGCATTCCAAGCTGTCGGGTGTATCACTTTGTTGGCTTCTGTGGTGCAAACGTGAAATCTGCTTTAGTGCATTGGGACAGTTTAAGAGAGAGAGAGAGAGAGAAGGCTTTTACTCCAAATTGTTTTATAGAAAATAATCTAATAGTAAAACAATAAATATGAAATACATTTATTTTGTGATGTGAGGCTGTATTTTATTCTGATGTTAATGAAAAGCGTATTCACAATCCAAGGACACTGTGAAGGTTACTGTGAAACATAATGTGAAACCACCAATGCTTTTAAATCTTCTTATGCTATTAGGCTGCCAATTATAATAATGCATGTAGTGCCCGCGGGGGCGGCTTGCGCGGCCGTCTGGGCACCTTGTCTGGTACTCCAGTCTGGCATTGTGCCGCGGGTTCGACTCCCGATCCCGATGGCCATTATGGCAGGTCACCCTCCCCATCTCTCTCCCCAAGTCAGCCTACTATCTTTGTCCCTCTTAAACAGTGGCGTTTCTTAGCAATTTG
Source organism: Benthosema pterotum (assembly GCA_039105355.1). Taxonomy (NCBI): domain Eukaryota; kingdom Metazoa; phylum Chordata; class Actinopteri; order Myctophiformes; family Myctophidae; genus Benthosema; species Benthosema pterotum. Next base: position 30,195,971 of record CM076976.1, read on the forward strand.
GAGCCCTAGGCAAGATTTTCCCTGCAGCCCCCCTTACCAAATGGGCGGGCTCCATGGAAAATCTCATTTTATAGAACACGTTATTATAGAATATATTATATGTGTTGTAAATGTTCAATGCTAGCTATAGAGGACACGTATAATGTATTAATCCATATTAGTCTTATTAGCCTGGTATCCTTTTAAAGCATGTCTGTCCCCTCATGTCGCCCCCTCCCCTCATGGCACCCTAGGCAACTGCCTAGTCTGCCTAATGGCAAAAACGCCCCTGCCTTTAAAATATATAAATGGGGGGGGAGTCATGCATGTACAGTATATAATTGACCAAGAAAGCAATGATAAACTATAATAGCTCAAAAATCAAGTCGAATCTAATTTACCTAATAGTTTAAAAATAGGTCCCTACCTTGCACTAATAAGGCCTCATCAGCTAAAAACGTATTATTCTGCAAATGATTTCAAATGTGGTTGTGTGACACAGGTCATTTTATTCTCCAACAGTGTAAAATGAACCATAGGATTTTACCGTAACCAATAGCAATGACTCATATTCTGTTTATCAGAGAAGATTCTGGTTCTTCGGCTATTGTTAATTCAGCTACTTTTAGCCAATAAATAGCTGCTTTTATCTGAATACATCATTGGTTGGCCTTGAGCAGATAAGCAAGATGTTCCTGGCCTAAAATAATCTTTTGAGCACAGAATGGTGGTGAATGACACTGACACAGGATGACGACTGGCCATAGAAATATTTCTATTAGCAACAGAGTGGGAGAAAATCATGTAATTCCCCTTATCTGCTCCTCCTGATAACAAAAACTCTGTGTCAGTGGAATCGGCATTTTTCCTTTTTAGGATTCTTTCAACAAAGCACATATAGCCCATTGTGCTTTTCATGTGCATTCCATAGTCTTTTGTTTATTGTTGAAAGTACAGAGGGGAGATGTTTGTTTTGTACTTTTCTCTCTTCCTACGGTTTATGGGTTCCAGTAGTCTGAGCTAAATTAACACTCCGGGTTTGACTGTGTAACCGCACAGAGCATGCGCTCATGTGCGTGCGCACACACACACACACACGCACGCACGCACGCACGCACGCACGCACGCACACACACACACACACACAAACACACAAACACATAAACACACTCACACTCAAAGGCCGCTTGAGGCGCAATATACATAGTATCTCCATGGGCTGACCGGGATGATCATCCACAATAAACTTTGAAACCCGAGCTTTACAAACAAACTGTGGCGATTGAAGGCGTCAAGGAAGACATCAAATGCACGCAGTCAGCTGTGTTACCCTACGTCAGCAGCCTCAGTACTAAATAAAACACTGCCACTTTGGAAAATAAGAGAGAGGTTGTATGGTGTGAGCCAAGGCTGACAGATGTTGTGTCAGCATAGTGTTAAACCACGCTTCCATGCTCAAGCAGTTCCTGGACCAAGTGCAGCTAAGGTCATACATACCGTTTAGCTGCCCATCTCTTTTAAGTGGCTGTTTACTCAGCATAAAAAACCCTAACACGCTCAACATTGCATGTGAGCATTAATAGCCCTATAGTTCTGGTAGGCCCAGGTGAGGCTCTTTTTGTACGTAATCTTTAATAACATTTGGCACTTAATTCCGCTCCCTTCAGCACAGTTGTGGAGTGATGTGCTCAACAACTACTTAAACCTCATGTACTTATTTAACCAGACTCCCCCATGGGTCTACACGCTGTAGAGCTGAGCAGTCCCGCCTTTTTTCACAACGTCGCCCGCAGTTCAGAAGTAATTTCCCCATTCATATTCCTTGTAGACTTTTCAAAAATTATTTATATAAAAACGATCATGCCGCAGACAAAGCCAACTCAGGCTATTGCACCAATCAAATAATTGATCGGTCCAAAGAGAAATAAAACACGGCAGGATACAACACTTTTTGTTTCATTTTTCTTCTTCATGAAAAATGATTGATTGCCCCATTACCCCAAACATTGTGTTTTTCGGATTTGTCACGACCTGAGTTTATTTTATATACCGTACATTTGGAAAAGTCTGAATGGGGAATTCATTTCTGGGCCGCAGGCGAGGTCCTGACAGGGGCAGGACTGTGCAGCTCTATAGGCCTCTTCCTTTTGTCCCTCTACACAAGACGTCTTTGCAGAAAATAATGCGTCACAATGTGTCACGTTTTGAGCACAATTTTCACCCTACAGTACATACAGTCACCGCAGCATAGTGATGCTAGGGTGAATGTAGATAAAGAAGAAAGCCTGCATTATGACTATGTGTGCTTGCAGCATTCACATGAGAAACGTCACTGCAGAGCACTTTAGGTAGAAAATACACAAAAAATCTTACTGTATAATTTTCAGTGTATAATTTTAACACTGACAAGTGCCACAAGACAGTAATAAGGCAGATTCTGTACTATTTTTTCTTTTAAACTGTGTCCCCTGTCACAAGGCACACACAGAATATACAGCACTAGAATCATGCACAATGATAGTCGATGGATACGGCTATGCCTTCACCGCATAGTGCAGGTTTAACTTCAGTGCCGTCTTTTTCTATTAATATCTCAAACTAAGATGAAAGTTTACTATTCCGCCATCTGTATTCTTCCAACACCACACTACCAGTGGTGGAAAGTAATTCTATTCTATAGTAATTCTATTTACATTGACCTTGAATAGTATTACAAAACATACATTAACCCCTACAGTAGCCTATCTAGAAGCTCACCATGTGTTGCATTGTGATCTGCTAAGTGTTAATAGCATAACTTATTTTACTTTTGTAGCCTAATTAAAGTCAAATTTCATGCCAATACATTGCCAGTACTTTCACTCAATACCGGTAATTATGGACTTTTACTTGTAACCGAGTATTTCTGTAGCGTAGTATTGATTCTTTTGATACACTTAAAACTTGAGTACTTTTTTTCCTCCACTGCTCACTACCAAGGTCAGATATATGTTGCTGAATTAATGATTCAGCAGTTGCTAGTGGTTAAAAGATAAAGAAGCGCTCCTGCCCGTTCGCTCTGCCCCATGGTTGGTTGGAATCAAGCTGGAACCAAGAAATAATACAATCCTTGATATTTAGTTTTTATATGTCAACTTTTATATGTCAACCTTTATATGCCAACTTAATTAAATAATAACGTTTTTACTTTGTAGGCAAAGGTAGTGAAATGCATGATGTTGTAAATGGACTATGTCCTTCCTTCAGCTACTGACTCGACTGAGTGCTTGAATTGAACTTGTGTTTCTTGTTGGAAATGGTGGTCCATAGCAGGACACTCTATTTTAGTAGGCTGCAGAGGTGTAAAACCCCTGGCATGTGCAGCTGTAGTTCACCTTCACTTTCACTGTGTCCCCTCTATGCTTTTAGCAGTAGCACTGCTGCTGGAGGTTTGTTTTATTGTCATTTGAAATTTTAATGTCTTCATGAATTGTATTATTATTTTTTGTTATTTTTATTATTTTATTACAAGAGGAGAGGGGTCTGTCTCTCGTCTCTCGTATCTCTAGCCTACTTAAAAACTAAATTATTCTTTGCGCTACGGATGCTTCATATCCAGGTCAATTTGCAATCTGCACAGTCTAGGCATACTATTGCCAGTCAGTTACACCGGATAGATGAATAAAGTAAGCAGTGCTGCTCACAGATTCAGTATTATCAGACTCCGTAGGGAAAAAGGTCTCATGCAACAAAAATGATAGATCTACAAGCTAACACTGCATGCTGATAGTCCAGATAGACAGTAAGTCTGCAGTGACGCTCATAGTGTCTTCCTCGGCATACACTAGGACCATTTGGCAAATGGTTACAAATATACTTCTGATTCTCGTAAACTATGGTATTTTCTTTATCCATATGTCTGGATAGAAGATTACTAATACTAATACTTCCATAGCCGAAATTCTAATTGAACCAACTAGAATATTGTTTGTACAGCTTATTAGCACAGAGCTCTTACAGTTCCTGTCATAGTCGTGGTCTGGGAGAAGAGGACTGCTGGGCAGGCCATGCTGTCCCTGCAGAACAATGTGTTCACACTCGTGCCTTACTGCACGGTTCCCGGTTCCCTGAAAAATGAATGAAGAAAAAGGCATTATAACGGCCTATTTTAGCTGTCATATTATCTTGCATCCTTGGAGCCTTCCATTCAGCCTGATCTGCCGCAGTCTAGAGCTGATAAGTCAACGTCTCTCTTAATGCTACGGCACCAATCTTCATGCCTTTTCCTTCCCCTGCGAGTGCAATCTCAGACCAACACGGGGAGAATGAATCATTTCACACCTATTTTCTTAGTCAACCATTCTGGGCTTCCTGCGAGTGCCCACGGAGCTCAGCTTGTCAAGCCCAGCGTTCGCTATGACCTGACGTTATGTCAGCTAATAGTGCTCTCCACCATTTTCATGTGGACTTAAGAGCCAAGAGCATTTCACAGCTGCCATATAGGCTCTTTGCGTGGACGATGTCACAGTATGTGTGCAAATTCACTGTGGCAATTAAGTTCGCATAATAGTCCCTGTCACTGCCAAACTCCATATTGTAGGAAATCGTGTCTCCTGCGGTACACACGGAGTCACCAGGCACTACTTCTCACCTGACTAGCTTACATAAGTTTCACGAAGTGAAAAGGGAACACACTATCCCTCCCAGGTCCAATTCCCGCTTTTAACAGAACAACCTGTAGAGTCGCTAGTACATACAGAACCCCCTCCATTTGATTGCTTTGTGTTCGGTGGAGCGCCTGGCCAAGCCGTAGGCACTGTGGACTGTGCTGGACTATGCAGTAATTTTCTTGTTACAGAAAGTGTTATTTTGGGACAGAAGATTGTGCTCTCACACATTTATTTTAACAGAGTGACCATTTGCCTCCTAAAAGAAAGTGTAGGCCTATTTAATGGACACAGTATAAGAAAGCCTTTGAACTGTGATTTTATTGAAACAGCATGTTTGGAACAAATTAGTCAGTCATGATGCAGTGGTTGTTCTTTGGCCTGAAAGTGAGAATTGTTTAAAAATCCCTCTCTGGGACAAAACATCCATTGTATTCCTAAATACAGTCAATACAGTACTGCAGGCTTTGAAATGTATTGGGTATTAGGACATGGAGTCGTCAGTAAAATAAGTCTGAAACTGATGCAACGCACTGCTTTAGAAAAGCTAATACACGATACACACATTGACGAGGCACTTTAAATTTCTTTGCCGTTAGTATCTCCAAGAGTCTCCAAGTTATGTATAACTTTTGGTGGGAATGGGAAAACACTGACACTTTTACCGCTAACGTCAGATTTTGTTTGGATAAATGCAAATGCGGACTCAGTTTTACACTCTCAGTTCGAACTTTAAACTGGAAGTACTTTAACTTTGCTGCTCTGTGAAAGCTGCGATACATTCTCACCGTTTACCATAGAGAGTAATTTGAGAGTGTGATTATGTACTGGCCTGGGGTACACCCGATGCCTACTAGACTGGAGTTGAGTTTATTTTCTTCTTTCTCTTAGCCACCTCCATTATGTACAGTTATAATTATAGAGTACACTATGGAGCCCTTTCAAATGGCTGGAGAACATCTCGTCACATGCCACTGTAAATGCCGCTGCAAATAACAAAAGCCATGTGAATCTGCTCTGCCATATTTATAAATGTATGATATCATTCATAAGGATGGCTCTCAGATCATTTGTGGCAAAAAGTATTCTTCTGCTATGCTGCACCACCTTGATATGTATTATATGTGGTGTATTTTAGTCTGTGGTTCTGTGTAGGTCGATTCTTTAGGGCCATTAATAGGCTATGTGGTCTAATAATTATCTGGGCCTGGCCTAAGTACATAATGTGTTGTAAGTAGGACAAACAGTGTAAACAAACACCATATTGAGATCTTAATTAAAGTCAACTCAATCCCACAAAGTGAAATTGTCAGGGTTATTATTATCCATATAACATCTCCCTGAGATGAATAAACCACGTCAACCCTGGCATTCCTATTTTCGGAATAGGAATGCTGTGTTGCATTGTAGCATCGCAAGCATTGCAAGCTTGAAAATTCCACTATTTTTCGAAAAGTATAAAATATGGGGCTTAAGTGGTTGTGCTGCCATTGTCCAGCTCACCGATGGCCTCCAGCAGTGTATTGAAGTGGCAGGCCTTGCAGACGGACACAATGCACTATGATGCAGCAACACACACACACACACACACACACACACACACACACACACACACACACACACACACACACACACACACACACACACACACACACACACACACACACACACACACACACACACAGTACAGACCTCTAGACACACATGCACGAATAACAAGCATGCTTTTGCCGCACACACGCACGCACACACACACACACACACACACACACACACACACACACACACACACACACACACACCACACACACACACACACACACACACACACACACACCACATTGCGTACAATTCCGTACATGGACTTATCATGCAAGCCCTGCTCTCTCTCTATCTCTGCCTCCAGTATCTGTCTGTCTGTCTGTTTGTCTGACAGACACACAAACTGTTAGGCATTAACCTGCACCACACATGCATAGTACAATAAATGCTTACGCAGCTTTATGTTGTGTTGTGTTGCACTGTATTGCGTTGTGTTGCACTATATGTTGTGTTGCGTTGTTATGTTATGTTACTTCCTGTACATTTGAAATTCAATGTAAACCAATATGACATTTACTATTGGATGATGTTGCTCTCATATATCAAGGCATTAGCATTTGCAACAAATTTGCCTGACTGTTTTTGATCAATGTTTGGCATTCACTGCAGAATCTCTCTCTCTCTCTCTCTCTCTCTCTCTCTCTCTCTCTCTCTCTCTCTCTCTCTCTCTCTCTCTCTCTCTCTCTCTCTCTCTTTCTCTCTCTCTCTCTCTCTCTCTCTCTCTCTCTCTCTCTCTCTCTCTCTCTCTCTCTCTCTCTCTCTCTCTCTCTCTCTCTCTCTCTCTCTCTCTCTCTCACTCAGGTACTGAGGAGAAAGGATGGGATGAGGATGAAATATTGAGGTATGTGAGGTGTGTGTGTGTGTTGTTGTGTGTGTATGTGTATGTGTATGTGCGTGTGCGTGTGCGTGTGCGTGTGCGTGTGCGTGTGCGTGTGCGTGTGTGTGTGTGTGTGTGTGTGTTGTGTGTGTGTGTGTTGTGTGCGTGCGTGCGTGCGTGTGTGCGTGCGTGTGTGTGCTTGTGAGTGAGTATAGTAGAGATAAAACCCAACATCTCAAATGTTTTGTGTGTGCATGTGTGTCTATGTTTGCACACATGCCTGCCCTGCATGCATTGTTGTGTGGATGCTTTTTTTTTATCTCTTCATCACGTGTACGCAAGCTTTTTTTCCCTTGGCTGTTGTTCCAAATATAGTCTATAATGTTTGGTTCCTCTGTGTTGGGAAACACACCTGTTCCCTCAGAGTCTATTCCCGTTCCCTTGGGAATGATTCCTAAAAGAATCACATGAAGCTTGTATACAGTGACACTGTGGCACAGACGAGAGAGAGAGAGAGAGAGAGAGAGAGAGAGAGAGAGAGAGAGAGAGAGAGAGAGAGAGAGAGAGAGAGAGAGAGAGAGAGAGAGAGGAGAGAGAGAGAGAGAGAGAGTCAGCCTTCGTCTGTTAGCCATCTTTTTTTTTTTTTACAAACCCATTGTCTTCAAAGCTCCAGTTATTCTCTTTGAAAATAAACGCCTGGACGCAGCCATTGTGGACAAAGAGCCAGAGTGCAGACTTTGCCTCAGCTATTTCTGTTAGCAGAGGATGCCAGATATTGCTCCTCCTCCCTCTCTCTCTCTCTCTCTCTCTCTCTCTCTCTCTCTCTCTCTATCTCTCTCTCCCTCTCCTCCCCCTCTCTATATGTGAAGGTATGCAAACCAATTGTGCTTGAAAGAAACCTTGATCCATGGCTACACCAGGTTCAAAGTTCACCTATACTTGCGATGGACTGTAATAATGATCCTACACTATATTACAATACTATACTGTAGTGTAGGTGAACTCTCTGCATGGGAGAAGGAGGTACAGTAATATAGCTGTTGGGATTGGAATCCCATGAATTCTACATTTCGGTGTATAGCTGCATCTGTGTAGCCGCGCATTTGCCCTTCAGACATCAGTTCTCCCGTAGTAAGACTAGCTGCCTGCAGCCGAAAAAACGGATAGGAGGAGGGCGGCGTATATGGCACAGAGAAGTTAGTTAAATGCATACTTGGGTACGCGGAGTGGCTGTCTGTGCATGCCTCGACAGGGGGATAGTTAGGACTGAACTGTTGAACCGCGAGCACTTCGGCAGACAGTGATAGAGTGAGGACGACTGGGAACTGCAAAGGATGAAACACAGAGAGAGAGAGAATGAAAGAGAGGGAATATAGAAAGAATGGGAAAAGAGGAAGAAGGGAAGGCGGTGGAGCAAGAGGACGAGCAAAGAGAGAGAACTACACAGAGAAAAGTGTTGCTCTGTACAAACTCTGTCCTCCTGTGTATGTGCCATCTGCTCCTTGGGTCTGTATATGTTATAGAAACCCCACCTCCTTTGAGTCCTCTCCTGTCCCTCCCCTCTCTGTCTATGGCTGAGGAATCCCAGGCAGCGTTTAATTGTAGAGTGCAAAAGGCTTTAGTTGCGTCTAATGAGCTCAGCACTGGAGCACTGAGCCTCGCCTCACACTCGCACATGCTCTCTCTTTCTCTCTCTCTCTCTCTCTCTCTCTCTCTCTCTCTCTCTCTTTCTCTCTCCCTCTGTCTTTTTCTATCTTTCTTTCTCTCTCTATCTCTCTCAAACACACGGACACACGCACACCACACACAGGCATGCACACAAGCACATGCACACACAGTCAGAAACCACAAGCTGGCAACTATACTATAGAGCCGAAGCGGACACGCAGGGCATTCGGATTTTAAGTGGAGAAGATTTGATTTTCAGACTTTTTTTTTCAGGTACAGTCTGGTGTGCGTGCGTGTGTAGGGGTGCGCATGCGTGCGTGTATGTGTGTGTGTGTGTGTGTGTGTGTGTGTGTGTGTGTGTGCGTCTGTATGTGTGTGTTGGTGTGTGTGTGAGAGAGAGAGAAAGAGAGATACAGTTGACAGAAACAGGGAGAGAGGCAGAGAGGCAAGAGAGTAAGAGGTGAGAAACAGAGGAGAGCAGAGCGCAGGGGAAGGGAGGGGAGGGCAGGGGAGGGGAGGAAACGGGAAATGCACAGCCAAGTGTGGGAGAGAGGAGAGAGAGAGAGGGAGAGGGAGGGAGAGAGAGAGACTGGAAAGCCCGCAGCAGCAAATGAGACTGAACGACTAGGCGGGAGAGGTAGCGGCAGACGGAGGGAGCGAGGGGGCCCCTGTGCAGGAAAAAGAGAGCTTCTACGGCAGTGAGAGAGAGAGAGAGAGAGAGGAGCAGGAGGGGAATAAGAAAGTTCCAAGACGATCCGGGAGAAACTGGGGTTGCGGCTGGCTGCCGGGACGGGTTGTTGTTGCGGGGCTGGGGTCCTGGAGAGCGGGACTGGGGGTGGGGGGTTGTTTTCGGGAAAAAGAAGCAAAGCAAAAGCCACCCCGAAAAAGAAACAACTTCAGGAGAGAGAAAAAGAGCAACATAAGAGAGGTGGAGGGGCAGGAAGGAAAGAAAAGGAGGGGAGGGGGGCGGCAGTCTTGGGTATGACAAAAAAAACAACAGAGAGAAGAGAGAGCGAGAGAAAGAGAGTTAGAGAGGGAGACAGAGAGAGAGAGAGAGCCGAGGAAAAGTTTTCTTGTGGGGAAACGAAAAGGACGCAGATGAGGAAAACAGAGAGCGAACGTGAATGAGTGTGCTGGTGAGCAGTCGGCGGCGGTGACGGCAGGCAGGAAGCCCGTCGTTTACTGAGGCGTCCCTCCGCGCCGAGCCTCGTCTGTAAGGCTCCCCCCGGACATGTACACGGACGCCGCGCGGACCCCAGGACCCCACCGGCGACACCCGCTGCGTGATGCCGCCGCCCCCTGCCACTGGGACCACCACCACCCGCATCACCCCCAGCCCTGCGACTGGCACGAGCTGTGGCTCCCCCACCACCACCACCAGCAGTACTACGGTGGTGGTGGTGGCGGTGGGCCGGGATGCTACCACCCTGCGTCGGTGGGGGCGCGAGGAGGGGACCACCCATCGTCGCTGGACCTTCACAGGGGAGAGTACGTCTGGTCGCCTTCCCACAGGGACGCAGAGGGAGGAGGGAGAGTCGCCCATCGCAACCCACAGAGGAGGCCTGTGTTCGCGGGCCAGCCAGCGCCGCCGGGCGTCCGGAGCCAACACAGTTACCCCTCCTGGGACACCGACCCTGCCCAGTGGCGCTGCCCACCGCCACCGGAGCCTGCTGGCTTCAGACACTACCCGCCTGTGAGGGAACAGTGCGGCTGTGTGGTGCGTGGCGACGTTCCCGGCGGCGCGGCACGCCCGTTTGACACCAGGCCATCGCCGCAGCAGCAGCAGCCCCTCCCACCTCCGCAGTTCAGAGGTCACCGGCGCAGGCGGATCGTCAAGTATGTGTCCCGCTTCGAGGAGGAGGAAGAGGAGGTGGAGGAGGAGGAGGATGAAGGACGGGGACACGACAGCGACTGTTGTCGCCTGGAGGAGCGGCTGGCGCACGCCGCCGCCGACCACCGGGTTCACGCGGCCGTGCCCAACGGCCACTACGGGCCGAGGCCGGCGTACTACGACGGATGGGATGGCGATAGCCATCAGGACTGGGGCAGATGGAAGGGCGGATCAGAGGAGTGCTGTAATGGACACGGCAATGGAGGCGGCAGCAGGGGCCCTCACAGGGGATTCTTCTCCACAGAAGTCCCCCAGATACACATGGACCGGAGCCGCAGACGGAAAGGGATCTATGTTCCTGCGCCCCCCGAGAGCACAAACCAGGACCCCCTGAAACAGCCAAACACTGCTGATAACGGCGATTGCCGCCTCAACTCCCACCGGCACCATACAGATACAGATCCGGTGGGAAACCGAGGGGGAAACAGGACTCTGTCCGGGATCAGATCCGACAAGTGGTCACAGACTTGGAGGATGTGCTGGGGGGGTTGAAGCAGGTTCACGTGGAGATGAAAGAGGTAGGAGGTCTCTATTAGACGTGTATGTGTGTGTGTATAATTAAGGTTTTGTGTTTACAGCAGGTGTGTTTACATGAAAGACCCCGGGTTTGTGTTCAGACCTCTCTCAATCTTCGATGTAGACACCACTGTGGTGACACCTAAAGTCATTTAACATGACGCGACTAAGTGGCTAAAACAGCTACAGTGTATGTTTGTGTAATATGTTGTGTATGTGTGTGTGTGTGTGTGTGTGTGTGTGTGTGTGTGTTGTGTGTGTGTGTGTGTGGCACATGGGTGTGTGTATCTGTTGACCGTAGTGTTTTTGACTCATCATCTAGGTCGCACCATTGATTAAAAGTGATTTGCACTGACCTTTTGCAGTGGGCAAGGAAATTTGGTTGCCTTCCTCGCAGCACACTAAAACGCTTGGCTCAACACTGTGGATAAATTATACAGTATCCATTTTGGAATGCCTCTATGGACATCTACTTACAGTGACCTTCACTTTATTCCGGCTGATTCTATAGAAGACTTTTTTTTCCTGTTTCGGTCACGTACAGTAGCCTAGGAGAAACCACTGAGAATAACATGCCATGAATATTGATTTGTTTATTTGTTTACGTATCAACCTCCCTGTCAATCAGGTCGTGGAACAGATTGATCGTCTGACGGTGAACATGGACCTGAGCGAAGACGTGCCCAGCATCACCCAGGGGGTCCACGGCATCTCTCACCCGGGACCCCTCAACATGGCCAACATGGCCCTCGTAGCCGGCCACGATCCCGCCTCTCCTCCGCCGCAGGCGTCCCAGCTGCAGCACCGGCACCACGCTGCGGACCACGTGGTCCTCCGAACCAACTCTCCCTCTCCCGTCCACATGGCGTCTGTGGTCAAGACCAGTCGCGTTGCACAGCAGCAGCAGCAGCACGGCAAAGACCCCAAACCGCGCGCCAACGGCCACCCTCCTCACCTGTATCCCCCCAGAGACTCCAACCACATGCAGGGACCCCCCCATCCTCCTCCGCCTCCTCCTCCACAGAGCCTGGACCCTACGGTTGTTATTGGGAGAAGCACCGCCGGTTCCAAGACCCAGAAGCCTCCCCCTTACCCCCAGAACGGCCGATGTGGGAAGGGCCCCCCCGTCTGTCAGCCCCTGTACCCCTGAAGATGAACCCGCCACACCCCAGGAGAGGCCGACAGAGTACCAGCATGGTGTGACGGGAGGGAGGGGGAGGAAGGGAGGAGGAGGAGGGCTGCCCCCAGTGCCATGGGGGGCTGAAACATGAGACCCTGCAACAGTGAGTGGAGGTCGGGGACCAAGCAGGGGGGCAAACTCATGGTAAGTTTCTAGTTGACTTTACAGGCGTCTGCTGGGGTCACCATGCCTGTGTTCCCTCAGCCCTATGTTCCCCTTCAGTTTAGGACCAGGCTTGGAGTCAGGGCCGGATATAGGCATGGGCAACAGGGGGGGGGGGCAATGCCCCCCTAAATAGCCCTAACTGCCCCACCAAACATGTTGGCATGCAAACGACTCAAATTTCCAAGATATTTCAAATTAAAGTGCTTACAGTATATTTTAAAGGTAGGGGAAGTGATTTCACTTTTGTCAGATATCACCCCAAAAATATTTTTTTCTGTTAAAATGCTCTATTATAAGGTGTGGAAACCACATATGGAGTTTCCCCCTCCCCCACGTTAGCAGAGGAGCTAATAAAAGTTCCCCAGGTCACCACAATTCTCCTCCAATCAGGAGAGAGCAGCAGGTTCACATAGTGTAGCTACTTTTGGGGGGCCCTAGTGCACCAGGCTGGTACTACACCATGAATTTCAAATCACTTCCCCTACCTTTAAATGATTTGAAACACTACGCTACTAACTAACTACAATTGTGGCACCACTAAACCAACACCATTTCATCATTCAAAAAAGAAAATGCTCTGTGCCTGTTTCAACAACAAACTTACATCCGTCCTGCTTGGGGGTATGGTTCGCTTCGGTGTTGGTGTTAGTTTATGTCACATGCTATATGCAACATATACAGTAGGTCATATTCACATTCATATATGTAGAAGTATTGCACATATCTACAGTATGTTCCTTTATGTAAAGACATAATGTCAATATATAGATACAGCTATATATGATTCGTACATTACATAGTTATAGGAATCAGCTCATACAGTGTATATATATATATATATATATATAAATATATATATATATATATATATATAATATATATATATATATATAATATATATTATATATATATATATATATACTGTATATATGTGGCATATATTAAACATACTGTATATGTGGCATAATCACATATACTGTATAAAACAGTCAGGTTTAAAGTATATATGTAGGGGGGCAATTTCATATATGTGGCATATATTAAAACATATATGTAAATATATTTGTCTTTCTATGTGGGAAGGTAGTGCAACAAGTAGTGTAACAGATGATGGCAATATAGTGCTCGATAAAACTATAGCAAAACTAATTATATAAATTGAACGGTATTATAAGCTACAACGTATAACAAAACCTAATTATATAAAGTGAAAGGTATTACACATGTGCAAAGAAGAGATAGCAGTAGTTACATTAGGGTACTGTATATGCATGCCCCAGGGTCTTTATATCACACTGTATATTGACGTGTCCAGGTTCATAATATATTGCATACAGACACATACATAGGGCTGAGGGAACATATAGTGGTATGCTACCTGCCTTACACTGTTTATTTATCACTTAGTTGGAACCTATTTTCTTATGTAAATAGCAGATCTACAGCTCAGCGGCATCGCAGTGTTAAAAAGAAAGTTTTTAAAACACGGTTTAAGTGATTACATTTAGTCAAAGTGCCGAGTGTCCTGGGGAAGAATCGAGGCAACGAAATGCAAGTTTATTTATTTGTTGAGCACAACTAGCTGCTCCGCACAGACCATTCCGCTTATTTAGTTTCTTATTTTTACTATGTTGACGTTTCTGTTCCTCTATAATGCCTGGTTGTGCCTGATGACGTTGGACATGTTTACTGGCTGTGTTGGGTTATGACTAAGTCAGTAAATGAATCGCAGTGTTCCCCACTGTTACACAAGGGGACTATTTATGTGTGTGTGTGTGTGTATGTATGTGTGTGTGTGTGTGTGTGTGTGTGTGTGTGTGTGTGTGTGTGTGTGTGTGTGTGTGTGTGTGTGTGTGTGTGGGGAGTGTGTGTGTGTGTGTGTGTGTGTGTGTGTGTGTGTGTGTGTGTGTGTGTGTGTGTGTGTGTGTGTGTGTGTTGTGTGTGTGTGTGTGTGTGTGTGAGACAGAGAGAGAGAGAGAGAGAGACTGTGTGTGGTTGTGTGGGCGGGGGGCGTAGTATGTCTGCTTTTGTTGATGTCACATGATTTCCCGGTCTTCTTACACTGCAAGAAATGTCTGCCTTAGTAGTTAAACTTTTTTTCACTTAGTTCTGAGTTTCTTCCCCCCTCTCATAGAATGCGTAATGCACAGTTGATCATTTGAGGAAATCTTTCAATATCACATTCACTTTTAATTCACAAAGAGATGGCAAGATTCTGCTCAGAAGCACTTTAAAATCAATGCCACCCTGTAAACTGGGGGGAAAGTTTGATAAATCAGCATGTTGTCTCGTCTTTTCTTGTCTTCTACAAGAGAAAGAAAAAGAATGTCACACAAGCCTACCTGTATGTTCTTGCTGAATTGGATTTTTCACTCCCACAACTAAAGACTCCATATAAGATCCTAAGATACGACTTTATTGATAGAGAAAAGGTGAGGAGACCAGAGGGAGGGAGGGGGATTGTGCATGGGAGATAAGACACTTCTTGCAGTGTAAGTCATCATGACTAAGAGAAGTGGGAGTTGGCAGGAGTTCAGTTGTTTCTGCCAAAAGAATGCCCCCCAGTTCTTTTTTGTGAATTATTAAGACACAAAAGAGGCGTCGTTATATTTATAACACGATAACAGCTGTGGCTCACAACTGGTATCATTTACTGTGCTGGGTTTTAACAAAGAAGCCACCCTGCCTGGTGTTATTGTGATATAGTCACACTAGAGACAGAATAATGATGTAACATTAACGCTTGATTGATATTAATCAAGTGTCTGCGGGTGTCTATGTGTATAAGATGAGTCAGGCCGGACGAATGAAATTACTCCTTCCAAAATGTCCCACCATTACAAAATGGGGAAAAGAGGTGCATAAAAATGTTCCTCTGTGGACACTTCCCTCTTGTGCAGAGTATGCGCAACTGCAATCTATTTTTCTGACCTGTCTGAGTTGGGCAAGCACAATCTGGTTTTAATCATAAAACCTTTGGCCACATGCCAGAATGGAATGAGGCAAACCCTCGTTATATATTGCAATGGCCATATAAACGTGGGCACTTACTTATACAGTACGCAGCATTTGACTCACCCACTACACGTCCCTCCACATTGTGTTGCAGAGAGCCAGCGAGAGAGGCTCACAATTAACTGGAATGGGATTGCGACCTTTAGGGGAGAAAAAAAACTCTACATTTCATACAGGGGGTTTGTGTTAGACTTCTATGTATGCTTCGATCATTGAAACAATCATAGTCCTTGAAATGAAGAGTTATAAAATTTGGAAGGGCTGCATGGTACAGTCACAGCATTCTCTTCACCTCCCTCCTGCATGTCTGGCTGTCTTTGTATTTGACTGTTGCAATATTACAGCCTTGCAATACCTGATTGAGTCTGGATGTTAGATGGAAACTGGATAACAGGTTTTGTGTGGTACAATTCAACACATTCAGCACTCATAGTTAACTCCTATTTGTCTATTCATCTCTCTTTCTCGTCTCGCTCTCTCTACCCCACTCTCTCGCTCTCGTTCTCTCTCTCCAGGCCTGCCGCTACAGGGGTGCCAAAGGGTGCCTGACACCCTTAATTGCAAATTCTGCCCCCTCATTTTAAATTTCATGTATTTCTTTTACTTTATAAAATGATGTGTGCTCCCTGGCCATTTTCAGGCGCACCCTCTGATTTCCCCCTGGAGCCAAGTCTCTCTTTTTTTAGTTTTAATTAAAAGAGTGTCCGTAGATTAGGCTGCAACATGCCATCATAACTTTGTGAATGCCATGTATACAGTATACACCCATATATGGGCATATCAATGTCTGCTGTGAGACATATGAATATGAGGCTCTAGATGTTTAACAGATGTTTTGTGTGTCGAGTCTCTTTAGACCGTGATTCATGTAAAGTGTTACGCACCAACCCCCATTGCTGGAAACAGATTGGATGCATCCAGCGTGCAAATCCCCCCGTGGCATGCGTCATCAGCCGTTTTGTGAACGTCAAACCCTTGAGGTTTGATGCCACCCTTGATCTTTTGCGAAGGAGCTTTAGCTAGCTGAAGCCATTACGTTATCAACTCGGCCGCCATGGCCCCGCACCCGGCGGTTCAGGCCATGATCGACCTTTCTGCGGGAGCGGTAGGAGGCGCAGCGGGCGTTCTGGTCGGGCAACCGCTGGACACCGCCAAAGTGAAGATGCAGACGTTTCCTGCGCTGTATCAAGGTTTCGTCCACTGTTTAAGATCTACCTATAGAAACGCGGGTCTACGTGGACTCTACCGAGGCACGGCTCCGGCTCTGTTGGCCAATGTCACTGAGAACTCTGTGCTTTTCATGAGCTACGGCTGCTGCCAGCAGCTCCTCGGTTCCGCCACCGGTCTAGGCAGCAGCGCTGTCCTCAGCGACACGCAGAAAGCCTACGCCGGTTCGGTGGCGTCCATGTTCTCCGCCCTTGTGTTGTGCCCCACTGAGCTTGTCAAGTGCCGTCTCCAAGCCATGTACGAAATGGAGGCGTCCGGAAAGATCGCCAAAGGCCAGAGAACTGTTTGGTCGGTGGTGAAGACGGTGATGAGGAACGACGGGCCGCTGGGCTTCTTCCGGGGCCTGACCACCACCCTAGCCAGAGACATTCCCAGTTACTTCGGTTTCTTCCTCGCCTACGAACTCTGTCGTTCCGGTTCGCAGAACACTTGAAACGCCCCAAGGACGACATAGGTGTGGCGGCGACTGCATTCAGCGGGGGCTTGGCAGGGGCGTGTCTTGATCTGATGGTCTACCCCGTGGACACGGTCAAGTCTCGGATACAAGTGATGTCCATGATGGGCAAACAGGCGGGTTTCCTCAAAACGTTCACGGCCATCGCCCGCACTGAAGGTGTGAGGGCACTTTACGCCGGTCTCACCCCCACCATGATCCGAGCCTTCCCAACCAATGGGGCTTTGTTCCTGGCTTACGAGACCAGTCGGAAGCTCATGATGGAACACTTTGACTAAGGCCATGTTTACAAGGCAACTCTAGAGCAGGGGGTGCCCACACCTTTTTGACTGTGAGTGTCTTTCAAAATGACAGTCAACAAGATCTACTGTGCTACTACTATAACGACCTATGGACGTCATTGCACATAACAGTGCAATGACGTCCATTTTAAATTATACCCAGTTGGAAATGCTTTTAACTCTCTCCAGGGGTCATTGAGACCTGCAATTTTATTGAAAATAGATTATTATTCTTCTCTGTCTCCCTTCACCTCAACTCCAACTCCTCACTGGGTCCATTAGAGAGATAGGAGTGTTCTGAGACTTTATTGTTAAATGTGACTGACTCGATGGATTCAAAAATGGATACATAATTACAAAAAAGCTATTCAAAGTCACCCAGTGTTTTTCTGTTCTATTGTTCAGAATTCCACTCCACCGACGGGTCCTTTTTGTGCCACTCAACTAAGTCTAAGTCACCTTAATTCATCTGACAAATGAAGTGTATAACATTAGGGCCGGGGTAGGTCATGTGGTCTAACTGCACAGCCTTTGCAGGGAGGAGAGGGGGGTGCCCAAAAGGTAGATTGTGATCTACCAGTAGATCACGATCTACTGTACCTTTTTTGCACCCCTGCTCTAGAGCATAGACCAAAAGGCAGGGGTGGATGTAACATTTCCCAATTGGGGGGCAGGAGAAAATGGTATGGGGCGACTTCATCACCCGTGTCGTTTCGCGCCACGGGCCATGAAGTCGCACCCATACCATTTTCGGTTACAGGACGTAATTTAGCCAAGAAAAGCATCAATAACAACATCAGTTGTTGTTGAAGTTGCAGCAGACACGTGATGTGATATTTTCAATGATGGAATGCTGTTGGTTTAGTGTTTCAAATCATTTTAATTACAAGCACTTTAATTTGAAATATACTGTATTTGAAATTTGGGTTGTTTCCACGCCGTCATGTTTGGTGGGGCCTATCCGTCCCTGCCAAAAGGTAGAACGTGATCTAACGGCAGATCATAATAACGGTTATGCAGGTAGACCAAATTTTATGACATGGGCAGTTCTGTGGTTAGCAAACCCCCACAATGCAATGCTTCCTTTTCAAGAGATTAGCATTGCATTCTATTAACAGTCAAACCCCATGTGAGCTGAGGTGTGCTCTTATTTGCTTACATCAGATTCCATGGTAGAAATTCACAAATTCATACAGAACAAGTAGGCCATGGCCTACTCGTGCGTGAGTGGAGCGGGCTAAACTTTAACTTTCGTCTCCACCTAAACCGGCCAATCGTAGTACCCCGAGGGGCCGACCACTGAACACCGAGAATAGAACACCGAATACTGTGCACCGATTACTGGCACGGCGAGCCCGCTCCGCTCACGCAAGTAATGTGAGAAATACATTGTTTTGTGTTTCAAGTGTGTGTGACCCAAAACTAAAGATTTATTGTGCTTTTGTCCACAATTCCAGGTTGGATTTTGGGGGGAAAAAACACAGTCAGACATACAGATCAAAATGACCATTATTAATCTTCTACATTCTCTAGTTCTGTAGGCTTGGGCTAATTCAGATGGTGAATATTTTAACTCTTGAGAGTGTGAGCATGAAACCCGCAAGGGTCCATTTGGTTTCATGTTTACGCTCTCAAAGAGTTACATCTGGTTAAACAACTTCCCATCATTTAGCCTGCATGGGACCACCAGGAATCCTCTCAGGGACCCCGGACCACCTGTTGAAACCCCCTGGTTTAAACTGGGGTTGAATCTCAGAGTGAAACTCGCTCCAGACACTGGACAAACCTATGTCATCGCGGCTCACGTCTCTTACTTGCTTTTTTTTTGTCCCTGACTCTTCACAAACTCCCCCACCCCGTTCCACTCACCTCGTCATCACAGCATCTTGAAACCTGGTGACCATTCAGCTGCAACAAGGCAGAGTGACTCACAAGGACATCACTCACGTCACGGCATGCAGTGGGGGACACTTCTCTCTTTAGCCTCTCAGTTCAATTCAGTCCAATTCAATTCATTTCAAAGGAGCTTTATTGGTACGAGAAAACATATACGTTTCCATTGCCAAAGCAAAAATGCAATAAATCAATCAAGATAAAGTAATAAAATTAATGTGCACTCTCTCTCTACCTCACACACATACACACACACCCTCTTGCTGCCTCACTGTATGGCACCTTTATCCAAGGCGCTTTGCGTAGATGCGTGTGCATTACATTCACCCATTTGCACCCACGTTCATACACGTATACAGTATGGCAGAGGAAACTATGCAAGGGGTCAAGGACACTTCGGAAAAAAACCCTGGGAGAGCCCAGGATCTATACCTCATGAGCCACTGCCTCTGCTCTCTCTCTCTCACTCTCTTTGTATCTCTCTCTCTCAACAACTGCACCGATGGACAATGTATAGAAACAGCCTCGAGGAAGAGTGAATGACATGGTTTCTCTACAGGGAGCTCAGCTGCATGGGATTGGAGGGTGCTGGATTTCTGAATTTAAATTATATTTTCCCTTTCCCCCTTTTGTTTCCAGCAGGAACTGATGCCATATTGAGACAAGCTGTCAAGGAGGTGGAAGCGGGGCTCGGCCTGAAGGTGGGGGTATTTCCAAGGGAAAAAAAACCCTCCAAGCGTTCCAACTCAAGCCATCTCCATTATGCAAGCATTTGATGTGTGCAGAACCTTTGAGGGGAACTTGCACAGAAACCTCTCCCTCTGCCATCCTTCCTGGGAGATTTACGTATGTCTGAACTCAAACTGATCGACCCACTGACCGTTCACCAATGTAAAGAAAATATATGAGGTATATTTTTCGACAGTATTTATTTTAGATTTTGTTTTAATTTCCATCAGTGTGATGCTGTGCTACCAGTAAAACTGACACATTATGTTCTACTCTGTTTAGTCAATCAAAACGTGTCAACAAGAAACAGGTGAGATTCAAAGGTTTCCATATTATAATGTCCCCTTTTTGGTTTGATTTTCACACATTGGTGTGTCCTTGGGGAATGCAAACATTGGAGTGTGAGGAGGAAATGGAAATCCCTCGGCACCACCGGAAATCCATTCGCGTATCCCCAACAAATCAGGGAAAGTTGTTGAAGTCTAAGTTTAGGTTTACCCTCCAATCCTCTGACTGCATCCACGCTTGTCACAACACCAAAGAGAATCAAGAAGAACTGGGTACAGGGACGTGACCGGAATAATAGATGACTTACCATAGGAACAACATTGCAATGCGGTGGGGAATGTTCTACAATTGTTGTTGTTTTTTTTAATAATACAGGCTATTTTTCCACATTAAATTTTCAGTTATCTGATTCTATCAGTGTTGCCAGTTGGATGTCCTACATTTACAGTATACAAAGAATAAAATAAGCGTCCTAATCTGGAGAAATGACTCATGCATGATCTTGTTTTTTACAGCACTAATAAACACCTGAGCGGGGTTCTCAAATGGTTTATTGTTGGTCTGAATGTGGTGCTCTCCCTCCCTCTCTCTCTCTCTCTCCTTCCCTCTCTCCTTCACTCTCTGTCCATCTTTGGCGTATTTTTTCAGGACCAACTTGGGGCAGAGACAGAGTTTCTGTTTGTTTAAATCGTGTCTGAGGTTTCACCACTTTGCCCTCACTGCTGTTATCGCTGTTCCCCTGCTGTCGCTCGGTCTTCTCTCTCTGCCTCTGTCTCCCACCTCCTTTCTCTGGCTCAATTCAATTCAAAAGTGATTCATTTTTTGGCACTGGAAACATACGTTTTTAAAGCCAAACCAATCATGAGGTTTTTTTAACCTTATGCCCAACTATGTGTGTCTTGTGTTCCACATAGCAATGATTTGATTGGCTGAGCAATGGACGGGTTGACGTACATCCAATCCGGCCGGATTGGATAACAAGAGGGGACAGAAAAGTGAGAAATGACGATTGTGGTTGGTTGTTCATAATTGAGGATGGCAATTTTGTGATTGGCCGGATTGTGTTGCTGTATAATGATGTATGATAAGAGAGCTCCTCAATCAACGGTGAAAGGAGAAATTATGTAAAATGTCTGCCAAATATGGCAGAAGTCGTGGCAACAGGCATTATGATGTGAGATGCATGATGATGTATGATGATAAGAGCGCCCGCCCCTCACTTCACACGGGTGTGATTTCTTTTTACTTGTGTGAGCGGAGCGGGCGCAAGTTAAGCAATCGGATCGCGGTTGTCGCCCGTCAGCTGTCCCTCAAAGTACTCCGATTGGCTGGTTTAGGACAGTGATGGCGTAATGAGTATTGTCGAGATTATGGCCTAGATTTTCGTCACCTCTAAACCCCTTATCCCTTAGATAAGGGGTTTAGCATGTGACGAAAATAGAGCCCTATATCTTTTAAATATGCAATTAAAGACTAGAATGAAGAAAATAAATATGTAAACATTCTTAAGTCAGATAATGTCAAATCAAACTAGGGTAATAATACAAAGAAAAGATGTTAACATTTACTTATTGTTTGTATCTAGGCTTACAGTGGGTCTACTGTGTGTAAAGAGATTCGCGGCACACTGCAGATACTGCAGGAATAATCTTAACAGTGGTTGTGAAGTTCCACTGAATATCTTTTTCCTGTTGCAAACAGCTCACAAATCTTGCTGCTGTGTGCAGATATGGACTTTTTTTCTTTATTCGTCGTGTTTTCCAATGCTTTTTGGGGAGTTTTGTAATCGGTGCGGTATGTGTCTCTGATGTCTTGGTACAGTTGTCAGGTAGTTAGAAAGCACAGGCAGCTCTGTTTCTACCTCGGTTCTGGGGCGGATCTAGGCATAGGCATGGGGGGGCAATGCCCCCCTAAATGCCCAGTCTGCCCCACCAAACATGATGGCATGTAAAACAACCCAAGATATTTCAGTGCTTATATTTAAAGTATTTGAAACACTACTGAAAATGGTATGGGGGCGGCTTCGATGATGAAGCTGCCCCCTCAATTGGGAAATGTTACATCCGCCCCTGCCTCGATTCGTGTGTGTGTGCGCGACTGCGTGCGCGCGCGTGTGTGTGTGTGTGTGTGTGTGTGTGTGTGTGTGTGTGTGTGTGTGTGTGTGGTGTGTGTGTGTGTGTGTGTGTGCGTGTGCAGTGGGTGGGGGTGCATAGCCTGTCTTCTCTCTGTTTTTGTTTCTGTTTCCCACTGCAGATGAATCCCATGAATCAAAGCAACCCCCACCCACCCCTTGTTTCTCTCTACTCATTATCTGTGTCTGCAATGTGGCCCAAACAAGGAAGACAGAAGTAAGCCGGTGAGTGGACTATTGCCCACAAGGAGTTCAAGGTCATAACTCGTAAGCTGACAGCTATTGTTTCTTGTCCAGACCACCCATGGAGACATACAGTATAATCTGGACCACAAATGTATGTGATTTGATTGTGCTGGGAAGTAATCAATCAATCTTGTCACAAGTTACAAAAAATATGTACATTTACTCAATTACTATACCAATGTGCAGTTTCAAAGTACTTTTCCCTGGTACTTTATACTTCTACATTGAATATTATTCGAGACCTTTATAGTTATTGGTCACTTGGCAAATGATTGTTATATTTGAAATGTCTACTTTTGGATGCTTTATGTACATTTCGGCATTTTTGCCGGTAACATTTTGAATAGTGCACGTTATGCATTGTACACTTCTCGAGAACTTCTTCCACCCCAAGGGATTTGCCAGTCAGTGTAATTACTGATCTGGAATAAATAAATATGTGCCAATTCATGTTCTGCTGAGGTAAGTGTTCTGTTGCATAAGCAAAGTGGAAATCCATGAATATTTCTCATGACTCAGTCTCAAACTATGTTAGGATAACTTACATGTATTCCAGGTGCAACATGAAAAACTGTCTCACTTGCTATTCATAGGAGAGAGCCCTGTTTCGGCAGCATGATAAAAGAGATCTCTCCCCCAGTTCCCCATATTCTCCTCACATAATTTCTTTTAATTGCAACATCTGTTGTGATGAGGATTTTTGCAGACTGCTGAGCAAAAAAAAGACCAAGGAGCAGCTTTGAAATATATAACGGTCCATCATCAAAGTAGTCACTTGAGAGTGCGCTCCTCTGGCTGGCCAATAATGTCTGAGGCACGTCATGTCTCTGGGGAGGCTTTTAGCAAGACTGTGACCTGCTACAAGGCTGTCTGCCTCTCGGCATACACTGTCTATTCATCCTGTCAGACAGAATGCACACTCGCTGGGATCCTGGCTGCTGTTTCTCTTTTTGTAAACAGAGGGAATGACTCCGGTATGTCGGGAGTCTCGGACCAAGAACAACACTTAAGTATCCCAATTTCTACTTGGTCTGTATGACCATGTTCCAAATGCATCACTTTGTTCACTTGAAAATGTTGCGATGACTTCTGAGCAACATGGTTGTGTTACAACAATGTATAAACGTGACTTTGCCCTCGGCACAGGCATCTCGGGTTTGTTTATCGGATCCACTTCAGTACATAACAGAGATGTGCTTTTGTGCTTATTATCCATTGGTGTGTATTAATCCTACAGCTTGTTTTAGAAAGTGATCCGGTCCTGTCCTGGTCTGGTCTGGCCAGGTTGAGAAGGGGGGAGGAGGTCTGAAACAGCTGGAGGAGGAGGTCTGAAACAGCTGGAGTCTTTGTCTGAGTGGGCAGAGCCTGGACCTGAGCAACATTTGGGTGCTAATAGGTACACCCAGGCCTCGTAAAAAAAAAAAAGAAAATCGGGGTCAACTTGTAAACGTACCAACAGGGTTAGTTGTGTGGGTGATGGATTGCTTAGTGAATTAGAGTGGTTTGCAAACTTATGGGCTAATGTAATCTATACAATCAAATCTCCCAGCAGTAGTCATATTACTGTTATATTTAGATGAATTAACCATTTGTTGCTTTACTGTAAGTTTTTTTTTTTAAAGAATTACTTATAATCGACAGATAAGCAGTATAAAAGGGGAAAAAATAAGTGACAGACGCAGTGCAAATACTGCTTAACATCATAGTGCAAACTGCAAACATCTTTTATAAGTGTAATGTGAGTCTGAACCTGCGCTTGCTTCCAATTCAATAGTGAGCCAATAGAGCCACAAATTTTACAATTCTGTTTTTCAAATATTGGAAACCAGACACTTTGAACCCAGAATGTTTGACCCCCAAAACTGATGTCTGACAGCAATTTAAATATACTTGGCCAATATAATGTTAGTTTTGTGCAGTGCCATAATGTGGACTACTAGAGTGCCTTGCGACTGGCCACAGCTGTCGACTGCTGGATTCACATTTGGACATTTATGTTGACCTTATTTTCTTTTAGGTGTTGGAGGGACAAGCAAGTTTTCTTACCTGGGGTCCGTAAAACGTTTTTGGACAACAGGCTTTAAGAGGAGTATACATATTATTTTACATAATCTCTATAGCTTACTTGAAAGATTGAATTCAGACATGGCGATGTTCCTGAAGTTGGAATAAAGGAGTGTTGACTCTAATGCTCTTGTTTAGTAAATGCATCTATAACCAACATCAATGTATATGGATGACAGTATTATTCATTACAAATTGATACACTTTGTTGACCATGTTAACAACCATGCATCAAACACGTGGAGGTGCAGGTAAATGAACTGACTTGCATTATGTGAGCTGAACCTTGATCATTATCTCTTGCTCTGTGGCCTGGCGTTTGATGCAATGAAATTAGATTCTGCGTGTGTCATTTGTTTGACAGATGTAAGTCTAAAAAAAAGAATATTGTTACTTGAAGTTGGAGATGAATAGCGGTGTGCATTTACCCTTCACCTCTCATACCACCAAGTCACAACACCTCCCAGTTTGAAAGGGAAGCAGTATCCTCATCAGTCAGCATGGTCTGCAGTCTCTAACTTGGGTTTGCGTTGCATGTTGGTGGAGATGTCTACCAGTTAAGTATAGCATCAGGCACACGCCTATTCGGTATGTACTTGCTGCATACTGTATACATGGCTGAAGTATTAAAAGCACTATTGTTTTTCTTAGAGTCAATGAGATGACAGAACTGCTGAGGAATTTCTCTGCTCTGTGCCTAAACCAACCTGTCAAGATGGTCCCCTGGCCGGTCCTCATATGCATCCTACAATCCCACGTGCACCAAATCCAAACACTGCCCACCTACTGTATATGCAGATGCATCCGGAAAAATGGTTTGCCACAGTGTTCTCAGTGTTATTAGGGTGAGGTTTTTGGCCACAGGAAGCTTGGCAGAGCCTGAGCCGTCATTAACAACAGCTTAACCTCCCTGTCTGAATTCCTCACCATAATCATACCTGCTGTAGTAGTGTATGTGGACAGAGGCGTGAGGATATACCAGTCCAGATGTCTGCAATGCATGCCCACAGCTGAGCAAACAGACGTCGTCTTCTCTCCAGCATGACATGTTTGAAATGACATGCCAGTCTGAAAAGGAACAGGCCGGTTAGAAGGCCTTTCAGACTTCTCTAATTGGCTTGCCAGGGCAGATTAAAGGTAAATGTTTGATTTTCTCCCTCATTTAATGAATTGGCCCAGGTTGAGTGAAGTAGTTCTTGACTACACCCTTGCCTATAGGGGGTCCTATACTGCTGCAGCACAGCAGCTCTTTGCTGAGATTGTCCCCCATCTGCAAATATTGGGGTCGACATTCCTAGACTGACTGGAATGGTGTGTGTGTGTGTGTGTGTGTGTGTGTGTGTGTGTGTGTGTGTGTGTGTGTGTGTGTGTGTGTGTGTGTGTGTGTGTGTGTGTGTGTGTGTGTGTGTTGTGTGTGTGTGTGTGTGTGTGTGTGGCTGGGTTTGTGATGTCATGTGATATGATATTCCAGACACTTTAAATAACATTGACAATCTATTCTGGCATTGATATACATTGATTCAGTCCAGGGTAAACTATTTTGATTACTCTTAATCTTCCCAGAATCTTGCATACCCAACTATCTATCTAAGTATAATGTTGACAGTGTAGACATCTCTCCATCTTGGCTCTATTTTTCAATTAATTATTTTTAAAACTGTTATTGTTGGACTTGTGATTCTCTCATCTGTTCGGATATGCATACACTACACAGCTTGGACATTTTTAAACTCGCTATTTCACCCCAAAACACACTGGAACCTATCTGTATCAAGTCTTGTCTTTACTAGACAAGACTTGATTTGTGCTTGATTCAAACACCAATCTCGTCCACCTGAAATGGTGGATGACAATCCTGTGTGGTTTCTAATGAACCGGCGAGGAATTGAAATCTGGGACAAGAAGTGTTTTACTAGTGGAGACACTGCATTTACTTCCACTATACTCTTTACAAGCGTAGAGGACGGAAGAAAAGTGCCTCTTTCATTCCTACACGGTCTGTTTTAGTAGATGTGACATGACAGCATAAGATCTGTCAGGCTGTGTCTTCACAGAGGCCTGTCAGCAAACATGACACTAGCTGTCCGCCTCAAAGGCCTGTTTGCCTGCGAGGCCGGGAGCTGACACCAGACACAGTGCACAATCTATAGACCTACATCCTTACTGACGGAAGTAACGTTACTTTTTGTGAATGCATTCTATAGCAGTGGTTTTCAACTTTTTCACACCAGGGCCCACTATTTATTCAGAATTTGAACCATGGACCACCATTTGATGACATTTTAGCCCCACACATCCCAAAACTAGATTTCTTTTGCTTTTGTCCACAGTACCATTTCTGAGAAAACAAAACAGGCAAACATACAGATTGAAATGACCATTAAAAATTATCTAGTTGTGTAGACTTGGCTAATTCACATAACGAATAACGAGTGTAAACATGAAACCAAATGCTGGAACTCTCTCAAGGACCACTGGTGGTCCCCGGACCTGTTGAAAAAATGTACATGCTTGATGTGTTTTGACCTTATTGTTTTAGATTTGAATCCTGGAAAGGAACAAAGTCAGGCACAGACAGAGAAACCTACACTACTAGTATGAACCTTATTCAAAAAGTTGGGGAGAGAGAAATGCCTGTTCAGAGTTTGGAATTGACTTTGCCTTCCAGCCTTTTTTTCCTCAATAGAAAGGAAGAGACCATTAGCAAGTTCTGGTAAATTTTCTTTTATTTTGTCAAGACTTAAGCATTATAAACAATTTTACATGACTGTTTTAGATCATTCTTTTGCATTCACTCCAAGATTCTCTTTCTCTCACACACACACACACATACACACGCACACACATACACACACAAATTTGCCGTTTGATGCAAATGCATCGAGGTAAAACATTTTTAAATGGACCAAAATAACCAAATTACCACAAATGGGAGACATCAACATGAAAATAAATCTGAAAAGCAAAACATTCAAATAAAGAAGAACATTGATCAGTAAAACAGTACCACTATCAGTAACTATCTCACTCGGGCATCTAGGTAGAATTATACAATTTAATTTATTAACAGAATTTACATATTCAGAGGAATGCATGTGACGCTATAGCCTTTTCAATGTGGTACAAAATGACAAATATGTTGTTGTAACGTATGTTAAGTGACTCCAATATCTGTAAGAATCTATCTGTATACGCCTGAAGAGCTGCTTTGTGAAAAGAAATTCTATTGAAGGATTCAGCCCCTGTAAGCAGAAAGAGAGGGAACAAAGAGCAGCCTGTATTAAATATATATACAGTACCGAATGCATAATGATATTCTTTAAAATATGCTCTATGTATCAATAACTACTGCTATACTGTTATTATTACTAACACCAACAACCATTTGTAAAGCATTTAATATACTCAAACAGCGCTGGAAATGATTGTACCTTGTTATCCTGCAGTTGCGCGTCTGAACATAGCTTCCTGTGTACATGATGTCACACCTTACTACATTGTTGGAGAAGTCTAATTCTTGGACAAGGGAATTGGGATTGACAGTCACCTAAAACAGAGAACAAAATGACCTGATAAGCAAAACAGTGCTCTGTTTCAAATTGGTCAAACAAATAACTTTTATAATTAAACAAATATGAGTGACAAATACCTTTAAGATGTAATTTCCTGCAGGTACATCCGTGATATCAATCCATTGACAGTCGATGTTAGCAGCATAGGTGTCATGGCACCCTGGGCTTAGCCCCTGTATAATAATGAAACACAAAAGATATGGTATATTGTTTTATCATGTAAACGAATTACATTTTCTGGCAATTAATTTATTTTTTCCTTAGCACTAATCGACCATGACTGAACACTCCAGAGACGCAGGATTATTTCATAACTGTCGTACGGGAGCTGTTCACCTTCAGCTTTAACCTCTCTCCACTGTCACAGTATGTTGTCATGCTGGTAAGCTGCAAAATGTTAGTTTGTTTTCTACAACGTTGCACGGCAGCGTACCTTGTCATCTAAAATGCCCTTGCTGGGTCAGCTTAGAGATGTTTACCTGTTCTTATGATAGTCATTTACCTGTGTATGTTCTGTGCAAGCATAGCGTCGCCTGAAACCAGGATCACAGCCCGTATCCTCGAGGCAGAAGCTGGCTTTGTGACCCTCTGCTACCTTGCGGCCCGTAGTAACATCCAGGAGGTCATAGTTACTGAAGGCGTCCATGCTGTGATAATGCCTGAGTGTGGATGATTGTAGGGTGGGGGGTTGGTGAGAGAATAAGGATTTCTGGCATCATGGTTTGTTGTTGGCAAACATCCAAATACAAGCGATAGAAAAGAATCAATTCTTTCTTGTGGCATGGTTTCGGGGGCCAGGAATGTCCTTGAATCCCTGCCAGGATCTTAGCGAGAAATTACTTCTCAGCGCTGTGCCTTGTTATGGCATCATTAACAGAGATGAGAGGTTTGTTAAATCATAACAATCTTCTCTTTTTTCATTATTTCATGATGTTTCCTTGTTGTATACTGTAGGATGTATACTCACTGGTGACAGCTGTGCCAGTCCCACTGATGTCTTGGCTTGAGAGGGAGGAAGTCTGTCGTGCCTTGGTTCTTTACTTTCTGTGGGAACCGCAGGAGGACTCTGTAGTCGATCTCTCTTACAGTGGGTCTGTATGCGGACCTTGGAGGGGATCACAGGGGGAAATGGGCAGAAGATGTGTTGGAAAGTTGCTGTTGGCTTAACTCCTCGCCTCGGCCTGGGTTTCTCTCTAAAGCAACATGTTGAGCACAGAGATTTTGTTCCATTGTGCTAAAACACTTTGGGGGAAAACCCTAATCCAGTGCGTTTAGGTTTTGGCGGAACATCATGCTGAATTGTCATGGTTCCATAATATGATGAACAGTCACTAGGTCAGACTTTATCCTAACACAATCAAAAGTCATCCTAACCTAATCAAAATACATAAATGTCGACATGTCTCTACAGACTAGAGCCCGGTTCAGCATCAAATTGAACATCTCTTTTCGGCATTGTTGTACAATGTTATAAATGAATACATCTTCAGGCATCTCTGATCATTTTGTCCTGAGAAGCATGACGCTGAATTAGTAAAAGGCAAGAGTTCAACTCTTGCCTTTTACTCTAGGTTTCCTACGTATATTTGGGAAATTTAGGTATTTAAACCACTTAACCCATTTAGGCCTAACCTGGCCTAAATCATCCTGGCCTGAATGGGTTAAAGCCCTATTTCAAACATTGTTGTATGATTGCAGCGAAAATAGCCAATTTGCGGAGTTTTTGTGGAATCTGTGACAAATTATCTGCCTGGCTGTAGCCCTTATGTCAAATCAGTATTTTGACTGTTCTTAAGGAGAATTACGGACGGTATAATGATAAAAATGTTTCGTTATTTTGGGTCTACATTATGTATCCACGTGTGTGCAGTTGTAATCCACATTAACTCGGAAACCGTTCACCCACCGACTCCAAATTCGACACAGACGTTCCACTGACCCACATAGAATGCAGTGGCTGGGGTCAAGTCGGTCAGACCTAAGCTTCTCTAGAGCCCCTATAAAAGACCTCTACCCGGGCTCTGGACAAGGCCCATGCTCCATATATGAAGCTAGCCTGTTCTGACACCACAACACTCTCGCACCTATTTGGGAATGCTTGACACAGAACTCCATAGGAATAAACGAACACAGACAGAGACAGACATCTCCACATAATATGTGTCCCTTATGTGTTCATATTATGAGCACAAAAGGGACACAGACAAATGGATGGAGCGGTTACTCTGACTTCTCTACAGCTGGATACGGGTCTCGCACTTGAAAATGGGAACAAAATGGAAATGCTTGTCAAGCTGTGCTCAAAGATTACTTGTGGTCCGGTGCTACACCTAACAACCACCAGAAGCACCTATCATGTGAGGTCATCTTCACATCCTTTTACATGTTGATCAGGTCCAGATGCTTCCATCTGAGTGGATGTACCTGCAGGGGCTGTCAATTTCCCCAAAGAAAATATTAAGACAGGGCACCCGCTGGCCTAGCGGTCTGCATGCCACATAATAATGACATCCTTTGCTGTGTGTCTCTCCCCCTCTCTCTTCCCTGACAGTCTCCACCGTAACCATCAATAAAGGCACAGAATATATAATATTCACACACCTGACAGATGACCCCTAATGCACATGACCCCCACTACTAATTACAAACGTAATAAACTGCCTGGCATCAGCTAAGTGACTCATATTACCTAGAAAGACAGTTCTCCTCGGCAGCACAGCGTAGTGCATACATTTGCATGCGCTGGATGTAAGCACCTGCTTGGATGGCGTAAGGGTCAGGGACAAGGTCTGGCAATCCTGAAGGAAAAAAAGAAGAAAGGAGACCGTCTTTGATGTCTACTGTTGGTCAAAACTCAAAAGTCAGAGTTGCTATGGTCACACACACTCAAAATGCACCACATTAGATAGAACAAATGATCTGTGTGAAAATAAAGGAGCGGCTGTAACTAGACTGGTGTTTGTGTCTGTTGGCAAAATTCGAAATCTTTTACATTCTTGGACTGTCATCCTGGCATCCACGTACCAAAATGGGCCATTTTTTCCCTCTTGGTGTTCCCAATAATGCCTGGCTTTAGAATATCTTTTAAAGCTTGTTGATTTAAAATGTCAGCTTTGCAGACATGGATTAAACTTAATGCTGGCCTGTCTGTGTTTTTTGCAAGAGATCTTGACTCTCAGAGGTTGTTTTTTCCAGTTGAGACATCCAGACACAGAACATGGAACAATAATGTTCGTCTGACACCACACCACCAGTATCTTATTGCCATCTCCACTTAAAGGAGACTTCCAAGTGGATATGTAGCCTCTCAGGAAAAAAGCATCTGAAAGAAAAATCTTTAACATGGTGAAACACAACTTGATTTTAAAGATTTTTCTTTCAGACCTCCATTTTTAGGAAACAGAATGGAGGGAAACTTTTTTAATCATGTCCACTCAACATCTCTAAGGTTAATGACATAATAAAATGTTGAAAATGGGTGAAATTCCCCTTTAACTGTTCCATCACATTCCGAAGTTCTCACCGTTCTGGAAATATCTAGTTCCATATCCAGTGCCGGGTGGACGGCGGGTGCGAGCTGTCGGTCTCCCTCGGGAGGAGGGATACGCGTTGTGGAGCACAGAATTCCTGTGGTTTTTCAACGGGTTCCGGGGGTCGTCGTTAGCCATGTCCTCGCCGTTTGGTAAAACCTCGCCGTGCATGGGAAAGGGAGCCGGGGCGGCAGCATCTTCGTTGTATTCCGCGTTCGGATGCTGCGCTGTGCGCGCGGATTGCCTGGACAGCGACAAGGCCAGTGAGTCTGGCAACGGATGGCGCTGCTCCGCGCCTGGAGGCTGATAACTCCAGTACTGTGCAGTCGCGTCCTGAGTTAACACGCCTGCGGTTCTCGTTACACCGCTGCTTGCAGGATCAGTCAGAATCCCCTGCGCGGAGGCATTGGTTCCGTGGGTACTACTAGGCCTATGATCAGGGACAGGGTGACCTGCACCACCAGAAACAACCTGTCGGTAAGGGACCTCGGGGTACTGCCTGGGTCCTGGCGCGTGGCCGTTGGCAGGTACATACTGTCTGCCAAGTGGTATAAATCCCGAGTTTGTATGTTGGACTGGCCTAGATTCCGGTTGTCCTGTTCTTCTCAGTGCCGTGCCACCGTAGTGCGTCCTGGTGGTGCCATGATCCCTCCTGCTAGTGCCGCTCACGTACACCCTGCTGCTAGATTGGCTTCTGGAGCGCGTCGGCGCGTGGTACTCCGACCCGGTGCTCACCAAACTGTACACCTGGCCGTTGTTCTCCCACTGGATCCGATGCCGCCACGGACCGCCAGGCGCCGAGCGCGTTGGAGCTTGTTGGCCACCGATGAGCTGCGCAAGTCCTTGGAGGAGGTATAGCGTAATCGACCATTTCGCCATGGTCGCAAAAGTGCTTAACGGTCTCCCGAAGTCACAAATTATTCTTTCCCCCCCTTTGGTTTATCACGTGTTGCACAGAGAGGATGCTGTGTGGAGAAGACAGGCTGGAGCGATGCAAAGCAAAGCAAAGCAAGCGTGCGCTCTCGGTTGCAGTTTGTGCGCGGCAGAGCATGTCAGTTCTCTCTGGAGGGCTGACACTCTGGCCAGGAGAGAGGGGTTGGATCTCTCCTGGTCATTTATCAAATTGGGGCCGTTTACTTGCGCACGCACAGGAAGAGAGGACTTAACCTATTCCTCCCCGTGTCCAAATGCACGTAGGCCTACTGTTGGTCTACACACATTAATAGGCCATACTGAGCTAGTTTTACGCGCGGGTGTGAACTGGGAACTTCATTGAAAATGTTGGTATTTCGTGTGAATAATTTCACCTTAATTTGCACACACTTAACCCCAAATAAAGGTTATTCAACGGAAAAGGTGAGTATTAATGTCTCAACATGCTGACATTGACATGCTACAATTGTACTGAATAGGGTAATAAAATAAAATAGGGTAATGTAAATAATACTGAATAGCCTCGAACAAAATATGACGGATTCACACCGCAAATTCAGTAGTATCCCTAATTTAATTAACTCTACTCCTGTCAGGGGCGGATCTAGGCATGGGCATGGGGGGCAATGCCCCCCTAAATGCCCTGACTGCCCCACCAAAATAATGTCATGCAAAACAACCCAAAGATATTTCATATTAAAGTGCTTGTATTTAAAATGATATGAAACACTACTAACTAGCTGTGTAACCACTAAACAGCATTTCATCAGAAAACTCTCTGAGTCAGACCTTTAGCTTTATGCATGCTGCGTGTCTGTTGCAACTTCAACAACAACAGATGTTATTATTGATGCTTTACTTGACTAATAAAAGTCCTGTAACTGAAAATGGTATGGGTGCGTCTTCATTGCCCGTGTCGCTTCGCGCCACGGGCGATGAAGCCGCACCCATACCATTTTCTCCTGCCCCCCATTGGGAAATGTTACATGATCCGTCCCTGACTCCTATGCGTGCCTGCCATGTTAAAAACGAATAACTATGGGTAGCTTATTAAGTGCCTCGTTTATAGTAGGCTATACCTACACTGCATTCAATTTTATTTAATTATTACTATTATTTTATTATTATATTACAAAATCGAAATAGTTTCGACTTTCAAAACAAAGTTGAAATCTCGCAACCAAAAGCAAAACCAGATGTAGCAACTGATATATACCGTAGGCCTATACTGTAGCATACCACTGTAGCATACAGTACGCTATTTTTGCTATAGCCTACCAAATACTGTAGCAGTGCATATAAACCTCAACCACTGGGCGGCAGCATTCATCTAGGACCCACGCAACTTTCCATGGTGAACATTGAGCAAGGACGCGCGCGTGTTCTCTCTCTCTCTCTCTCTCTCTCTCTCTCTCTCTCTCTCTCTCTCTCTCTCTCTCTCTCTCTCTCTCTCTCTCTCTCTCTCTCTCTCTCTCTCTCTCTCTCTCTCTCTCTCTCTCTCTCTCTCTCTCTCTCTGTGTGTGTGTGTGTGTGTGTGTGTGTGTGTGTGTGTGTGTGTGTGTGTGTGTGTGTGTGTGTGTGTGTGTGTGTGTGAGAGAGAGAGACAGAGAGAGAGAGAGAGAGAGAGAGAGAGAAAGAGAGAGAGATTTTCTTATTTGTGACCCTTGCTTTGGCAATAGCCGTGCTTTTTCTCATGCATGATAAATAAAGTTAATATGAAATAGTGATTGACTCGATTTCTGTGTACGTGTTTCATTTCCTATGTGCCCTAAATTGCAGTTCCCTCTAGTGGTTGCAATGGTCTACAACAGACCACCAATTAAGACA
Source organism: Benthosema pterotum (assembly GCA_039105355.1). NCBI lineage: Eukaryota > Metazoa > Chordata > Actinopteri > Myctophiformes > Myctophidae > Benthosema > Benthosema pterotum. The sequence goes on from CM076976.1 coordinate 30,230,625, forward strand.
CCCTACCTGTCTAAATAGAAGGGATTAAAGGGATTCGATCATTTCCCTTTAAAAAAAACCTTTTGGTCATTTTATCGTCTACTTAGGCTCTTGTGGACACAACAGAGAGTTAGGCTACTCGAATCAGTAGGCATAGGCCTATTAGATATATGGTATTCATATTTGATATTCCCCACAAATTAATACCCATTATAACTCACACTCATTTTAACATTGATAGTGTCCTAATGAGGAGGCTGTCTATCTACTGCATAATCTACTGTTTTAATTTATTTTAAAATGTAGCCACTGTTCCAAAAAGGAGACAGGGCAGGGAAGGGACAGGTCAGCTAAAATGAACGTCAGATCAAATCCCAATACTGAATCAAGTAGCCTAACACAGACAACGAAACGACCAAGGAGAACATTGTATGAAGTCGCACCCATACCCCATGCCATTTTCAGTTACAGGATTTAGGTGTTAGGCAAGTAGGCCTAAACATTCCTAGTCGTTGGTCAGATTATACTAAGGGGCCCAGACCAGTCTGACTCAGAGACTTTTCTGTTTTCAATGATGAAATGCTGTTGGTTTACTAACTAACTAAAATGCTGTAGTTAGTTAGTTAGTAGCAGTAGTAGTACAATCATTTTAAATCTAGGCACTTTAATTTGGGTTGTTTTGCATGCCATCGTGTTTGGTGGTTGGGGCAAACTGGGCATTTAGGGGGGCATTGCCCCCCCCCCCCAATGCCCATGCCTAGATCCGCCCCTGGGTGGCAGCCTGGTGGCAACCTGATTGCATTCAGGTGAGACAGGGGAGAGAGAGACGGTTTTCGACAGTGCGTGGTCGACATTGTGGAGTTCAGTCACCGTTTTGTTTAAACAGTTGATTTGAGTTGCTTAAATTTGCTTTTTAAGATAAAGTCAGAGACAGTGTCAGACTGATGTGTATCGTGTAGGCTGGCGGTGTGAGACAATTATGAGCTGTGCATTAGACGTGTGGATGTGGCATCATGCCATGCCACAGTAACACTGGATGTTGCCAGTTAATGTAGGGCAGTAATGCGCTCCAATGTGCTCGTGGTTGTTAGTCATTGCGCACGGACGCTCGGCGTGCGTTTCCTCCAGTCCTCCAGTCGCCCAAAAAGGGCAACCCCGCCGTGCGTGCATGCAGCATGCGTCTGGTCTGGGGGCTATTCATAGAATGAAACGAAACCCGAGACCCAGTCCTAAGTAGTAGGGCCCAGGGACGTACAGATAGTGCTGCAGGGCATGGGCCGCAGGGGAAACACGGCCCCGGACCAAAATGGCGAAAACAGTAGATTTAAAGTGCTCAAAGCTCGCGCAGACAGCAGGGCGCGCCAGTTGTGTTATTGGGCAACCGAGAACCCATAAATAAGTTCAAGCAATTATCCTGACATTGGGTGTCATGGGTATGGCATGGAGCCATGGACTACTTGTTTCTTGATAGTAAATGCTGCATTCGTGCTCTGAAAAGGGCAGTTGTTTGCAGAGCTACACTTTCTATCCACCTGCCCCTTATACGAGACACATACTTCCCACAAATCACACACACCCAACGGGAGTTTGAACTTTGAAACTATGACCAACGAGGGAAAACTCCCATATGGGCAGAAATACAACAATGTGCTAATACAGCGGCAAGCTTTGTGCACTGTTGTGACGTAAGAAGATTGGCCAATGGAATACAACCACCCAAGGACTACAATCTGTACTATCCAGACTTTCCCATGTAAACAGAGCTGCTACATTGAAACATGGTAAATCTGTTTGTTTCTTCTTATTCTGCATGATCTGTCTCGAATTAGCACAAAATATTCTGTTGTGTATTTAAACAAAAGAAAACAGAAAAGAGGAAAGAAAGTTCTATGCCCTGTTATAACAAGTTATAACCTCTTAAAAACAATGCAATGTAACATAACTATGTTTACAAAACTCTGTACCCCCCTCCAACTGTATGTATTTGTCCCCATCTTCAACTGTTTTTATTGTATTGTTTTGTGACACTTGCTTTGGCAATGTAAACGTCTGTTTTCTCATGCAGATAAAGCTCATTTGAATTGAATTAAATTGAATTGTTCACAGATGGAGACGGGTAAAAGTTCATGGGCTGAATGAAGCCCCCAATGGTGTTTGTGTGTGCACGTCCCTGACAGGCACGCCCACCGACCACCGAGCGTGGCTTATAAGAAGAGAGAATCCTCGGCAAATGTTTGGCACAAGACTTCTCAAGCAGGACATACAAAATTTAGCCAGTAAGTATTTACGCTAAACTGATCAGTCTTTAGTTACTTGTGTGTCTGAAGTGAAAACAATAAGTAAACAAATCACAACAAATGTACGTTGCCACAAAAGGTTGAACTAATCTATGTTGTAAATTAAGAATGCTTGGAAATAAAATCTCATTCTGCTTCATCTGGTTTTCATGGTATAGGCTATGCCTAAAAACATCCCCATGTGGTACAAGCCGACCAGTGAGACTAATTCTTTTACGCTTTTGAATATATCTGATTCCATAAATCTAGGTTTCCAAGGCTGCTCAGAATTGCTTCTTGTGAGATTTAACGAAGATGATGATGATGATCAAAAATGGGGGTTTTCTTCAAGAAAGAAGCCCCAAGGAATATACCTGTTATCTCTCCCGGGCCCTCACACTTCCATTCTGAGGAGTATACAACTAAATGCTAGATCCAGATGATATACTACATGGGGAGACAATACAGGTGAGATACTGTACTGAAAACAGTGCGAAGAAGGTCATAACCAGTGCGTATTTGGTTCATCCGCGCACGTTCACCTCTTGTTGTGCGTAAATCTTCCCCACTTTGTCGGGTGCATTTCGCTTGGTAATCGCGCAATACGATTCAGAAGTGGCTTTTGAATGCTTGTTGAATGTTGACATTTCTAACCCCAATTATTGTTTCTTTACTATTCTTTCATCCAATATTTGGTCAACACAGAGGGCTAAAAAGGCTACGACAATGAACTTGTTTTGGGCTGTAATATTTCGCTATCATCACCAAGATCAAGGTGCATAAACATAATTTATGTAATGCTACATTATTGTAGGCCTAAATTGCTGTGATAGAGAAATCCCTTTTCATAACCTGACAATGATGCCCAATATGATAACATAATAGGCTACTTCAATATATAATACTTAACTAGTAGCATAAGTCATTTGAATGGCAGCACCATTAATCAAAGACCAAGTGTCACAAGCATCGTATTCCAAATTATTGCTTTGACAGCATCTTTCTTTCCTCTGGTTCAGTGTGTGAAATCCATAGTATCATAATGAGTTAGCACTGTATGAAGTCGGTCCTGGGTGCCATTTGTTTAGCTGTGTGGAGTTTGTACCAAATGACATTGTGTGACGAATGCTCATGCCCCTTAGCAACTTTGTCCACTGTCTTTCTTTCATAGAGCCCAAAGTGTTAATGTATTGCAAAACCGTATTTGTTTTACTGGTATCCACATCAGACACAGCATGTGGCCATAAATATTCAAGTCATATGCTGGCATAATGGCAGCTGTTCACATGCCTGAGGTGAGGAGGTACTTATAACTTGTACAGAGGGTGCATGGCATGTGACAGCTGCTCCTCTACCCTGTCCTGGCCTGTATACCCAAGTAGGGAAAGTCATGGGTTGCCACGACACCGGGTGACGTTGGAGCACATGACTCCCCAAAGGTCCCTCCAAAGCTATGACCCCTCCTGGACTCAGCCCATTTGGTGTTGAGTGGGTGCATAGAGATCAGTAAGGGCTTGCCTATCGTATGACTAAATATATTCCCCTGACACCCCAAGCACTTGGCCTATACACTATAAACACACACCCTTGGTGGCAGGCCACCTGATGGCATGTAAAGACTCCCAGAAACGTATCACAAGATCCTGTCCCTACCTTCTCACGCCAGCCGTCACTGTCGCCAGGAGGTCTAATGCACAGGACATCTGAGGGTAGAATTCATAGGACTAAAGACAAGTGGTCATTGCATTCTCTACACAAGGATTAATTAAAAACAATTATTGATAGACTGATATGAACAGGAAATAGAAGACCCCATAACAGGAGGACACTACACATTATAATATTTAGTCATCATTCCTTGCCAGACAGTTTCATGGTTTGTAGGGTATACATAATCAGATGAGTTTTTCAGTTTTCAAGGTTAGCTGTCAAATAATTAATCTCTGTGGTTGGACTGAGCAATATAAATATAATGTCATACATGTCATATGATATGAGACTGGCACTTGGGACCTTGTAATATCATGAAAGGGCATACTTTCCTGATTTTAAAGGGATATGACTTAGGTCATATCCCACTATGACTAACTTGATGTCCCACTATGACTATCCCACTATGACTAAGGTGACATACTGAACTTGGCTGAACCCACTAAGGTGATGTGATTTACTGAACTCAGCTGAACCCACATAGTTATTATATACTTTACTCTTGTGAAGGCACCTTTGAATAGTTATCCCCACAATATTGTCACAATATCAGTATCAAGGTATTTGGTACTATTGTGATATTGGGTCTGAAGTTCAACACCTGCCTTAACTGGAAAATAGTGCCTCTTGACCTACATTGGATATCTTTTCTTCTTGTTTTTTACATTGACATGAATAAAACTGAAATGTGGTTCTGCATGCCTCTCTTCGTGTCTCAGTGCCTATCTGGCATTTAAAAGGGCACTGGGCCCTTCGAGACTCTTTAACGTATAAAGACGGCATGTCTTGGCAGGCTATATCACATTTTATTCCTTGATTGATCCGATGCCAGACATCCGTTGAATAAAAGCAGAATCATTCTGCACAGTGGTTTTGTTTTGTTTTCCCCTTATTGGCACAGCCAGACCACAAAATTAGATGAGAGAAGACTGGCTTGAAAATAGATGCTGTTGATTTTTTGTTCCAACTGCTGTTGCTTTTCTCGATTGTTTTTGTAAATAGTATAATGTATGCCAACTAGACTGTCCTAGTGTCCTTGGTTAAAAGGGAGAGTGAGATTTGTTTTACACTTTAACTCTGACATGCCTAATATGTCATTATAGGCTGAACACATACAGTATTTTCAAATAGATTGTTAGATCTTTAGAAATAATTTTTGAAAATGAGCTACACCCTTTAACCTTTGTAAATACAAACTCATTTTGTGACCAATAAGTATTTTCGAACATATTACCCTATGCAATATAGCGGTAACATTAGCCTCACTAGTATAACTAGTGATGTAACTAGTGATATAGCCCTGAGACAAATAGTTGTATTTGTCTCAGGGCTATTCTATAGTACATGTGGACATCATTCAGAGTAATGGGGCAATAGAACAAAACCCATTTCAGTAAAGAAGCTTCTGACATGTCGAAGAAATGGTGTCTAGGCATTAGTCAATTCTTAAAAGTTAAGTGGCATTTTGTATACTGTTTTTAGTTGCAATGGAGTTTCAATAAGAACTAATGTGGAAACGTTCAACAAAACCCAACCAGAACCCCCGTCACAGCACTCATCAAATGCCTGCAGGCAGCACATAATGAGGACTCATTAGCCAGGGACAGTAGGCAGTGTACATTTAAGAAGTATGTCAATGTGCATTAATGTTCAATGATGGCATCCAAAATATTTAAGACATACAAGTAAAGATAATTTAGCTCATCTAATCTATGGCATATTTATCATTGTATTCTTAAATTGTTCTTTCCAATCTAAAATTCTGTATAGAGAGAAGACCCATATTCTTTAAATATCTTGTATAAATATCCAAGGTTGACACAGTATTGTTGTTTAAACAATTATGGCAATTAAAATCGTAGTACAGTACAGTGGTTTATTATTCCCCTTTATAACTTGGAGCTAAGCTTATTTATCATAGATGAAACCCATCATAAGTTCTTATGAATAAATAACTGATATTGTCCAATAAATACTAAGAGCTAACATTTGGTTATTGAGGTTTTTGCATGTCAACAGTTGGCAATATACAATACCATACAGATTATTGCTAGGCTAATGATCAGACTGAATAGGCAGTCAACTCAGTGGTCAGGCTCAATTCTGGCATCAGTTGGTATTTCAGTACTGTATGTTTGTGCACTGTATATATACAAATGTATTGTAGAAATGACAACGGGACACATGAAGTGATTTAAAGGAGTTTCTTATGTTATGGTATGTTATGTGACAAAGTATTCCTCCCAGTGTGGGATACATCACTATCAGAAACAAGGTTGGTGAGACCTTTTCTGCTTGTCATCACTGGGCCATCCAGAGGTTTCATCATTTAGAAAAATACAGTAGGTTACATATTGTTATACAAAATGCTATGCTTCTGCCATCAGTTCTTAATAAGTTACATCATTGTTAACTATTTACAGATCAAAGAAAGAACATAGGCTAGAAGTATGGTTTCGTTATTACACATTACTCAAAATGACAATGGCACATTATTTACAAGTCTATACACAGGTCTCTTTCATTCACCTCTTGCTGTGGAGACAGAGAAAGAGAGAATACAGAAGAAGCCATGAATGAATATTCCATAAATCAATAATGACGTCTCTGTTAGAAAGAACATGGTAGAATCATAAATGCTTTCTGTGTACCTATAGGCTGTTAAGCAGAGAGTTGTGAATGCTCTCATACGCCTGGTTGTAGATGTCGTCCTTTGTTTTCATGCCGTCAAGGTACTCTGTGTATGACGGTGCAGAAATGGTCAACAAACCCACATACATTAAAGATAACATTTAATGTGCACAAGCTATTAAATCCAGGGGTGAACCTGACATGACCTACCTATGCAATTGCAGTTGCTATCCATCTCCTTCCTGTGTTTTAAGTACATGGGCCAGACATGGCCGTCAAACAAACCAGGTGGGTCGGGCACTGTGTATGTCCTTGTACTGTAGGGGGATAGAGTAGATCACATTAATGCTGCTTTCAATGCAATTTTAGAAAACCTGTGAATCATGTCAAGAGCTCTTTACCTCCTCCTCCTTTTGCACTCCTCATACGGGATGGAAATGTAATAGCACTTGTCATATATGTCAAGTAGAGGCCTGCAGGGAGACAGAAACGTTCAGTTCAGTAAAAAACCCTTTTGGATGGAACATGAAGGTCTATAGGCTTCTGGAACAAGCTTTACGTAAGATCAGTTTTACGGACCCATGGTCTGGTGGGCCAGGATCATGTATGTAATGTATCTTGGAGTACACGATGTAAAGTGAAATGTCATGGGTTAAGCTTCAGTGCATGCAAATTACCCACTTGTAGTTGTAAAGGAGAAAGCCCTCCACAATGAGAATATGAATCCCTGTGTCAGATTCCTCAGCTTCAGGTGACAGGCTGACACCGTGGGAGCGGGCAAACTTGACTGGGTTCTCTTGCCAGCCTCTTATAGTGCTGACCATAGCTTCCATGTCCAAGGCAGTGATCACTGTTGTAGAACAAGCACACAGAGAACAACATGCTTCACCACACATGAAATTGATGTGGTACTCCAATGTGCTTTGAACACATATTAGACATTAGTCACGGTTAGCTTATGGCTCTAGTGTCATTCTTAGAATTTATGACAGATCGTTATTTTAGGATAGACTTGCAAAAAGCAATGAACGATTCAGAAATGTGCAGGGAAAGAAAAAGTACATTACTGCATGGTTTTCCTGCATGAAATCCATCTTACCATCCCATTGTCTAAAGCCGTCCTCCCCGACTTCTATCTGATCGGGTTTCTGAAATAACAGTCACCAACAAAACATTGCTACAACCTAATAACCAGTCAGAGCTGATCACACCTGGACATGACAAGTCAAGGACTCGTCTCCACCAAAGTTGGCCTGCTAGGGCTGCACAATATTGCCAAAAATCGTGTTACGGTTCATTTTTGCTCAATATTGCCTTGCGATCCGAGTACTGTGTTTGCGTGTTTTACTGGTTTTGTGTGACATGAGTAGGTTGATGCTAGTTGATGCTAGCGTGAAAACTGCATGTACCGGTATGTTGTAAGAGAAACTGAAAGCCTGAAATTGCAGTAGTTGAATGCGATTTCAATATGGTTCTTGGTTTATGATGCAGCCCTAGCCTGCACCACGACGATACCCCTGCACCGCCATTGCAGCAAGGGCATACTGTAATTCTATTCTGAGAAGGTTCAGGTACCTTAACTGACCTCTTGTAATTAATGGGAGTACAGTGTGTGTGTGATCATTTGTAGTATGGCAAAAGGTGACATCCAGCCACGCTTGTGAAAAATAATAAAACAAGTTTGATCAGTGGTCATTTGAACGATTGCATGTTTACCCTGGTGCAGATTAAAAAATATGCAGGTGCAGGGACTAAAATGCGTCATGTCAACCGAGGTTATTGACCAAGTAAGAAACTTGTTTGCACAACTTGCAATGTGAAGGCGCAGAATTGGGCTTTTAGTGGGGACGCTCAACCTTTTCATTGGGTGTCCAGGAGACAATCACTCAAATGAATGAATTACTAGGCAACTCATATGACATGTGCCGGTGAGATTGGTTTGCTGTTTGAGCACATGTCATCTGCAAATAACCAATGTGCTAGAGAGCTCAAGGACAAGGCTAATATATAACAGCCTATTAATACATCAAAGAAACAATGAATGGTACTGTATATCAGCATTAATTTAGCATCTACTTGAGCAATTTACTTTGGTTTAATTCTAACTAGCAGTGATTTTAAAGCATCTTACCTTGAAAAAGTCATCCTGATGCACCACACAGCAGTTTGGCAAAGTCTTTATTAGCCTGTTTGTTAAGGTTGTCTTTCCACCGTTGGTCACACTGAAATGAGAAAGATCTTTTGTTTGTTTTTGTTTTCCATGTTTTTTCCCTCTTAAAATACTCTGAAAAGACAAAGCAAGAGTACAAAACATTAAATTGATTCTTACCCGCCAATTCCTATGATGAACTTCATTTTCACTCTGGACTTTGGTCTTGTTGGTCTAGAATTCAGTAAGTACAAGAAGGGAACCCAAGTAACTGCACACTTTGGTTTTATCTTTCTTTCGCTCCAGCCAGAATGTTCCCTTCCTTTACTACTTCATTGATAGAAGTTCACTCTACCGGGGTATATATAGGCTATAACCACTGCGTCACTTTGTATGTCACTAACCCACATGGCACTTCAGACCAATCCCTCCCTTTTTTCCACGAGCCAATCAGGTGTTACTGGTCACTACCAAGAATCCCTCCCTTTTACTGTAGCCAATAGGGCACTACTGTACACTGGACCGGACCAGTCAGGGAAGATTTTAGTGGTTCCCCTTTTGAATGAAAGGGGATATCCGACCTTCCACCTGCTGCCCATTCTCTGTTCACACAGCAATGCAGGTGGCAGTTTAAACTGGCAGGCTTAGGAAATTCCCCATGAGATTGTAGCCGGGTTGTAGGGTACCTAGAAGATATAAAAAAAATATGTGGAACTAAGCTGTGAATCAGAATGTTAATTCTCTGTGAATGTTTGGAGAGCTTGTTGAAGACAGAACATTAGCCAAATAGAACAAGGAACTGTTGTGGAATATAGAGTGTAATGTCCCTTGGCAAAACATTATTAGGTTATTTAGATAATTATAGTTTGTTATTATTTATTTTATTATATTCTTTATTGTTATTATTGTGGGTGACATTTTAGGTGTTACAGTGTCACTATTCATGGAATTATTTTATTCTACAAGAAGAATACCCTAATGATCAGACTGAATAGGCAGTCGACTCAGTGGTCGGGCTCAATTCTGTCATCAGTTGGTATTTCAGTACTGTTTGTCCAGAGTATATATACAAATGTATTGTAGAAATGACAGCAGGCACATTATGTGATTTAAAGAAGGTTCTTATGTTATGGTATGGTATGATATGTGACAAAGTATTCCTCCCAGTGTGTGGCTTGCTATGTGTCTGGTAGCTTAATTGTGGCTTCCAAAGTTTTAGATTAGTTTTATTCTGTTCCTTTTTAGACAAACAATCTCATACACAACGTATCAATGAGGCACTTTAAAAAGTGGTTGTAAAACGTGTCTGGGGCAGGGTGCGGAGGGGGCCTTTAGGCTTTTGAGTGTGACATCACTCAGTAACATGATGAAGCACATGATAAAGCTCTGGTCCTTTGTATGACAGTGCTGAACAAATCCTATATTCAGTTCTTGAGCTGAAATTTTCCATGCTTGGACAGCTTTGGTGGGTGAAAGGAAGGCATCACTATATTTAGTTTGGCTTGTGTGTGTGTGTGTGTGTGTGTTTGGGGGGGGTGGGGGAACCGCTGCGTCACACATAGCCTATTGCTTATGCAACCAGCGGAAACACATGGCCCCTGGCCAAGTGACGGGGCCACATTTACTCTGTTTACTCTCTTACATTACTATGACTTGTAAAATATGTGTTAGAACATAATATTAGTATCATGAAGATGTTTGCTAGCAGGGGCGGATGTAACATTTCCCAATTGGGGGGTAGGAGAAAATGGTATGGGGGTGACCTCATCGCCTGTGTTGCTTCGTGCCACGTGCGATGAAGTCGCACCCATATCATTTTCGGTTGAAATACTTTTATTATGCAAGTTAAGCTACATAATAACATCAGTTGTTGAAGTTGTTGAAGAGGTCTAACTCAGAGAGTTTTTTGTTTTCAATAATGAAATGCTGTTGGTTTAGTGGTGCCACAGCTGTAGTTAGTTAGTAGCAGTAGTAGTGTTTCAAATCATTTTAAATATAAGCACTTTAATTTGAAATATGGCATGCAAATATGTTTTGCATGTCATCGTGTTTGGTGGGACAGACTGGGCATTTAGGGGGGCATTGCCCCCATGCCTATGCCTAGATCCACCCCTGTTTGCTAGGAAGTGCGTATCTGCGTTTACTTTAAGTACTATACTTGGTTAGGCTGCTACTTGACCTCACTCCCCGAACCCACCTCACAGGCTGGAACGGCTTAGGGTTCACAACAGAGTACAGCACCTTGCACTGGGTCTAGTCCACAAGATTCAATACTCCACCAAAATACCCCCCTGTATCGGTCTACATAATATAATATCCACTCCCACAACCAGAGGGAGTTCAACAAACCATGTGCAACCCAAATTCGGCACAAATAAGCCACTAAATTGCTCCCTCTCTCAATTAATTCTAGTTCTGTGTTGTGCTTGAAATGTACAGCAATTCTGTTAGCAAAATTACATTATACTGTATAATTACATCAGCAGTCAATCTGCTATTTTGACTGAAATAAGTGGTTAATAATGTACAAATTTTCTACTTTGTTCCTTCAAAAAGTGTGTGTGTGCGTGTGCATAGTATATACAGGACACGTAAATGTACTTTGCTACTGCCACCCCTGTGAACATTATACAGCATATGTTATTAGTTGAACTTTAAGTCCTAAAGATAAGTGTATAGCATGTGCATTGTGGTCTCATGTGCAGATAGCCAGAGTGACTTATTTCAGGTATACAACACCTCCTTGGAAAAGTGGTTGTGGCAGCACGTGATGATAATAATAGTGCAGAGCCAAAGTTACTGTCTCGATATAGTAACAATGTGACTTTTTTAACAAGACACCTCCTGTTGATAAAATAATTGACCTTATGCCACACAGGACACTGTGTCAGTCATAATGTAAGGCATCTAAACATAATGTGACAGTGGAACCATGTGACCCCTGCAGAGCACTATTTCAATTCTGCTTCTCTCTTATACACTTGTGTGTCAAAGTCAAAGTCTGATCTACAATTTCATTTGAAAATCTTTCAAATAAAAATGCTAAGAATTTAAATACTACACCTGACCTGTATAGCCTATACCCTATATGATATGCGTCCATCACATAGTGTATTATAAAGTAGAGGAGAACTGCAATTGGCTTTTTGGTAGCAGGTGCCTTTTTGGTGGCTGACAGCTATGCTATGATCAAAATACAAACATGAAACAGTTGTCAGCCATTGGCCAATTTGAAAATAACGTCCATAAATTTAAGTCCTTGGTCTGCTGTCTGTCGGCATACATTGATGGGTTTATCTGCAACCAGGCGCACCGGTAAAAGCTGGTAGAGATAATGATGGAAGGTCACTTTTACAACGTATAAATAACACCCATAAATAGAGGCACGTGATCAGGACCTCATGCCAGTCGGTACTTCAGTACTGTTTATAACTTATACAGGTGACATTGATCACACATTATGTGGGTCTCTTCAGTGTGAACCACAGCACTAGTGTGTGTGTGTGTGTGTGTTCCAGAAATGGATTCCCATTTTTCTCATAGACTTTGCGGAAATGATTTTCATAAAGACGCCTACACCACGGACAAAGCCAACTCGGGTCGTGACAAATCGTCACACACACACACACACACACACACAGCGTTTTGGGCCAATCGAATCATTTCTAAGAAGAAAAACGAAACAATGTCTTATATCCTGATGTTTTTTTTTTTTTTTTTTTTACTTTTTGCTAATTAGATATTGCATGATAATATTGTGGTGGTTGTGATGATTTGTCACGACCCAAGTTGGCTTTGTCTGCGGCATAATTGTGTTCATGTTAACCATTTTCAAGAAGTCTATGAAGAAAATGAATGAGGGTTCCATTTCTGGAACATGGGCGACGTCATGAATGGGGCGGGACTGCTCAGCTCTATAGTGTAGGATGGAATGATAATCATTGGAAAACCCTTTGTGTTGTTGTTTTTTTTATAATTAATGTTTTCTTACAAACAATAAATGGCACATTTTCATAAATAACACTTTTGATTCTCCAAATATATATCTTGACATTTGTAACAATGTATGTCTTCAGTCTAATAAAAGTATCTCATAAAACAGGATGTCAACAGACTAAAAACATAGACATCATGAAACTTAGAGGAGGAGAAACAAGCATGCCACCTGTAAATAGAACTTTGGACAATTATACTGTAATACAATAAAGAACAAATTTCTGCTTACGTAATTTTTCAGGAAAACGAGTGCAATCATTGCATATATTTTTGCTTCTTACACAAAATTAATAACACCATGCTTTTTTATATCAAACGAATATGGCTGTACAAAAAGTTCTTTCTGAAAAATACAGTATTTACACTTTGAGAATGAGTACCCGGCATGATTGTAATCAGCTTTTATGTCCATGTAGGTCCTAATGTGTAGTTAATGTGGTGTCAAATAGCTCTGACTCCAAATCATGCTGAGGAGGAATTTAGCAGGTACAGTAAATTAGGTCAGAATTAAACATGCAATGGGAACTAATGACTTCTGCAGTTGTTGCTGATGTACAGGATACTACTGTAACGTCCTTAACCAGCCAGTGCCATACAAGATTGTGTTTGTGCACTATGTACGAAGAAGAAAAACGCATGTACTGTATGTGATGCTGTATAAGGATATTTCTGATGAACACAGCTCTATGGAATGCACTATGAGAATCATGTCTGTCTGTGCAAAGCTGGTGGAAGCCAATTTTATTGGATACTCTTCTGCAGTTCTTCTCCCTGGAGATTCTGGAATTGAACATTAGATGTAGGTTAGTTCCATCTGCGCACTACTGTAGTTCTCACAGTTTTACAATTTGGCTTAATTGTTCTTATTGTAGAGTGATTTTGATCTGAATAAAACCAAATCACCATTAGTAGAAGTCTGTTTAATCAGTTGGCACACTTCAGTAATACTGTACATATATTGTATGTAGTCTAATGTAAGTAATACTCAATTTGATTGTCAGTATTGTGTTAATTATCTAACTATACAATTTACAATTCAGGCATTTAGCAGACACTTAATCCAGATAAAAACTAATCAAGAACAAAAACATGGTGATACATCATACAAATAAAGACTAGTCATCATGAATCAAACATAAGGCTACGGACCTAACACTGCATGTGATAACTATATAATGAAATGCTGCACATCATGCGGAATCACCCCTCACTCATTGTTATTCATCCAAATCAGTTTTAGAAGTGGAATGTTTGTGTGTCAGTGGGTGGTCCCTCATGGAAATCCATCCTGACAGATATCAGATTTGTCCAATTATTTTGTTTCTGCTTTTTTCCCCCCTGTAAAATGTTGGGAGGTCATTCCCTGGGCCGTTCCTGGGATCTCTGCCAAACCCCCTGCTAGAGACTTGCTGTATCAAAATAAAAATGGAAGCTGTGGCAGAATAATAATAATACCGTGCCTATATTGTGGCTGATACAGTCACTACAGCGCAAGGAGGCCATTTCCAAATATACAATTTTGAAATAAAAATCCTAATATTCCCCTCGTTTCCACACAGGCTGTGGGATCGTATTGCTTTGCCAGGCCCGTACTTGATGTCCCTCAGTAGTACATTCCTGTTAAAAATAGTATTGATTGACTGTGTACAGACAGTGTTTGAAGAGGTAAGCAGATGTGGGTTTATGTAACACAGCTTGTAGGTCTATAAAGTAGGGTAATGCTCACAGAGACGTGTATCATAATTCATCAACCCGAGGATCGTAAATTTGCTAAATGAAACGCGTGTTGGCAGAGAGCAAAATGACCTGGACTTGACGTGCATTCTTGAATCCAGAAACTTGAGACGTCATTTGAATAGTGACAGGATCATTGACAGAATATCTCTAAACGTTTCAGTGACTCTTTCGTAATTCTGTTGGTTTAAAAGATGCCATTCAGTGAAGACATGCCATACAGCTAGCTCTGTATTCTACATTCTTAAACAAGTAGGCTATTCTAGTGCGCATAATATCTGTATTTGTCTCATGATAGACTGTGTGTGGTTCTGCCTGTTTTTAAGTGGCACATCGGAAACTAGGGGATCCCCCTGAGACTTGAGCCTTTGCGCTTGGGATGTCACACTTGACTTGGACCCCAAGGCTGACCCCATCATGGGGTGGCATGGCCCAACCTTTGGCATATGCGCTGTACATAACCCCTGTCTGTGCGAAAGGGGACGCCTCCTTGTATGTCACAGCTACGTAAGTTCGTTGGACACTACAAATCAGTTGAGTTCATAAAGGCTGCTGATGTGATGTCGACCCTTACCTGTAACATCTGATGCTGAATTCTACTTCCTATGATGCCATCATTGATTTTGGCCTGAAGGTGAAACATTAAAAAAATGTTACAGGTTTACTTAGCCATCAGCTCTGCGTTCTGTTGGTTAATGTAATCACATGGATGCAAAAAGCACCAGTTCACACATTGAAGAGATGCGATGCATAGTCTAAAATTCACAGAGAAGCGATGGTGTCATTTTGGTTCGGCAGCTTCTTGCACATAGCTGTGGCACACTGGGTTTGTGCAGGCACTGCAGCGAATATTCTGAATAATGAGGTCACCTTTCTTTAGGGGGTGTTGAGTTGGTCTGCTGCTGTTCAAGTCTGTAGGCCAGAGAGAGGGAGACAATGAATGATCAGCCTCTTGCGAATGTGAAAGGTTTGAGGAAAAGAGAACATTTGAATACATTTTTAATTCATCGCAGTCAGGTCGAACAACAGTCTGACAATAGATGTCGTTGCATTAGAAATTGCAATGGAATATACTGTGAATTTGTCCTTACCTTAACTTCTGTGCTCTTATCTTCTCATGTTCATACCTTGGATGAATAGTATATGTTTAGTATATGAATAGTATGTTTGCGACTCAAAGTGAAGTGTACAAGATTTATTATTTAATAATAATAATGATGATGATGATGATGATGACAATACCCTAAAGATTGGGATTGTAGTCTATATTATAATCAAGGACTAGACCATTTGACATTCAATGTTGTTTTTTCCACAAATGAGACTCGAAAAATTGGGGTCGTCTTATAATTAGCCATCTCTTACAGTATATTTGATACAGCCAATGGCTGCTCTTAACACTCTTGTAGTGTTTATAAGGGCTACTACACATGGCAAGACATTTGATTCTGCACTTGTATTGGGACTTTTTTCTTTATACAATGTAATCAGCTACAGTGTTCAAGACCAAGCACATCACACTAGACTAGATGGTGCGATGGGCTTAGTGACCCGACAGTGACCCCTGGGGGCTGAGAGTACTTACTGCAGCACACATTCTGGGATCTGCACATGTTCCATTGGGATGATCTGGCTTAGTTCCTCCAGGGTGTGAACATAGCGGATCTTCTCCATGAACTTCACACTGCAGAGGGTCAATAAACAGCTTTACACAATCACGATGCACCATTGTTAATCCAATATTGATATTTACTGGTCGGGTCGCTGATATTGTCCTTGAGGAGAAGTGCTGTGTTTTGATTTACTGATCCTGTGTGAGGATAAAAGAACTGTATTCACACATTTGCGTTATTTAGTGCAAATCTCTATTACAGCCACTGGCATGTAAACAAGAAAGTGGGGCACAGTTCATGACGCCATCGCGGTCACACTAAATAACGGTATGAATTTTACATTGTCTTGAAGGTGCAAACACATGGATCAGCATTGAGTTTGTGACATGGATCGTGTACATTCAGTCATTTTACTTCTAAATGTATTTTATTGCCAGGAGTCTGCACCAATCCCTGTCCTCTGACAAATTCAGTCATCGAAATGTCAAAAAGGAGCCAAACTAACACAAGCAGCACCTTTGTTTGCACCTCCAGCACACTCCCGTGACATTGATTCCCTTTCCCTGTTTGCACATACTAGGGTGTGACGTGAATGCGGATAAGAATGTTAGAGTATAGGCAGTCTCTCAGTCACACATGGCACCGGGGCGTCGACACAAATAGGGCACATTGTAAACACAAGTAGACTGGGCAGGTTGACACCGAGCTGTAATCCAAAGCAGACGGGCATCAATGGTAACGGTCATGATCTGTGCGATGACCGATAGGGTGGGAATCAGTTATAATCTGTCTCTCAGTTACACAATGGCTAGTTTCCCCATGGAGTCGTTGACAACCCGCCTACAGTGCTGGTGTCGACATGCTGAGTCTGACTTGTGTTGACGCCTCCATGCCCCCAGTGCCTTGTTTGTCTGCATTACAGAGAAATAGTATGGTGGTGTTTTTTGTGGAACTGGTCAAAGTGAAGCTGGGACTTTGGTTGTTTTGTTGTATCTCCTATGGATTGTAAACATCCCTTGCTCATTGTAGACAAGCCAGTGTTTCAATGGCTTGGAGACTAGATAGTAATTATGCCCAAATTATTTTAATTTCTAGGTGAGCTATTCAAGAACTGTGCTGCGCATAACTGAATTCTGTGTGGGTGGACTGCAATTGGAGGCATACATGTTTGTCATACCATCTCCCTATAATCTTGATGCACAACCACCACAGAACCTCCTAGAATATTCTTATGAAAACAATGCTTCTATGTCTTCATCTAATTGTATTGTCATAGCTGAAGAAGTTGAAACATACTGTAGTATTTAAGGTCAATGCAATACGATCCGTGTACTTTTCGGCCATTCAGGATTCTGTTTTATACTTGTTAAATTTAAAATCAGAATACACTCCAAAACGGCCCGTTTCGGTATTCTGTTTTGAAAACAAAATTTAGAGTTGTGAATTGTAAGAGCAACATACGACCCGTTTCCAGGTTCTAATTGGTGTGGTTCAATCAGAATGACACAATTTAAAATGACTGCTGCGGTCCGTGCCTCGCGAAGCAGATCCTGAAATCTGTTTTGTGTCCGCTGCTGCCCCCCCCCTCCCTCCTCCGTGCTGAGGGCGGAGGCGTGGCACGGAGCTCTTGATTGACAGCTCGGTTACTGCTGCAGTTACTACAAGGAGACACACGCGGCGCTGTTGGTACTGGCAGATGATATTATGAATTATTGAATTAGACAATATTATTATACATTTATCCTGCCGTAATTTCAAATAAATTACCCCACTTTTTGGTTGCATATTAACATAGGGCTGTTATTACATTCATGTCAACTCTTAAGTAATTAAAAACATTAATAGAGACAGACAGACGAACAGACAAGACAGACAGACAATGAATACTAAACTTTCTAATTAATTAACATGCTAAAGTAAGTCTACTTTGTATTCAACATATAGGGTAAGTGTCCCACCATCATCATGTGTGTCATTGTTATGCAACCCGCTATGTTTATAGTGTATTCGTTATTCAATTAAGAGTTTATGAGGTGCGCCAATTGGGCTCATCATCAGATTGTTTTCAACATTCTAGCCAACTTTGTGGAAGATGGTAGGGTATAGATAGTGTCTATAAAATCAAGTGAGTGTGTGTGTGTGTGTGTGTGTGTGTGTGTGTGTGTGTGTGTACCTAGTGAATGAATACAGGAACCTACATTTGAATTAAATATTAAATACATCATCATTGAATTTGAATGAGTTTGGACGACTACCAGGGGACCCACTTGATGCTGTTTTGCAATTGTCCTAGCCAATTGCATCTCCTCGGACTACTGTAGGCCTACTGTCTGTCACTGTGGTCCATCCGTGACACCATGATCACGCCCTCGCTGCAGTGTGCGCTGTATAGGCTACCAGTAGGTAGAAATAATAGCTCTGTGGCTGGTTATGACCCGTTAAGATTCAATCAAAATGCCGCTAACGCCAATGTATTTGTAATGACAGCAGCAGTCATAAATATAATCTAAATGATAAAGGATAAATGTATACAGACTACATTACTTCAATGATTAGTTTGGCACCTTGTTTGGCACCATGTCGGCCCAAAACACTTAATTGAACAAATAAACAGGCCTACCTGTAACATAACGCGTTGCATAATAATGATTAATGACACAGATGACGAGGTCCCGGGTAGGCCTCTTTAAAATGTCTATCTGTCTCTATTACTTTATTAATTAAGAGTTGACACAGAGGAGGATGCATCAATCATCAATGTCTAATCAGAATGTAATAACAGCACTGTATTAATATGCATTAAATGCAGACTAATTTATTAAATTTATTAACGGCAGTGCTAAATGGTATAAATAAAATCTAAATATAAAGGATAAATGTATAATAATATTGTCTACTCTAATTCAATAATTCATAATATCATCTGCCAGTACCAACAGCGCCGTGTGTGTCTCCTTGTAGTAACTGCAGCAGTAACCGAGCTGTCAATCAAGAGCTCCGTGCCACGCCTCCGCCCTCAGCACGGAGGAGGGAGGGGGGGGGGGAGCAGCGGACACAAAACAGATTTCAGGATCTGCTTCGCGAGGCACGGACCGCAGCAGTCATTTTAAATTGTGTCATTCTGATTGAACCACACCAATTAGAACCTGGAAACGGGTCGTATGTTGCTCTTACAATTCACAACTCTAAATTTTGTTTTCAAAACAGAATACCGAAACGGGCCGTTTTGGAGTGTATTCTGATTTTAAATTTAACAAGTATAAAACAGAATCCTGAATGGCCGAAAAGTACTGTAGTATTTACGGACCCAATACGATCACAAATTATTACATGGCATTTACAGTATCTGTAAATGAATCGTGTCGTCTGCACCAGCATTAAGAGGTTTTGTTGTTTTATTTAAAAGTTTGTGATGGCTGGTATGCTAACTCCCTGTGCATAGTGGACTTTGTAATTTCTTTTGTTTTTTCATTGCTTGTTGTTTGCTTCTTTCAGAAAAGTCATCAGAGCAGTGGAGCCAAAATCACCTCAAAAGGCCAGCTGACCACACAACACTATGCAGTAGGATATAACAACTGCTCACCTGATGAAAGGTCTGGAGATGGCCAGAACTGTGCGAATGAACCACGAGGGATGAGCTATGAGCAGACACCTGAGGTTCTTCTTTAACCTACAAGGACATTCAGGCAAAACATCATTTTCATCACCACCATCTTAATGTGCGACAGCCACCGTACCCCCCATTTTAATGAACTTTCACAATCAATTAATACATTCAGTCATTCGTAAAATAACAATTAGACCTACCGGTATTTTAAAGTGGAAAATGCTTTCTTCACTTATCTGATTGATGCGCAAGTGGTGGGACTTAGCATAGGGGGAGCAGGTGTGGGTTATGTGTGTTGTTCAGCCTTTATACCCAATCAGCTATCGCCACCCCAATATTATTATTAAGCGATCAGTGCACGGTTCGTGGTCGCCGTCCCTTGGGGCACTCTGATTGGCTGATTTGGTTCATTCAGTCATTCATCCATTCAGTCATTCATTCATCCATTACTTGCGCGAGCAGAGCGGTTGGTTTTGCTGATGGTAATGTAATTAAGATGCTTTTACAACTATTGTCATGAGTATTAGGTGTCACTGCCGCTATGCTCGTAGGCCATGGCCTACTTGCAATGTGCAAGTTGACACTCATCAGAGTGCATTTCTAGTTTGTTCGTTCGTTCATTCATTCATTCATTCATTCATTCATTCATTCATTCATTCATTCATTCATTCATTCATTCATTCAGTCATTCAGTCATTCATTCAGTCATCCATCCATCTTACTCACATTCATATCCCCATGAATGCTTTAACTTAATAGTGTGATGTGGTGTTACCTCCTGTCAATCATTTGGTAGCATCTCTTCATCCAGCTGAGGCCAGGCATCTTCCTGCGGGGCGTGGCTCCGTTCAGATAGATGATCATGTAGTCCTCAGCCACCAGCAGCTCCAGACTGCTGATGACATATCTGAGGACACACACACACACACACACACACACACACACACACACACACACACACACACACACACACACACACACACACACACACACACACCGCTCACTTGATCAATACACATTCCATTAAGGCCCATTTGTACTTTGTCAAAATGTCACGTGCAGAGTGTATTCAACTCTTAACGCAAGCCCGAGTCTGCTGATCTTGGCCATTACAGGTTACTCAACAGGGGATAAATTAGGCTTCAAGACATGTCTGAGGGGGTTATAATTATATTATATTGAACCAATAAAGTGGCAAGGACTTTGCACAACGCTTGTATATAAAGCTTTCACTTAAATAACTGACCACTGAGACAAACGTATGTAATGTATCTTACAGGAAGACGTTTTCCATGATGTACGAGTAGTCTTCACAGCTGCTGTCTGGGAGATGACATGCTGCAAACACTATGATGGCACTGAGACCCTCGCCATAATATCCTGAGAGGAGGAACAAGATTCCTCTGGTGAGTTGTTGCCGCCACAGGAGTTACATATAATAGAGCCCAGAGAAACGCATACAAACACATGCACAATATACATTTTAGGCATTTAGCAGACGCCTTTAACCCAGAGTGACATGGCGAAAGCCGGAAAAGCACGGCAATACATTATTTACATATAATATAGTCATCATGAAACATGCAAATCTATATAGTCAAACCATGCATATACAGTATATGTGCAATGGACTGAGATGGAGTCTGAAAAAGTGCATTTTCAGACTGCAGCAGAATATTCATTATGTATGTTTTCTCAAATTCATTGTCACTCTCAAGTAGAGTAGTGCAGTACACGCATGCACACACACACACACACACACACACACACACACACACACACACACACACACACACACACACACACACACACACACACACACACACACACACACACACACACACACACACCTCATGACATTGGCACAGCCACCACTGACCTCCATGTGTGACCACCCTCAGGTAAGGCCTGATGACCTGCATGTCTATCCTCTGCTCCTGGTCGCCGATGATCACTGTCCTCCACAGACGACCTGTGGAGTCCCTCTCCTCCTGGCTGTCGCCTGGCAGGCGTTTGGCCGTGGCCACCGGTGTGTCATCTGGAAGAAACACAGACCAAAAGAGAAGAGAGGTTAGTCAAAAACCTATAACGTGTTTGGCTAAAATGTATTGGTTGTGGTGTAATATTTCACAGTTGAGCGAGTTATACCATTTTTGCACCACATTTTCACCACTTTGCAAAAATATCAGACTTGCAAGCTCATAGTACGCCACTCGGTGGCTTGTAGATCTGATATTTTTCAATATCTAGAGCAGTGGTTTTCAACCAGTGGTCCAGGGACCGCCTGTGTTCCCTGAGAGGGTTCCAGGTGGTCCCCAACTAAATGATGGAAAGTTGGTTAACTCTTGAGAGTGTAAACATGAAACCAAATGCAGCCTTGTTTACACTCTCAAGAGTTAAAATATCTTCTAAATTAGACCAAGTTTACAAAAGTGGAGAACGGTCATTTTTTGTCTGTGTTTGCCTGGTTTGTTTCCAAAAACCAAAGCAAAGGAAATCTTTAGTTTTGGGGTCTGTGGGGCTAAAATATGCTCAAATAGTGGTCCGTACTCAAATGCTGAATAAATAGTGGGCCCTGGTAACAAAATTGAAAAACACTGATCCAAAGTAATGCCAATAATGCATGTGTTTGTGAATACAGACACTGATTTAAATGGTTTCCTTCGTTCGACAGCAAAGTATTCGCTTAGGTCTACAGTCGCTGACTGGACTATCGTCCTCCCTCGCTGTACCTTCCCACTCCAGATCGTTGCCGTTGGTGATGAAGTCCAGCGAGTCGGTCTCGTCGGGCGTCTCGATCTCGTCCACACTGATGTCCAGCAACGTGTCGTCGGGCGTCTCCAGCTCCAGGAAGTCGTCGGAGAGCACTGAGCCCTCGCTCTGGTCCAGGGACAGGTTCATCTCTGGGGCCTCCAACGTGCGCCGCTTCCGCTGGGCCAGGACCTCTCCCACGTCCAGACTGGTGGGTGGGTCTGGGAGGAGGAGGGGATTTCGGAAAAACAATGTTCAGCTTCAATTAAGGTAACTAAAGCAGAACATATGCGTTGGTATTTTCTATTTTGTGTGTCTGGATCTCCACCTTTCTCTATCTCTTATCCTGATTGATCCAGGAGCACCTTTTACCCTTTTTTTTTACATTCTTTATCGACATCAGTGGTTTTCAACCTTTTTGATACCAGGGCCCACTATTTATTGAAATGGTGGTCCGTGGCTCAAATTCTGATGACATTTTAGTCCCACAAACTGCAAAAATAAGATTAATTTTGCTTTTGTCCACAATTCCAGACTGTATTTAAGAAACAAAACAGTCAAACATACAGATCAAAATGACCATTAATCTTAATTCTCTAGTTCGTGTAGACTTGGACTAATTCAGATGATGAATATTTTAACTCTTGAGTGCATAAACATGAAACCAAATAGACCTGCAGGGGGTCCATTTGGTTTCATGTTTACGCCCTCAAGAGTTACATCTGGTTAACCAACTAACTGGGGACCACCTGGAACCATCTCAAGGGCCACTGGAGGTCGGACCACTGGTTGAAAACCATTGATCTACATACATGTCTCTGCCTCCGTGCACCTGGTTGTCTTCATGCCTCTGCATATGTTTTCTTGTTTTCATGATGGTTTTCTTTCAACATACAGTATATTACTATTACTAATATTTCTGATTTTATTCTGTGGTTTCACATTATAGAAGTGCCTCGCTCAATGATAATTTGATAGTTATAGTTGACTATAGACATGTACTTACTAGTTCTGTTGTCAGTAAGGCCACATGACTCATTGTCCCCATCCTCTGGCAGGGGCCTAGATACACACACACGTGTACATGCGCGCACGCGCACGCACACACACACACACACACACACACACACACACACACACACACACACACACACACACACACACACACACACACACAGACACAGAAAAATGCCATATTAATAATGCAAAAGGTAGACCGAGAATGCATGATCTAAGGTTATACTGAGAGGTTATTCATTGCCTTCCTCATGCAGACTAAAATGATAAAAAGTAAACAATGAACTACGTGTCATTTGTCTTAGCACTTTCATTTACCAGTCTTGCATTTAATAAATGTCCCTATCGTGATTTAACTGTGAATTAACTAGAGAGCAGCCTGATATAGACAGACAATAGCTGTCTTTGGGGGAAAGTGACAGCAGTAATTGCCACCTATTCTTGTGTGACGTTAATGACACGGCTGAATTCTTGGTGCTGAGGCACATGAAGCTGAAACGGCAGCAGACATGTGCGCACACACACACACAAGCGCACACATGTCAAGTATGGGCTGGTTCATTTCATGACTGGTAATTGCTGTTATTATGCTTAATTATTCCCTGCCAAAGTAAACAGAGGAAAGGAAGGACCAAGAGGTATATTAAGTAGCAACACACTATGGAGAACCAACCATACTGTACGCTGGTTTATATGTCGTATTTACTACTGTTGAGCAAGAGCGCATGCACACACGCACACGCGCACACGCACACGCACACACACACACACACACACACACACACACACACACACACACACACACACACACACACACACACACACACACACACACACACACACACAAGATAGGAGCAAGTCCAGATCACTGCTCCTGCATAATGAATAGAACGAGGGCAGGCATGGAACATGGCGTATAACATATGGCACGTGATGTGACATGTTCTGGCTGTGTTGCAGCATGTGATGTCGGGGTCATATCCATCATTTCATGTGCTGACGTTCTCAGACCTATATGTACAGAGGTCTTGGGTTACATCTTTCCTCTGATTTCTCTGCATATTATTCAGTTGGGAGAGTTGAAAGCGCCGCTATATCCGAAGCACTTTCCAGTGAGCGTTACAGTACATTCATTCACCCATTCAAAGCAGAGACATAAATCCAGGAAATAACCGAGTCGTCCAACCTTGTGGTAGTGTCTTGTATGCCACCACACAGTTGACATGGTGTACTCCCTGATGGTGATATTAGGTTAGCTCTGCTGCATGCAATTTGATTTCACCATTCTCCAGGAATTGAGTAAATTACTGTGGATTAGCATGGGTGGATTGTTTACTTAAGCAGTTCTTGCTGTCGCACACATACACACGCACACATACACACACACACACACACACACACACACACACACACACACACACACACACACACACACACACACACACACACACACACACACACGCACACGCACACGACAGGGATACCTGGGAAAGTCCTCGTCCTGCCATTCATCTTTCACCTCCATGTTGTCCATGCGTAGTGTGACCTCTGCTGTACCCATCCTTTGGCAGGAGTCAGGACAGGCTACAGCTCACTGTCGAGGACACATGATAGATCATTATCAATGCACGCACACAAACACATAAACACACACACACACACACACACACACACACACACACGGACAGAACCATCATCCACAGGACTGCCATACTGCCCTGAAAACTTTAAGAGTTTTACCCCCCTATTTACAAGACGTTGTGCTGTGGATGTACAGAGCAAAGCAATTTTCAATTTTAACTGCATACTCAATCGAACCCTGACAGGCACCCTATGTTTGCTTAGTAATTCGTAACTCCGTACAAATTCAAAAGTGATGCATTTACACATGAAATCCTCTGTTTACATTTTAAATGTAACACTGGTTAACAACACAAAGTTACGTTTTGAGCCAAACGTCACGTGGCGCTTTCAGTATTATATAACCAAACGGTGATTCAGAAGTAAGAGAAATCTCTGCTTATTGTTGCCAGTGCATTTCTTTGCTGAACAACACATGCTATACAATACATCGTGTCACGTGGTCATTTCTGTGTTGCTGGTCACCGAGGCACGAGGAGCAGTCATGCATCTCTCCTATGTGAAAGACTATTAGGGACCGGTATGCAAACGCAGGCACGCGTGCACAGTCGCGCAGTCCAGCCATACAGTACATCAGATCTTTTCCATTGTCTATTTGTCCACTGACATGGTACTGATGTTTCATATTGCCACACATGTTTTTCCAGGACATTCAGCAAATGGGGGAAACTAAAAGTCTAAGTGATTGTTAAAGGCAATCAGAGGGCAATAGAGCGCAATATAATTAAATAGAACTTGTCTGCAGAGGAATACGATCCATCAAGAAGAATTCTCATCTCTAGTTAAGATATAAGCTCTATGTTTTATGATTTCACTGATAAATGTGAAGCAAGAGAGGGTTGTATACTAGAGTAGAGAATCAAGATCATTTCTTGGGCTATATTAGGTTCATGGCCTACATCAAAAGAGTCGCTGTTTTCAAAGTTATGACCTTGAAATTATAAGATTCCAGCTTATGCGGGGTAAAGAGAAATCCAGTCATGCAGAATAATATTGCTCTACAAAGAGGCTACTTACAACATCTGCAGTGCTTGTGAGAATGTTTGTTGTCTTTATTATGATTGCTGTATTGTTAAAGTAATGTATGACCCCAAATTGTCTATGTGGGTCCACAAAGTGTTGAAGAAGCTTGACTTAAAAGAAAGAAACTTGAGCTAAAAAATCTAGTTAAGAAAAAAACTTGAGGTCAGTTTTGCTGCCTGCGAATACATGACCATAAGCGTCTCAAATCTAATCAACATGCACAGAGGGAAGCGTATAATTCTAAGCTCATGATACCGTAAACTTCATTACCCCCGCTAATCGTGTGACTGGCTGAGAACAAACTAGAAAATTCACACAGAAACACAAGATTAGCGCATGTATGCTTTGTTATCAGCACAGATGTCATTTACCAGAGTGCCAGCTGCTCATACAGTGTATTACTGACTGATGGACACAGAAACGTTGGCCTGGGATTTACAGTATGTCCAGATGGCAGGCCGGTTCTTCGAAACACATCCTTCACTGTTCCCCAACTATGAAACTTTTTTTAATCTCTGATATAGGGGCAGAGGGTTGTTTTGGCTGGAGTCCCTCAGGACCTTTCTGTTTTTGCTGTAGATTAAAGAGCTGATCAACACAATATGGGTTTACTGGTTAACACAACTCTGAGTTCTTATCTGAGTTTGTATTTTATTTTGATTACCGCTACCGTATAGCAGATAAATACTTCACTGACACGGGTTGGAACTTGTGACACGTTGGGATATTATAGATGCACCATTTTTACCAACATGCATATTATAATATACCAGAACCTATACCCTATTGGCCGAATGTTCACCTGTTATGACACGTCCAGTATAAGATGGCTAAATGTGGATTTACTCTATAGTCA
The DNA here is from genome assembly GCA_039105355.1 of Benthosema pterotum. Lineage (NCBI taxonomy): Eukaryota > Metazoa > Chordata > Actinopteri > Myctophiformes > Myctophidae > Benthosema > Benthosema pterotum. Next base: position 30,257,608 of record CM076976.1, read on the forward strand.
GTGACTTGTGAGATGTAGGAATATGGCACATGACGGGTATATGTACCTGTCCTCCCCTAAATGACATAAGCTACTGAGTCAAAACGACGCAAACACCACAATGACGAATATTCAAACAATTTTTAAGGACAAGGGAGATGTTCAACCTGTTATTGGCATAGGTTTTCATTGATAAGACTGTACTTGAGGTATTTCTTGAACAGGTAAAACACATACAATTGCCATCTCCACAAAATATTTTGGTGGGTGTGTGGGTGGCTGCGCGTGCCTGCCTGTGCGTGAGAGAGAGAGGGAGAGAAAGAGAGTGTAGCACCTCATATAACACAGACCGTCCATTCAATATTTGATGGATGGAGAAAGACATTGTGTTGGCAAATGTTGAATCACATTAGTAGAATTAAATGGAGCATTTAATGTCATTGAGTAGGTAGTCAATGCTCTGCTGGGTGCATTTAGTCAGTCTAGTTGGTCTGCCGTGGAGCATAGCAGAGACTGGCAGAGAAAGGACTTCATCACCTATTAGAACCTCACGAAATGTTTGAAAATATAAATTACTGCAAGACGCTCACCTTCAACGCAGTCTTCTCCTTTTGCCAATTGTTTATTTTTTCTTTATGTTGCCTCCTCTCTCTCTTTTCTGTGGACCTCTTCTTTAGAGGTGTCTAGGAGAGAGGGCCATCCTTGGTAAACATGTGCAGGTGAGGCAGATGCGCGGGAATAATCAGCAGCGCTGGGTGGTGGTTTCATTCGTTTGCTTGCTGAGAGAACAGAGACTGAGAGGGAGTCTGAGGCAAAGAGCAGGCGAGAGAGCTTGGATAGTCACACGACATCGACGACACACACCGCCATCCTGCTCCCATCCTTATGTACACCTCCGTGGTCAGTCATCCAGCCAGTTGAGTTTCAAGATGTTTCTGAGATGAAAGATCATCCTTGGCCGCCCATATTTTAAATTACCTGTGTTGTCTTCTCCGCTTAGTAGCTCTGTGAATCCAAGCCCACTCTCCTCCTCTTCCCTTCACCGTCCACCAATTCTAATGCCCCGGGGCTTTAATCCTGCTGTGGTGACGTCATTATGATGGTAGCTGTGTTATGGTGGTTATGTAATGCAAACACCTGCCTTCTGTCTCTGTGTATTTCTCTCTCTGTGTGTCTTCAGCTGAAGGAAAAAGTCCAACGAATCGCATAAAGCCTCATGTCCAGATCAGCTGTTTTCCTGTCTCGAAGTCCATTTCGATAGAGGAGTCACAGTGTTGTTTATCCGCCACAAGCTGTCAAAGATGGACACTGCTGTTCCCTGGCAACAGCATCTCTCTCTCCCTCTTCTCTTACTCTATTACACTTACTCTCTCTCTCTCTTTCCTCCCCCATCTCTTTTAAGCTCTCTCGCTCTTGATAAACTCCTCCTCTGAATAAATCCCTCCCTTCTCTTACTTGTACTGACTGTAATAATGCTTCCATCCCACTGTTGGCCCCCATCCCCCCTCCTCTCTGACTCTCTCGCGCGTGCGCTCCCTCTCTCACGCATGTGCACGCGCTCACACAGCTGTACTAAGCCCTGGCCTGTGTCAGTAAATACAGAGAGAAGCATCCCTCTGGCACTGTCCTCCCCCAGAGAGACTGTCTGTCTGCTCCCCCTCACTATTGGCTGCTTGGCTGAATTGCTTCTTAAGGTGTGCTTACAGTGCTCTATTTATAGCCCAAGTCAGAACACTCTGAAATGCCTCGACAGGCCCAAACTCATTCATGGCTGAGAATAAAAACACATTAGGTTTACTGCGAATCTTTATGGCTGTACTGTTCAGATATTCCATTTCAAGGCAGATGCTGAAGACATGACAATGGAATTTGCATGCACCAGACCAACAAAACCAGTCTTTTTGGTGTGTATAGAGGCCTTAGGCTAGAGCTAAATAAAGTAGTGTTTACACTGGAGTTACAACATGAGTGAGTACGTTGAAGTTGTATTGTTCACAAAGGATGTAACTCCTGGCTGCACCTGGCAGATGACACTTTATGTACTACACCAGTGTTTTGCAGAGTAAGGTCCAGAGACCCCCAGGGGTCCTTGAACAGGCTTCAGGGTGTTCCCAGCCAATTGGCCAATACTGATGTTTAAAATAACAATTTAGGCGATAGCCATTGACCCTGATGAAGACTCCAGGCAGAAACACGTTGGTCGATTTTTAACCTTTGTTTTTTAATAGAATGTTTTTTCTACCTCAGCTAGAGCTGCCCAAGTCTCTTATTTATAATCTACAAGCTTGGATAAACACAACATAGCCAGCTTATCACGGATAAGGCTGGCATCAGTTAATTCATATCTAATTGCCAAGATATTGGGCAATAATGGCAAATATCAGATAACCCAATACATCCGTAACTTGCTTCATGAAAAGAAAAGTCTTAAACCCGTAAAATGGACGTTTATCCCTCTAAAATGTTTGACGCATTATAGATTTGTTCCTGGACCTCTTTACCATAAAAAAAAAAAAAAACACTTGCTTTGAGGATTCACAGACCATAGTAATTAGGTCACTCCTGCACTGCAACATTTCGCTTTTGCACGTTAACTTACCTTCCACTAGATGGTAGTATAGAACACGCATGAACAGTCTTTTCTACCACTTCGATGTAATGCTAAGACAGCTATACCTTTAGACTGGGCACCTCACTAATGTACCATGTTCATATTTGTTTCTACAATGCAGAGCAGCTGAAACCAAATGTGTACTAGTAGGCTGTGTATAAGCTGTAGGGCTTTATAGGATGTAACAAAGAGTTCGACCGATATTCTAAACTTCCTATGAAAGTGTGGTGTGACTAAAACTAATGGGATTTAACACAGCACTTGGTTCTCTTGGAAAGCAAACAGCTTATGAATGCTGCAAGAGTGTGCAGAGTTTAGCTGTTGACATTAACCTTTCATCCCATCTACATAGATTTTCTTAAGCGAGACATAAAGATGACCACAAAAGGCTAGTAATACAAAGTTATGTTTCTGTAGATTAAAATGCATGCCAGTCATTTTAGGTAAAAATGTTTCCTTTAATTAAACAAAGGACAGTAAATTCATTAGTGGTACAGCATGAGCGAGGGTCAGAAGGTGTGGTCGGCCCAGAGCACAGGTTGTCAACATAATTGGATGATTCAGTTCTTCAGTCTTGGTTCTCACAAGCTCATTGTTGAAACCACAATGATCAGTCGTAGTGTGCAGCCTGTAGACAAATGGACCAACTTGTTAGACTAAAGGCAGTAGAAACACATTATAATAAAGCATTAATTTGCAGGACTGTTCCATCTCAGAGTCTCAATTGTCGTCACTTGCACTCAGTAGCAGAACTGGACAAAGTTATCCTCACAGAAAGACATGCACTCCTGCAATACTTCACAATGCACTGAAAATGTACACTCACCACGAAAAGTTGACAACACCAGGACATGGCATTTCCAAACTGTCAGCACACATGATTCAGTTTCTCACTCAACTCACTGTTGTCCAATCTTGGAGCCTGTGGACAAATGCAGCAGTTTATTAGCATAAAAATGCTAATAATATCAATTTAATCACTTGCAGGAGTTTGATCTGTTCCATCTCAGAGTCTCAATTGTCGTCACTTGCACTCAGTAGCAGAACTGGACAAAGTTATCCTCACAGAAAGACATGCACTCCTGCAGTACTTCACAATGCAACACTGAAAATGTACACTCACCATGAAAAGTTAACACCAGGACATGGCATTTCCAAACTGTCAACATACATGATTCAGTTTCTCACTCAACCCACTGTTATCAAAGTCTTGGAGCCTGTGGACAAATGTAGCAGTTAGTTAGCATAAAACTGCCAGTAAAAATATAGGATAAATTTAATAATTTGCAGAAGTTTGATCTCAGAGTCTCAATTGTCGTCACTTGCACTCAGTAGCAGAACTGGACAAAGTTATCCTCACAGAAAGACATGCACTCCTGCAGTACTTCACAATGCAACACTGAAAATGTACACTCACCATGAAAAGTTGACAACACCAGGACATGGCATTTCCAAACTGTCAACATACATGATTCAGTTTCTCACTCAACTCACTGTTATCAAAGTCTTGGAGCCTGTGGACAAATGTAGGAGTTTATTAGCATAAAAATGCCAAAAATAAAAATATAGGATAAGTTTAATCATTTGCAGGAGTTCGATCTCAGAGTCTCAATTGTCATCACTTGCACTCAGTAGCAGAACTGGACAAAGTTATCCTCACAGAAAGATGTGTACCTCTGTAATTTACTAAAGTATGATACTTAAAAATAAACATACTCAGAGCATCTCAGGACAGTTCTTGCTGCCACATGAACCCTCAATGTATGAAGGGGATCAGGACCGACCTAGGATAAAAAATATATACATAAAAAGTTCTGCAAGATCAGTCTACAGTCAAAGTGTTCATGGACAGCACATGCAACATATTAACGTGTCAGAGTAACTATGACAAATCCTGACATCGGTAGGTCAAACATTAAACCAAAACGGTCAAACAGCAACCTACCTAAGGTCATATTTTCATCACCCACATGTTACATTCATGCTCAGTTGACTCAAGATTTATTGCAAGCATTTTCAATAAGATAGGAGATTCCTTGTACCTGAAGACAGGTGACAAGTGGACAGACATTCTTGTGCTTCCCAAGCAGTTGTACACCATTAGTGAATGTAGTACAGGCAATCACACAATGGTCCTCAGCATCTCCCATTTTGGTCGCCAAACCTAATAGACAAGACAGCAAAAGACAGGGAAACTATGATAATGCAACGTATGCATAACCATAAATTCAGTCTACAACTTTAAAATAATTGCATCAGCTATGCCAATAGGCAGTCTCGTCAGAACCAAACAGGCTAGGAAGACCATCGTGAGAAACATCATTTGCAGGTTTGAATTACATGACATTTTAAAATAATCCCAACTACAACTAATCAATACCACCATCATGTTATTTCATAAGTTACCTCATGCAGTCTTGAAGCCAAGCCCAACATTCTTATGGTAGCGAGGGAGCTTGGACAATTGTGAGCTGCTTCTGGTCTGCGGAATGATACAAGTTGTTGGTTTTTGCATTGATTATATATTGATCACGCATTTTCTTAAACAATGCAAGCTGCATCAGTGTTGCCATTTGGCAGTGTCGTCAAAGCCTTGTGGGCTTGGAAGACCATCGTGAGAATACATCATTTGCAGTGAAATAAAGCTGCTACACTAAATTGTAGGAAAAGCAGTTCTGTTGTCATTGAGGTACTCTGTACAATTATGTAAATTAGACATTTCTTGGTTGTTGCAATGCCATATACACTATAGAATTGACTAATTTGGAACAAACTGGGGGGGAAAAGTGACACCTCCACAGAAGGCCAATATGCCAAGTCCAAGCAAAATGCTTCCATAGTTGAGGATTTTTTAACACGTTTTAACACACCTTTGTTTGAAGGAAAGCACCTAAAGTCAAGCTCTTTGTCAGGGTTGGTGAATTCTACACCCTGAACCAGATCAGAACTTTATGGTCCTCAACAGGTCATTGTTGGTGTTGCATGGATGACATCATGATCCTGGTTTAGATGGGCATCCTGTGGAGAAATGATATACCGGTAGTACATTTAAAAAAAAAAAAAAAAAAAAAAAACGTCAGGTAGATTTAGCAAGGCAATTACAGGACTGCTCTCTCAGAGTCTCAATTGTCATCACTTGCAATCAGTAGCAGAACTGGACAAGGTTATCCTCACAGAAAGACAGTTGCCTACAAATTGTATATAGACTTCATAATACAAGCCTGGTAAACTCACAACTGCAGTAAGTTGGCACCAGGTCATGGTACTGCAACCTCCAGCCATATGACTTGTATGGATAATCTGAGATTGAAACCAGTTGTCCCTCTGGAATACCTGTATGGGTCCAAGAAATACTAGTTTTAGATAGAAAAGGTCCTTAATGACAGCTGTATTAACAGCTCACATGTATGCTTGAGCAATCAGTTCTCCAAGGTGTTATCCACATATTTATATTGGAATTCGTTTAATTCATCATGACAATCAAGCATCATCATGTAGGCTACAGTACAACACCAGTGCTTCTCTAGAGTCTACCCAGTCCCAGTAAGACAATTTAACTTTGAGAATACATCGGATACTTGAACAATTAAGATCACAACGCAGACATTTTAAATAATACAATGTTAATTTTGTTGAAGCTTTGAATATATATGATTTTTGCCAAAAAGTTTTGCACATTGCTGGCACACGTGGGGTCAGCAGTGTCTTAAACTAGACAAAGCTACGCAAACTCCATTCACCTTCGTGGGGCTAATGCAATGGCGACTGCTGTACATAGACTTCTATTGGGAATGGGGACAAGTCGCGCGAGCACACGCAACTACTTGACCAGGCAGTTTCTGCCCCTCAATGTCGCTTTTCTAACTAGATAGATGGCTGCAGTCTAACCTAATCAACGTGGGCTGCTACAGTTAGCTATAGCATAGCTGGAGCTGCAAGCTTCTGCTGCCATTTGTGCCGGGATATTCTAGGTTTGTGATATATTCTAGGTCTAGAGAACTAGGTATCGTGGCTGATATTACTGTCATTTGTGCCGGTATATTCTAGGTTTGTGATATATTCTAGGTCTAGAGAACTAGGTATCGTGGCTGATATTACTCTTACTACGATTTACTCTTATTACGACATTACATATTTCCATACAGCTCAACATGTGTGTTCATAGACCTGAGCACACTGGGCAAATTAAACAGACCAGATTGCCATATTGAAAAGCAGGTTAGGTGTCAACTATTTCTCTAAAAAGAAAATCCATACAATAACAACTATGAGTCATGTATTTGTAAAGCTAACATTAATAACACGAGAGTATGGTGACTAAAGTGGAGTCACATTCGCCAGCTGAACAAAACACGTACCATTCTCACGCCGATTGCAGTAGAAGTGGAAAGAGCGAAGGCTGGACCCACAAGTTTTGAAGGGAACTTTTCTTCTTCTTCTTCTTTGGGGTTAATGGCCATAGGAAAGCTAGATAGCGTTCCATGAACAAATTTAACGTGAGCAAATATAAGGCCGTGGCGCAAATCTCTTCAAAATAAGAGTACCCATTTTAGTTTTTATTTTATTGAAAAACGATCTATTTGAACATTTAAATAATGCTATAACATACACATTATGTTCATAATACCATAAAACATTATATAAATACATATATAACGTAAGAATGTTAAATCTCAATGAATAAATGCTATTATTGGACATTTTACCCTTTTTAGTATTTAAAAACTGACATTTTACCCTCTGGAAAAAAAACCCTTCTATGTATCCTCTAGTGTGACACATCCAGGCATTCAGGAAGGCCTCCTCTACAACACCATACCCTCAGCTAAGCTGCACACGTTTAAAATAAAAAATGGCGTGGCATATAGTGACCCCCGAGGTCGAAAATCAGGCCATTTTCGGAGATTTGTCCGAATAAACTAAGGGCTGGAGAAAAATCCCTTCTATGTATCCTCTAGTGTGACACATCCAGGCATTCAGGAAGGCCTCCTCTACAACACCATACCCTCAGCTAAGCTGCACACGTTTAAAATAAAAAATGGCGTGGCATATAGTGACCCCCGAGGTCGAAAATCAGGCCATTTTCGGAGATTTGTCCGAATAAACTAAGGGCTGGAGAAAAATCCCTTCTATGTATCCTCTAGTGTGACACATCCAGGCATTCAGGAAGGCCTCCTCTACAACACCATACCCTCAGCTAAGCTGCACACGTTTAAAATAAAAAATGGCGTGGCATATAGTGACCCCCGAGGTCGAAAATCAGGCCATTTTCGGAGATTTGTCCGAATAAACTAAGGGCTGGAGAAAAATCCCTTCTATGTATCCTCTAGTGTGACACATCCAGGCATTCAGGAAGGCCTCCTCTACAACACCATACCCTCAGCTAAGCTGCACACGTTTAAAATAAAAAATGGCGTGGCATATAGTGACCCCCGAGGTCGAAAATCAGGCCATTTTCGGAGATTTGTCCGAATAAACTAAGGGCTGGAGAAAAATCCCTTCTATGTATCCTCTAGTGTGACACATCCAGGCATTCAGGAAGGCCTCCTCTACAACACCATACCCTCAGCTAAGCTGCACACGTTTAAAATAAAAAATGGCGTGGCATATAGTGACCCCCGAGGTCGAAAATCAGGCCATTTTCGGAGATTTGTCCGAATAAACTAAGGGCTGGAGAAAAATCCCTTCTATGTATCCTCTAGTGTGACACATCCAGGCATTCAGGAAGGCCTCCTCTACAACACCATACCCTCAGCTAAGCTGCACACTTTTAAAATAAAAAATGGCGTGGCATATAGTGACCCCCGAGGTCGAAAATCAGGCCATTTTCGGAGATTTGTCCGAATAAACTAAGGGCTGGAGAAAAATCCCTTCTATGTATCCTCTAGTGTGACACATCCAGGCATTCAGGAAGGCCTCCTCTACAACACCATACCCTCAGCTAAGCTGCACACGTTTAAAATAAAAAATGGCGTGGCATATAGTGACCCCCGAGGTCGAAAATCAGGCCATTTTCGGAGATTTGTCCGAATAAACTAAGGGCTGGAGAAAAATCCCTTCTATGTATCCTCTAGTGTGACACATCCAGGCATTCAGGAAGGCCTCCTCTACAACACCATACCCTCAGCTAAGCTGCACACGTTTAAAATAAAAAATGGCGTGGCATATAGTGACCCCCGAGGTCGAAAATCAGGCCATTTTCGGAGATTTGTCCGAATAAACTAAGGGCTGGAGAAAAATCCCTTCTATGTATCCTCTAGTGTGACACATCCAGGCATTCAGGAAGGCCTCCTCTACAACACCATACCCTCAGCTAAGCTGCACACGTTTAAAATAAAAAATGGCGTGGCATATAGTGACCCCCGAGGTCGAAAATCAGGCCATTTTCGGAGATTTGTCCGAATAAACTAAGGGCTGGAGAAAAATCCCTTCTATGTATCCTCTAGTGTGACACATCCAGGCATTCAGGAAGGCCTCCTCTACAACACCATACCCTCAGCTAAGCTGCACACGTTTAAAATAAAAAATGGCGTGGCATATAGTGACCCCCGAGGTCGAAAATCAGGCCATTTTCGGAGATTTGTCCGAATAAACTAAGGGCTGGAGAAAAATCCCTTCTATGTATCCTCTAGTGTGACACATCCAGGCATTCAGGAAGGCCTCCTCTACAACACCATACCCTCAGCTAAGCTGCACACGTTTAAAATAAAAAATGGCGTGGCATATAGTGACCCCCGAGGTCGAAAATCAGGCCATTTTCGGAGATTTGTCCAAATAAACTAAGGGCTGGAGAAAAATCCCTTCTATGTATCCTCTAGTGTGACACATCCAGGCATTCAGGAAGGCCTCCTCTACAACACCATACCCTCAGCTAAGCTGCACACGTTTAAAATAAAAAATGGCGTGGCATATAGTGACCCCCGAGGTCGAAAATCAGGCCATTTTCGGAGATTTGTCCGAATAAACTAAGGGCTGGAGAAAAATCCCTTCTATGTATCCTCTAGTGTGACACATCCAGGCATTCAGGAAGGCCTCCTCTACAACACCATACCCTCAGCTAAGCTGCACACGTTTAAAATAAAAAATGGCGTGGCATATAGTGACCCCCGAGGTCGAAAATCAGGCCATTTTCGGAGATTTGTCCGAATAAACTAAGGGCTGGAGAAAAATCCCTTCTATGTATCCTCTAGTGTGACACATCCAGGCATTCAGGAAGGCCTCCTCTACAACACCATACCCTCAGCTAAGCTGCACACGTTTAAAATAAAAAATGGCGTGGCATATAGTGACCCCCGAGGTCGAAAATCAGGCCATTTTCGGAGATTTGTCCGAATAAACTAAGGGCTGGAGAAAAATCCCTTCTATGTATCCTCTAGTGTGACACATCCAGGCATTCAGGAAGGCCTCCTCTACAACACCATACCCTCAGCTAAGCTGCACACGTTTAAAATAAAAAATGGCGTGGCATATAGTGACCCCCGAGGTCGAAAATCAGGCCATTTTCGGAGATTTGTCCGAATAAACTAAGGGCTGGAGAAAAATCCCTTCTATGTATCCTCTAGTGTGACACATCCAGGCATTCAGGAAGGCCTCCTCTACAACACCATACCCTCAGCTAAGCTGCACACGTTTAAAATAAAAAATGGCGTGGCATATAGTGACCCCCGAGGTCGAAAATCAGGCCATTTTCGGAGATTTGTCCGAATAAACTAAGGGCTGGAGAAAAATCCCTTCTATGTATCCTCTAGTGTGACACATCCAGGCATTCAGGAAGGCCTCCTCTACAACACCATACCCTCAGCTAAGCTGCACACGTTTAAAATAAAAAATGGCGTGGCATATAGTGACCCCCGAGGTCGAAAATCAGGCCATTTTCGGAGATTTGTCCAAATAAACTAAGGGCTGGAGAAAAATCCCTTCTATGTATCCTCTAGTGTGACACATCCAGGCATTCAGGAAGGCCTCCTCTACAACACCATACCCTCAGCTAAGCTGCACACTTTTAAAATAAAAAATGGCGTGGCATATAGTGACCCCCGAGGTCGAAAATCAGGCCATTTTCGGAGATTTGTCCGAATAAACTAAGGGCTGGAGAAAAATCCCTTCTATGTATCCTCTAGTGTGACACATCCAGGCATTCAGGAAGGCCTCCTCTACAACACCATACCCTCAGCTAAGCTGCACACGTTTAAAATAAAAAATGGCGTGGCATATAGTGACCCCCGAGGTCGAAAATCAGGCCATTTTCGGAGATTTGTCCGAATAAACTAAGGGCTGGAGAAAAATCCCTTCTATGTATCCTCTAGTGTGACACATCCAGGCATTCAGGAAGGCCTCCTCTACAACACCATACCCTCAGCTAAGCTGCACACGTTTAAAATAAAAAATGGCGTGGCATATAGTGACCCCCGAGGTCGAAAATCAGGCCATTTTCGGAGATTTGTCCGAATAAACTAAGGGCTGGAGAAAAATCCCTTCTATGTATCCTCTAGTGTGACACATCCAGGCATTCAGGAAGGCCTCCTCTACAACACCATACCCTCAGCTAAGCTGCACACGTTTAAAATAAAAAATGGCGTGGCATATAGTGACCCCCGAGGTCGAAAATCAGGCCATTTTCGGAGATTTGTCCGAATAAACTAAGGGCTGGAGAAAAATCCCTTCTATGTATCCTCTAGTGTGACACATCCAGGCATTCAGGAAGGCCTCCTCTACAACACCACACCCTCAGCTAAGCTGCACACTTTTAAAATAAAAAATGGCGTGGCATATAGTGACCCCCGAGGTCGAAAATCAGGCCATTTTCGGAGATTTGTCCGAATAAACTAAGGGCTGGAGAAAAATCCCTTCTATGTATCCACTAGTGTGACACATCCTGGCATTCAGGAAGGCCTCCTCTACAACACCATACCCTCAGCTAAGCTGCACACGTTTAAAATAAAAAATGGCGTGGCATATAGTGACCCCCGAGGTCGAAAATCAGGCCATTTTCGGAGATTTGTCCGAATAAACTAAGGGCTAGAGAAAAATAGTATGATTTGTCGAGCATTTGTGCATTTTTTGACAAGGCACCATATGTGTCATTGTACACCTGTAAAAGACAAAAATGGCATCTCTTGACAAATGAATCAAGTGACACAGCAGGCTATACATTTGAGCTTATGCAACCAGCACTGGCCACAGCTAGTTTCTTTGTCGTGTCATACGAGAAAAGAAAGATAAAAGAAACAATCAAGTTTCGGCAATGCAAGCAAAGACATAAATGCAAAGACAGATGCAAAGAACCCACACATGTTACACCTATTCCAAAGCTAGAGGTAACTCCTTCACTTCACTTGGCTTCTGTGAAGAATGGCGAGTGGTTGTGTGAGTGGTTTATTCGGACAAATCTCCGAAAATGGCCTGATTTTCGACCTCGGGGGTCACTATATGCCACGCCATTTTTTATTTTAAACGTGTGCAGCTTAGCTGAGGGTATGGTGTTGTAGAGGAGGCCTTCCTGAATGCCTGGATGTGTCACACTAGAGGATACATAGAAGGGATTTTTCTCCAGCCCTTAGTTTATTCGGACAAATCTCCGAAAATGGCCTGATTTTCGACCTCGGGGGTCACTATATGCCACGCCATTTTTTATTTTAAACGTGTGCAGCTTAGCTGAGGGTATGGTGTTGTAGAGGAGGCCTTCCTGAATGCCTGGATGTGTCACACTAGAGGATACATAGAAGGGATTTTTCTCCAGCCCTTAGTTTATTCGGACAAATCTCCGAAAATGGCCTGATTTTCGACCTCGGGGGTCACTATATGCCACGCCATTTTTTATTTTAAACGTGTGCAGCTTAGCTGAGGGTATGGTGTTGTAGAGGAGGCCTTCCTGAATGGAATGGTATTTTTTATATTTTGCACTTAACAACAATACTACAAGTGCAGTTGATGGCAGACATGACCTGTTAGGGAAACAAGTTTCTTAGAATAACATCCATGATTTGGTGCTTCTGACTTTACTGTATG